>CM047811.1:117224682-117640962 GCA_026214975.1 Gentiana macrophylla
GTTTAGGTATTTTTATTATCGGGTAGGACTAAGAGACCATCCCTACCGGTACTACTTTGCTGTAGCGCGGGGAAGTCTTTCAAGATCCCTATCCTTCTTCCTGGTCGGGATTCTTTTAAAAGGTGGAAGGAAAGGTTTTTCTATGTGAGGAATGATGGTCACGATGAGCTGAGCGTGTGGAATACGGCGGATTTGGGAGGGGATGAACGCCGGATATGCCGAGTCCCGGTGGAGAAGATTCGAGGTCGGGTACTCTATTGAGTGGCAAAATCAGACGACAACCTGATAGAGGCAGCTCGGTTGGGGGATTCGGGCCTTGAGCCTTATGTGAAGTTTACTAAGGCCGAATGGAAGCTCTGTAGGGTTTACTTATATTGTACTTCATACTTACTAACATATCTATGTTTCTTGTTTGGCTAATCTCTCCATCGGTATTTGCAGTGGCTGACTTTGCCGATCGATGGCGGGGCGGAGAGAGAAGTGGTGGGTCACCAAACCGTGCCGACCCTGCGGTTCGAGAAATATCTCGGAGGATCCGACCACCGAGGTGCGGATGCCTCACCTCGATCCTCCCATCGAGACAACCAGGGGTGGACACCCGGGAGGTTACTGAGAGGGGTTGGTCCTCAAAAACCCACTCGACGAGGCCGACCTGCAGAGGGTCGCTCTTCAAAGAAGAGCAAGTCGAAGGCCCCGAGGAAGGTCGTGAGGGGACCTTCGAAAGAGGAGAGAGGTCGAGAGCATGTCTGACGAGGAGCTGGCGATCCTGGGATGCAAAACAGTAGAACTGGTAAGTGTTTCTTATTTCTTTATTTCTAGTGGTTTAAGTTCCGACGGTCCTGACGTTCTATATTGGTTCAGGGTGGCACAATCGGCCAAGAAGTTTTCAAGAGGTTGGGCAAAGCCTCAGCCGACTTGGCTGCCCAATCGGACAAAATTTCCGAGCTATGAAAGACCAGGGATGAGCTCAGGGCAGCTATTCGCCCCAAGGATGCAGAGATAAAAACCCTGCAAGCCCAGCTCCAGGCTCAGGAGAAAGAGTTGAAGACCGCGGAGAGTGAGTTGGCCGAGGAGAAAAAAGGAAGGGAACTGGAGGTCGGGGACCTCAAGCCGAGAGTGGCCGATCTGGAGGCCAATGCTGCGGCTCGGTGCACCGAAACCGTTCAGGAGTATAAGGCTTCGGGTGATTTCGCCGAGGCTCTCAAGGTGTTGCTGATTCCCATTCTCAATCATGGGTACACCTTGAGGGTGGATGAGGCGAGGGCTCAGTTCCCTGCGCTGGCTTTGGATGCCCTTCCTAAGAAGGCTTATTATAAGTCAGGGATGGATGTGGGCTACACTGAGCGCGCCAAGGACTTCCGAGCGGGGGGTGGACATAGTGGATAAGTATGTCCATCAGCCGGCTGCAGCGTCCGGGTCGGCCCCTCCTCAGAAGAGTCCTGCTCCTGACTCTTAGTTTATTTTTGTTGTTGTTTTTTTTTGGATGTACTATGCAGCTTATTTTTTATTAATGAAGAATTTGTTTTGATTTTATTTCTGTGAATAATTTTTGGGCTGTGGGTATGCATGTATTGGTTTTGGATGTTTGTTATGGGTATGTATGCTGCCCTCAATATGTTATTCTCCATTATATGGTGAATGGCATATTTTTCTAGTTTTATTGTAATGATAGGGTTGTACTTGAGAGTTTGAGTTCAGTCTCATATCATACTAGAGAAGTTACTAAAGTGAGAGGGTATAGAGTCCAGAGACCGAATCTGCAACGATCGCCTGAGGATATGACCGTCAGGGCGACGGGATCTAGAGCTCCGAGAGCCGATCTAGATCGATCGCCTAAACTAAAAGAAAATATGAAGGCGAGATGATCTAGAGCTCGGAGAGCCGATCTAGATCGATCGCCTAAACTAAAAAGAAAATATGAAGGTGAGATGATCTAGAGCTCGGAGAGCCGATCTAGATCGATCGCCTAAACTAAAAAGAAAATACGAAGGCGAGATGATCTAGAGCTCGGAGAGCCGATCTAGATCGATCGCCTAAACTAAAAAGAAAATACGAAGGCGAGATGATCTAGAGCTCGGAGAGCCGATCTGATCGATCGCCAAACTAAAAAAAAAAATCTGGCGAGATGATCTAGAGCTCGGAGAGCCGATCTAGATCGATCGCCTAAACTAAAAGAAAATACGAAGGCGAGGTGATCTAGAGTTCGGAGAGCCGATCTAGATTGATCGCCTAAACTAAAAGAAAATACGAAGGAGAGGTGATCTAGATTTCGGAGAGCCGATCTAGGCGAGATGATCTAGAGTTCGAAGAGCCGATCTAGATCGATCGCCTAAACTAAAAGAAAATATGAAGGCGAGATGATCTAGAGCTCGGAGAGCCGATCTAGATCGATCGCCTTGAGTCAAAAAAAGTTATGAAGACAATCCAAAGCATGGACTTAACTGACCACAAAGTGGGCATTAAACTTAGTTGATTTAAGGTAACTTTGCTCCCAATTCCTAGAGTAATCCGGACTACGTTAGATTGGGCTTATGAATTAATTGTTTATATGAAGTTTTGAGGACGAGCGGGGCCAGACTGGTGCTGACTTCTCGTTTGGAAGCGCGGCGATCTGAGTCGGTCAGACTGACTTTTCGCGTGTATTGTTTAAGGACGAGCGGGTCGACTAGTGGCCCGACTTCGCTTAAGGAGAGGCTTGCCGGCCTGATCGGATCGACTTCTCGCGATAAAGCTTTTATCACAAGTGAGATAAGTGTTTGTGCACTTCACAAGGTGTGTAAAATAAGAACCAAGAAGTGGCCACATTGAGACCAGACAAAGACGTGATTAATTGGAAAATAAATATCCAACCTTGACGAAAAGAAAGTAAATAACATAGAGAAAACCCCATTAAATGTTAAAAAGGTACAAGCAGTAATTAAAATGCAGGAAGTAAAGATAGTTTGCAAAAGACGATAGCCAACAAAGACTTGCCGAACATATTAGGCAAAAGTGATCCCTTTGCCCTTGATGGTAGCCGCATAGCAACTTCGGGCGATCTCCAAGTCTCCTTTAATTTCAACTGACCCTTTGGCGGTCGGGAACTTCAGACTGATGTGTGCTGGGGAGATTATGGCTCACAGATCAATTAGGGCGGGCCTTCCCAAGATGATGTAGTACGCTGATGAAGATTTGACCACGACATAATTTACCATGAGAGTCCTTCCCGATGATTCCTTGCCGAATGTCGTTGCAATTCGAACCATTCCCAGTGAATGAATCGGGGGGCCGGCAAATCCGAACAAGGGTGCTGAGACCGGAGTGAGCTCGGATTCCTTGAGACCTATTGCCTGAAAAGCTGCAAAGTATAGAACGTTAACCGCACTACCAGTGTCTACGCAAACTCTTTAAACCAAATTCTTGTTTACTACAGCCTCAATGACCAGCCCTTCATTGTTAGGGATCATAGGGAGAGGGTCCTTCGGCCCATATCCTACTTCTTGAAAGGGGACTCGACTTCCCATGGCTGTCTGCCCAGGACCCACTCGGGTACTTGAGTTGCCGAACTCTAGACTGTTGCCAGGGCCTCCCACAATGATGTTGATAGTGTTGATCGGGTTATTGTCCACCGGCTGACCTTTGTCGGGAGAAGGCTCTCTTCTTCTCTGGGGCTCGCCCTGTCGGCCGCGATCACGACCATAGCTTCTCTGCTGATAGTCTCGTTGTTCTCGACGTTTGCCATATCGAGGCCGATCCACGACCTCATCTAGCTTCCCCTCTGCAATCGCTGCTTCTACGTCACGATGGAAGTCCCTACAGTTATCCAACTCATGTCCAATGTCTTGATGGTAGGTACAAAACTTGTTCTGGTCCCTTCTCTCCAAAGGGCTTCGAAGTGGCGTAGGGGTTTTCGCCAAACCTTTTCTTTCCATGATCGCCAATACTTGTTCCCTAGGCCGGTTTAACGCAGGGAAGTCTCTTGGCTGCAAGGCATTTCTCTTCTTGGGTCGGTCCATGGCCGAACCACTTGCACGATCTCCATATGACTTTCTCTTGTTGCCGGATGGGTCTACTGACTTGTCCTTTTTGGGATCGGACTTCCCCACTTCTCGCTTTACTTGGTTAGCTTCTTCCCCCTGACAGTGCTTAAATGCCACTTCCAGACATTCTTCCATGGAGGTGGGGAGCCTGCTGCTTAGCTTGGCATATAACCTGCCTTCACGCAGCCCTGCCACGAATGCGATTCGGACTTGATCGTCAGCGTCCCGAACTTGCAACGATTCTTCACTGAACCGCTTAAGGTATTGCAGTGTTGTCTCGTCTTTTTTTTGCTTGAGGGCGAACAGATGAGTAGCGTTCTTTTGGAACGGCTTGGCGGTGATGAACGCGTTAAGAAACATCTTTCCCAATGTGTCGAAGCTGTATATCGTCCTTGGTGGTATTTTCTTAAACCATTCCCGGGCTCGACCAGTGAGTAGCGCGGGGAAAACTTTGCATTTCATCTCCTCCGGGGCACAATCGAGATTCATGAGCGTGAGATATTGGAACAGGTGGTCCTGGGGGTCCTTAGTTCCGTCATAGGGTTCCAATTTAGGGATCTTGAATCTTACTGGTCCGGATAGTTGTCGATCTGTTCGGAAAAATGGGACTCGAGTGCTAGGAGCGTTGACTTTTTTCTGGCTATCGCCTCAAGTTCGGCGCGAGCTGCTTCCATGGCTTGGGGAACGACCAATTGTCTTTGCAGGTTTGAGGATGACGACCGGTTTTCTTTCCTGCTATTCCTACGCTGCGGGGGAGGTGTCGGCTACCATGACCCGTCGCTAGGATCATCCTCTTCCTCTGGTTCTAGACTCTGGGAATTTTCCCCAGACGAGTCTCCGTTTGAGTGATTCATATCTTGCGAATTTTCATTGAGGGGACCTTCCTCTTTCAGGCCTTCCCAATCCTCATCTTCTTCATCCTCTTCTGCCAAGATGGCATTGAGAACAACAGCTTTCGTGGTTTCATCCAAGGCTACAAGTTGATCAATCAGCCCCTGATTAGTTGTGTTGAGAGAGACATTTTCCTGCTGCGTCTGATTCTGGTTATTAGCATCTGACTCTGATGCATTGTTAGCACCATTACCATTAGCAGCCTGTTGTCGTGTAGTCACCATGTTTGTCTTGAAGATTTTCCTGGGATTATCAATCAACAAAAGGCCCTCCTTCTAGCGCCAATTGACGATCCAAAAATCGTCAAGGTAACTCTCTAAACTCACTTCCTTGATTATGACCTAGGAATGCTTCAACAATACAGAATGAACGATGACGGAGGGGGTGATTTGATTTGCTTTAGACTGCACTTGATAATGATCAAGCTGCCTACGTATCCAATGGTTCAATTGGAATCAAGTCTTCGTAGTTCCTTAGGGACTATTTAAATAGGAAGGCGTAGGCCCTAGGGTTTAAGGTGTCGTGTGTGTCATTGACACTGATTAACGTACTCCCTAAGGAAAAATATTATGATTGAGTGATCTCCATGATTATAGAAGATAATTATGGTATTCAAATATTAGTATTAAGTGATAAAGATTCGAGCCTTTATTATTCAGGATTTTATGATAGTTATTAGGCAAACGAGGTACAAGATTAAAGACGGGCTCTGCCGGAGACATGCTGGGATGGAGGGCTCGCTCACAGAGATCGGGAACCGTGAGCGAGCTCCCTTAACCACAAGGTTATACAAGCCTAAGGACCTTGTCCGACCTGTAGAGGTCGGTAGAGATCGTTCAGTCGATCTCCTAAGGTTCAGCGCCCGACTCCTCTCCGACCTGAATTAGACCGAGATGACCCGATCCAAATATGGTCGGACACATGAGGACCGGTGGTGACGAAACGGATGGACGAGCTCCCTGGGTTCGTCACCAAGACGTCAAAAGTAGTTTATTTCCCTAGGACAAGTGTTGAGCCGCCAAAGAGGTGCCACGTGGATGAGCCCATTTTCTGGCCGCATCAACCAACATATAGTAAAGACTACGAGTGAAGTAATAGTAACACATAAAATAAAAATGCAACAAGAATGATCATATCCAACATACAGTATCAATTACGAGTGAGGTAACAGTCACAAATGAAGTAATAATGCAATGAAAAGCATCATTTCCGACATATAGTAACAATTACGAGTGAAGTGACAGGAAAACCTGAAATATGAACGCAATAAGAATGATTATTTTTAACATATAGTAACAATTACAAGTGAAGTAAAAGTGTCTGACATTTTTTTAGTTATTTTTTTGTACCTTTTACGGAGG
Organism: Gentiana macrophylla; assembly: GCA_026214975.1. Lineage (NCBI taxonomy): Eukaryota > Viridiplantae > Streptophyta > Magnoliopsida > Gentianales > Gentianaceae > Gentiana > Gentiana macrophylla. The sequence continues at coordinate 117,230,954 of CM047811.1, forward strand.
AGTACAAGTCAAATGCTTTAAATATGAGAGTGTTAAATAAATCGAGTTGAGTATTACTCCTCAAATTATGAGTTAAGACAGACATTTACTCCTATTTATGGCACATAATTTACTCTATCTTTCCCAAAAATATTAAATTCATGGGTATTTCGGTCCATCTCCTATAAATTTGTCATTTTTAATCACACAAAATAGAAGTTGTTCTTCCATCCCTATTTATGAATTTTTTTGTCCTTCCGGCCCCTCCACCCATAATTTTATACGATTGATCATGATGTAATTATAACATAATTATAATAAGGGGTAGAGTGTAGGTGAGATTTTATCATGTAACAGTTGAAAGAAGTTTGTACCAAGTGAAATCTATTTGAGTCATTCATTTTTATTTTATTTCACATAATACATTTTATCGTATGTGAAAGGTTAAAAATGAAATGTCGTAATGTATGTCATTTGGTACAACCTGATTGTATTGTAAGTTTTGTCAAAATGTATTGTCTAAATGAATTGTATTGTATCATTTTCATCAGTTTCCAGCCTTTTGCTTTCCTTTCTTTTCAAACATAAGATATCGAACACCTACACATGCATCCTTTCGCCTTTCTTCTTTTCTTTTTAGTTTGTTTCTTCTGATCCAAACAAAGCCTTAGAGAAATAATTATGCTGCAATAATTGAGTCATAACATGTGTCACAATACACTTTATATCACTGATTATACGTGGATGATACTACATATTTCACAACACGCTTTTAACACTATTGATTATGATGTGATCTTACACTTTCATCAATGGTGATAAAATGTATAGCAGAAGATGTCGTGGCTAAATATTTAGTGCACATGCATGTCATTTTCATTGATTATAATATAAGTAAAAGCTACTGGCACGACGGTTTTGACACAACACATTGTTGCGTTTTGATCATGATATAGACTCGTCATAATCAAAGGTTCACAACTCAGTTGTGTCACTCATTTTGACACAAGCATTATGAAAGTGTACGTTATGAGTAACACGTTGATTAATAATGCAATCTTGTCTTATGAAACATGTGTGGTTTGTCCAATTGTTGTGATTATAACACTACCTTAAACCTTAGGAAAATGATATGGATAATTAGTATGTACCACTCCATATTATGTCATCATTGGTCAAATGTAGATGTCACGTTTGTTGATATAAGTCATAATAATAAATTAGAATGGAAGTAAGGGGGTAATACATTGATTGGATATCCAGAATGGATGTACAATGGGAAGCGGATCCCCTACGATACAAGATGAGCGGTACAAAGTGTTGTACACGGTTTCCGTACGAATTTTGGACCGATCCGTCCAAATTTGGACGGGAAGAGTGTGAATCAAATTTGGACGGGAAGAAAATGAAATGGTGCTCCCGTCCAAAATTCTGACGAAAAATCTAAGACACAAGACTTCAGACCGCCACCACCATGCATAGGGATCCGACTCATGTACAATGACCCTTAACTTTATAATGACCAATAACTGATGGCAGATCCTCTGATGTGTTGTCTTCTGATATATCTCGCCGAGACCATACGAGGGAGGGTAAAAGAGAAAAATTATAGCCAAAACTCAACAATTTAAAAAATCAAACAGACAAAAAAAAAAAAAAAAAAAAAAAAAAAAAACATCACAACCCGTTGTATCACAACAAAGTATCTTTTGTGCTAGGTAGACAAAATTTTGAGGTATCACAATCTGCTGTATCACAACAAATTATCTTGTGTGCTAGGTAGACAAATTTTTAAGATATCTTTGCGTGCAGAGATATACGTAAAGCACGCGAGCTTTAAAATTGTATCACTGCATACAGAGACATCACCTAATTTTTTTCCATTTCGATTAGAATAATATTGTCACGACGAATTAGTACTACTACGACTCTTCTACTGATAAGGGGGCATCATGATCAAGTATATCAAAATTTATTGACATATCCGTTGTGATAGTAAAACTACCCAATTATTGTATGACAAATTCTTGATTAGTTACTTCATAATGCATATACAAGTTAGAACAGTGTAATGTATGTAAAATAAAATAAAAAATCATATTTCTCTTCATACGTAGATAACACTCGTGCATCCAACCAATCATATGCACAAAAATAGGAAAACTACTAACCATGTGCTTCATTCTTTCCTAATTCATTAATTAGTAGAATAATGCAATGTTTATCAATAATGTAAGTACCAAACTTAACACAAATTATGACCTGATCCATTATTTCTTTGAATAAGACAACACATGTTTTAAAGTTATATGTTTGATCTATAAACCGCCGCACGTACAGCTGATGATTAATTGGGTATTATAATTAGTCATCAATTTAATTAATTAATTTAGTAATCAATTATTTAATTAACATGTATGGTCTATTCCAAAAGCAAATGATACTATGATGACAAATGTAAAATGGTCCTTCAAATAAGTTCCTGTTACCCTGATACTTTACATTGTTCTAGATACTATATAATACACTCACCTATCAATTATAAATTATTTGCTTTACTTTGAAAATATGTATAAAATCTAAATAGAATCCAAAGATCATATTTTTGGGTTATCAAATCTTTGAATATTTTAATTTGCACGTAGAACGACGACCAAGGGTATATTTAGTCCACTTATATACACTCACAAAACATTGGATATATAGTGTCTTTTAATTTATTTTTTTTAATTTATTTTTTTACTATTGATGAATGGTTTCATCTTTTGTGATATGTTTCAGGTTAGGTTTGATTTTACAAAGATCGAAATTTACATTCGACTTCCGTTATGATGTCAATAACATCGGCCAAGGATTAATGATGCACTCAGATCTTCCGTGAAACGGTGCAGTGGACCGTGCAATGACAATGCGTATCACCAAAACGTAGTATTTTTGGTGTAAATTAAACTAAAAAACGTTATTGATAATTAGATTTTTTTTCTTCTTCATTTTATGAATGTACAGTACAATAATTGCATCAATGATAGTAACATAATACTTGGAACTGTTGCGCGCCCTCAAAGTTTATGGTATGTGAAAATAATTACATTTATTTTGAAAAAAAATTTAAATGACTTGTATTTTGAGACGAATTGTGATTAATATATCATTAATTAATGTATAATTTTCATGACTTACAAGTTTTACAAGGACTATTATAAATGAGAAAAAACTTGGTGAAAACTTGACTCCGTGTGTGCCTCATATAGTTGTAGAATTAATTATATACAATTTTTACTAATAAGTGGACTAAGACCAAGTGAAAGGGACATTTTGATGAACTGGTTACAGGGTTACAGCGTTGTACAAGTTTACAATTATTAGACTATAATAATGCAGTTTACTCATAAAAACAATAACCGAAAAAAATAATGCACATCTTTTTTGGACATCAATAATTGATGGAACTATGTATAAGTATATTGGGCATTAGGAAATGTAAGAGCATTAATCTTTATGTCTTTTTATAGATATACAGAAATGATATTACTAGATAGATAAAAAGAATATATGTAATGGCTCTCGTCTTTATCGGTTTGATAGTAGAGTTGTTTACGAGTCGAGTATGTGTTGTTGAAACTCGAGTTCGTTTAGGCAATAGTCAGTTTGTGATTGTTCATTTAACAAACAAAGGATTATGTTCAAACTTGGTTGTTTAAGTCACGAGTTTGTTCGTAAACGTTTATTTACCATATATTTAAAAGGTATTATTAAGTTCGACTCATTTAAAAAACAATTTGTTTGAGCACGTATTTAAGTTCACCGCGTTAAACATATTTTTATCTTTCAAATCGGGATTAGCTTGGGTACAGTTCGTTAAGATATAAAAATCAAATCCAAATGCAAATACACACGCACATATATATATATATATATATATATATATATATATATATATATATATATATATATATATATATATATATATATATATATATACTAAAACAATTTTAAGCATGAGAACTCATAAGAACTCTAAAAATTTGTATAAAACTACCATATATAGTAATAAAATGTTGAACTTCAACTCAAAGGCCCCCTACCACTCCTCTCCCTAAGATTAGTGAATGATGTAAATCGAGATATATGACTCAATAGTTCAGTGTACTCAGGCCATTTTAAAACATTTTTGCTGAAATGATCGCTCCACATATGATTTGAACCCCACACCTAAGCTAGACTGTCACTACAACGCTCAAACTCTTTAACCACTGAGATATGTCTCTAGGGCTACTTTATAGTTTCCGGCCAATAGATGAATATACGAATCATCATATGATTTGTTAGAATTAAGTTGTCGGTTACTTTATTTATATAAGCAGAATCGCAAACATAATTAATTGTTTGGAAGTCAAACTCGTATTCGCTAGTATAAAAAACAAGCTTATAATCATGTTAAAACTCGGCTGGTTAAACTAGATATATAAATTTAATTTATTCAGGAACGGTTATGTTCGTTTAACAACTAAGTTGACAAGTCTTATTGGTAAATCATTAATGTCTGCACTTTACAAATATATATATATATATCTCAATAATCACTTAGTATAATATGCTGCCGATTGTCACTTGTTTGTAGTTATGTATACTTTCTTTTGTAGTATTCAAAAACTCACAATCTCAGCGGATAACTTGCTAAATCTTTTTCCCACGCATTCTCCCCATATATATATTTAACAATAACTTACTTTGCATATGTGTGATTTTATTTCTCTTACTGTACTGGCAAGAAGCCGTTGTTAGAACACTGTATATTTTAATATTAAATAATAAAAACGAAAACCTTACATTACGAGACAAAAATTGTGTTGAGGAGTCATACTCCTACCATAACGAAATGTCACGACAGATGTTACAACAAAAGCATATAAAAGAATAGAGTACGATATCAAGTCGTGGGAGTAACGTAAATCATACCAAAGAATACTTTTGTGTAGTAGCCTAAACTATGCTCAAGTAGTGTCTTGAGATAATTTGTTAGTGTGATAGCACGGATACTTTTATGTAGTAGCTTGTCCCGTTTCTTAATACATATACGCTTTGGATACTTAGGATATACACATGAGGGCATATTTTTGAAAAGAACTATGTTGAAAACTGGGGTATCAAAAATTAGGAAAACACCTTCAAATTTTTTTTTAGGAAAACCACTAAAAATTGTTATATTTTACGGTTTGAATATTTATCAAAGGTAATTGTGATAAATGACACAATATTGTTAGTAATTAATCTCCATTTATTCAAGTTAAATACTTTTTATTTCTTTAAGAACAATTCAATTAAGATTATATTGCTCGCTTTTATTGTTTCGCTGCCATTTTATTAGCGGGATTGTCTTCTTGCATAACATAAGGAGAGAAAAAGGACATTTTCTGCCACCAATTTGTCTTGTATGATCCCCCACTACATCTATTTGTTATTTCATCCTTATAGCTTTTGTATGTACAGGATTTCCTCAAAAAAAAAAAAAAAAAAAAGTTTTAGTATGTAGAGTTTGGTCCTCATATTTTCTATATTTACCAAAACACCCTTTGTACTCGTATCCTTTATATTTTCTAAAAACCAGACACTGTCGTATTCTGTATCCATGTATCTCGTATTGGAATATCCGTATTCGTACAACCAAAACTTGTTATGTTTGTTGTGTAATTTCGTTACGACAATATATATAGTAGTTATGCAGTTAATTTTGTAGACATATGTAGGAAAAACTTCTCACAATCAGCTGTAAGAAGGACAAAAAGGCTAGTCCGGCATTAATTTGTCGCTTCGTGTCCTTTGTTTTAGATATTTTTATGGGCCAGCAAAGATCAGCCCAAGATTCTATATTTCTTTTTCTTGTTTTATTTTCCGTCCCATTATAGGGAAATTGAAGGTTCGTGAGTTGTGAGACCCCTTATTTGTGAAAAAAATTGTCTTTATTTTAAAAATGTGTTTTTAGATAATACTATAATAATATTATCGTAAAAAGATTTTTGACGACAATAATATTGTCGTAAAGTCACTGATTTTAAGACATTATTATTGTCGTAAAAAATCTTTTTACGACACTATTATAGTCGTAAAGAGTTTAACTATGTTATTATTGTCGTAAAATCTGTTTAACTCCGTTAATATTGTCGTAAAATATGTTTAACTCCAATATTTTACACGATGCTACTATCGTCGTGTTACCTAAAAAACGCATTTTGTCAAAAATGCAACTTTATTTCCAAGTGAGAAAGAGAATCAAGCCTGAATCTCCAATTTTTTCCCGTTATATATATATTACGTCACCATTTCACAGGTGTCTACGTTTACCGTTCTTTGGAGAGAGAGAAGAAGAAAAAAAAAAAAAAAAAAGTACTACATATATGTTTTTTAAGATCGATAGAGCATAGACGTGAAAACGGATGAAATGCAGGTAGATATTAGCATTAAGACGGTGGAATATTTTTTTAGGGTATCAATCAAGACAATTTAATATTTCATTGGAATATTTTACCTTTTAATCTTACGATTTTACCGTTAATTAGCTTGCATTTGTCTTTTTTGAGAATTTATGTCATGCATTCAACTATCAGTTTTTTTTTAGGATAACTCTAGAAACGATAAGATTTTATTAATGAAATAGTAATAGTGCAGTAAATTAGTTTAACAACAGATAGAACAGGTTGAATAAGGCAGATAATGGGAGGAAATGGGTCTCCTTCAATAACTTGCAAGCAAAGTGAAAGAAAAGAGAAGGTTGAATAAAACACTAAATTCTTTTATATATATATGAATGAACAAAACTCTCGTTAAGAGAGACATACCTAATTAATCTAACCCCAACAACAATGCATATTATTTTAGGCCATATTTTCCGATAAAATTGTAAGTTGATTGCTGATAAATGTACACATGTGCTTGGGCCTAAGCCTATATGACTGGTCCAAGCCCCTATCCTCTGAAAATACTCAATTTTTTGCATTATAAAATCTTAAAACTTCCTAATACCGTAAATAGATTTTCATACTCTTTTTGTTTTTAGGAGTTCATGTCAATCATTTAAACCAGAAAAATAAATAAATATTTTATTTACTACCAGACCATGTTCATATCAATTATTATATGTCATATTTGTAAATTAACTAATTAATCCGTGTCTTTTATTTTAGTTTAACTTGATGATTGAATACAGTGGCGGACCCAGGAATTTATGATGGGATGGTCTTGGTTTTCACTTTTCAAATAAATATACATATCTCTTAAATAAATAAATAAATCCAATGCAAAAGAATTTCATCTATTATAAATCATCAAGTTACGAACATATAGTATAGTAATGTATAACAGTATAAGCGAAGATGGAGTTTTTTTTTTTATGGTGTTTAAGGTTTATGATTAGATTTAAATGGTATAAGGTAACAAAGAAAATTATGTTGCAAAAATGTTTCAAACGTGAGGCAGTTGCCAAAATTACACATATTAAGAAAAGTGAATTAATGCATTGACTTTAAAATAAAATGATTTAAAGGTCCTTGAATATAATTAATGTGGTATTCTTTTTTATCTATCCTATAGCAATAAATAAAGGTAAAGCAAGGAAAAATATCATTAATGTTGCATTGAAAATGTAACCGCCTCAAATAATATGGAACAAATTATTTTGGCAACTGCCTCAAATAAATTGGAATTGAGGAAGTAGTATATAGTACGTGAAGTCTTGCCCTTCTAAATACACACTAAAAGGAGTTGGATTTTGTTTTTGTGGTGTTTAACTTTTATGATTAGATTTAAATCGTATAAGGTAGAAAAAAATGATGTTGCAAACATGTTTCGAACGGATCTGTTTTTGTGGTGTTTAATTATTATAATCAAAGGGCAAATGTCCAAAAGGACACATATTAGACTTAATTAGACAAACAGAACACTAAAGAATCTTATTTGGTTATAAAGATATTTTATTAATACATGGACCAAACTACCCAATAAATATATATATTTATATAATAATAAAAAAGAGGCGCAGAACAAAATGTAGTGTTGTTGTTGTTGTTTTGTTTATGTATTTGTTTTTTTTTTTTTTAGTCTTTCTCGACGTTTGTTCGTTTGTAAATTTTTTATCCTCTAGATACAAACAGTTTTTTTTTTCCGTCGACCACCGCGATGTATTGACCATCCTAATGCAGTGACCACCCCGATACAACCACCGTGATGCATTGACCACCATGATCTAGTGACCACCACCGATGCATTGACCACCGCGATGCAGTGACCACCACGATGTATTGACCACCACTATGTAGTAATCACCCCGATGCAATGACCACCACGATGCAGTGACCACCCCTAATGCATTGACACCACGATGCAGAGACATCGGGAAGTTCTGACATTTGACTATGTAGAGACACCGCGATGTAGAGACATCGCGATGAAGTGAAACCACGATGCAGAGACACCGCAATGCAGATACATCATGATGAAGTGACACCGTATTGTAGAGACACCACGATGCAGAGACACCGTGATGAAATGACACCGTGATGCAACGACCACCGCGATGCCTTGACCACCCCAATTCATTGACCACCGCGATGCAGGGACCATCGGGATGCAGTGACCATCATGATTCAGTGACATATGACGATGTAGAGTCACCGCGATGCAGAGACATCACGATGAAGTGACACCGCGTTGAAGTGACACTGCATTGTAGAGACACCGCGATGTTATGGCATTTGACGATGCTGAGACACCGCGATGCTGAGACACCGCGATGCAGAGACATCACGATGAAGAGACACCGCGATGCAGAGACACTGCGATGAAGTGACGCCGTATTGCAGAGACTCCGCGATGAAGTGACACCGCGATGCATTGACCACCTTAGATCCATTGACCACCGTGATGCAGTGGCCACCCCCGATGCAGTGACCACCCCCGATGCAGAGACACCGTGATGCAGTGCCCACTTCCGATGTAGTGGCCACCCCCGATGCATTGACCATACCCGATGCAGAGACACCGTTATGCAGAGACGGCTCGATGAAGTGACACTGTGATGCATTGACCACCCCAGATCCATTGACCATTGCGATGCAATGGCCACCCTCGATGCAGTGACCACCCCAATGCATTCACCACCGCAATGCAGTGACCACCTCCGATGCAGTGACCACCGCGATGCTTTGACCACCCCCAATCCATTGACCACCACGATGCAGTGGTCATCCCGATGCAGAGACACCGCGATGCATTGACCACCCCTGATGTAGTGACACCGTGATGCAGAGACACCGCGATGAAGTAACACCGCGTTGCATTAACAACCGCGATGCATTGGCACCGTGATGCATTGATCACTATTAGACGATTCGAGCTCGATCTTGTTATATTTTATTAAAAAATAAATGAATTATAAGAAAATAATCAAGCTTACGAGCCAAGTCGAGATATATCGAGTACGTAACGAGTCGAGTTTGATCTTGCCTTTTTATGGCTCGATCAAGCCCAAACTTTTTTAGTCGAGCTCAAGCTCTAGGGAGTATCGACTCTACTCGGCTCGATTACACCCATAAAGTGAATGACACTACATTTAATTTACAAATTTACAAAACTTGTGTCAAATTGTAATTGTAGTGACATCAATGTCACGGCATCAATTCTCTAATTGTAAATGTAGTGACATCAATGAAGCAACATGTACACAAATTTAAGTTGCATCATAACACCCACCAGAACATTTGAATTTTGAAAAATCATGCTAAGTACTTGAAGGAACAATGTCACTGTAGCAAAAGTTAATAAGAATATCCAAACAATAAGTCATTACTTAGGCTAATGAAAGCACTGTAGGACTTAAGGAACAATGAAAATAACAAAAATTGAGTACTTTTCCTCATCTCTAGATAAACTTCTATAGTCCAAATTGTTATATAAACATTCTTTAATCATTGTTTCAAAAAAATTAAATTAAAAAAAAAGGAATCATCAGCAATCCTGCCATAAGACCGCATTATTGGAGACTTGTTTGCATAAGGTAACCGAGTTCAACAAAAGCCTCAGATTTCTCATTTTCGGCTCAAGAATCATAGGCAAAGGGCTAAAAACTAATCAAAAAACGCCATAAACACCACAGAATGTGAACAAATCTAACCCCAAATAGCATAACAAAAAAATTTCAATGCTTTCACATACAGCAAATTGACATTATGCACTATCTTATAACCTAAATGCACATGAAAAGGAATTGCTAAGTATCCAATAAGGAAATGAACTCCAGAAATGTACCAACTTTAACATTAAAGAGCCCAAGTTCTAATAAATCAATATCATAATCATGATCAAACCAATCACATAAAACAGCATAATGATCACACCAAAGCATTTCTAGAAAAAAATGATAATCTATAACCCTTTATATATAGCCCATCAAACCAGTAAAACCTACATAAGTTAGCACATAGAATTGAACTCCAGAAATGTATCGAATTTAACATAAACAACCCGTGTTCTGATCAATCGAAATCATAATCCTGGTCAAACCAATCACATTCAACACCATAATAAGCACACCAATAGCATCTATACAAAAAATGCTAATCTTAAAACGTGTTATATATCGCCCATCAAAAGACTAAAAACTACATAAGTAAACACAAAGAAATTGCATAGAAAAGTATGATGTAGCATGTCAAAGTCCATTATTATGTTATAATTAGTCATTAGCCATGTGGGCTTTATTAAAAGTAGGTTTCACTTAAATGGGCTTTTTAGCCTCTATAAATAGTCTAAGTCTCTCTAATGTTAGTCATTATGTAATCTTGAATCTATTTTCTCTTTTGAAAATGAATTATCTTTGAGCTAGGATTAGCTTGTTTTATCCGTTATTGTAGATATTCTACATCATTTGGTATCAGAGCTAGGGTTTTCCCTTCGCGGTATGACAGCCAAAATGAGTCGGGAAGATAGCCGGATTCGCGACGGTGTTGGGGATTCGAAGATCCTTCGGGATGCTTTTACAATGGAGTCACACCATGGACTGATACATGGAGAGAGTAAGATCAGGCAGGTGGTTCACGGTGGGAAACGAGTCTTTCCTCGAAAATCGGCCGGTGAGCAACACTGTTTGAAGCCCCCCCGTTAGTTTAACTTCAAGCTTTGATGACATGGAATGTTGGATCCATGAGTTCGAAGAAAATGAGGCCCCTTTTCTTGGGGTTTACCGTAGAAATACCGAATCGGAGTCCATTATAATGAGATTCAAGAGAAATTTACCTGATTTTGATGGATTTTGGCACATAGAAGATCTATTGAATTGGATAGATGCGATAGAAGATTTCTTCGAAGAAATACGACCACCGGAACACCTAAAGTGCAAAATCGTTTGGTATAAAATGAAGGGAGCTGCATATTACCGGTGGAAGATGTTGCAGAACGATAGATTTTTGGAGGGTAAGAATTTGATTTCTTCATGGCCGACTATGAAACAATTATTGCTTAAAAGATTCATGCCCGCCAACTGTTCGACGAAAGGCCTATTAGGAGTTCACAGCAACAGCAGCCTTGAAGAAAATGTTGAAGGCAGCATCATCGGTGTTGAGTGCTCAAAGGAAAAAGTTGTTTGCAATGAAGAAAATGTTGAAGGCAGCATCATCGGTGTTGAGTGCTCAAAGGAAAAAGTTGTTTGCAATGAATAAGATAATATGCCTTCAAGTGAAGTTGTCCTCTCGGAAGATCCATATCCGGAAATCAATGCCAAACATGAGGAAAAGGATGCTTGTGGTAGTACTAAAGTGGATGATCCTTTAGAGGGAAGGGCTGACAGGTTCATGCCCACAAGGTGTTTGACAGAAGTGCTCAATGAATCACTTGGCGATAATCGGGCTGGAGTAAGTGTTTTAATGGATCTTTGTGCTTCTGAGAAGGAAGGTAGTACCCATGAAACTGAAGTGGCTGATGGAGAGTTGTCAAGCAACAAACCACTACCTCTTCTAACAGGTTCACGTGAGCTCAATTTGGATGTTGACCAACCACTAACAGAGAATTTACAAATGAAGTCATTTGAGCATTCCCATCATATGGGTTCAAGCAATATTCATGTTCATTAGAGTACCAAATATGGAAATGCTCCACGTGATGTTCTCCAATATGACCCAATTAGTGAGAATAAAGAAAGAGAGGCCCTGGAGGAATCGGAAAATGTTGAGCTTGATCAACCACCAGCAGAAGAGCTGCATTTGAATTCATTGTTTAGGGGGGGGCACTCATGAAAGCTTGAAAGAAATAAAGTTTAGGATCTCTAAAGCTCTCACTCTAACGGCACCGCCGAATACGAAAGTTCTCCCCAATGGTAGGCCTACCTTGCTCCACTTGGGATCTATTAGAGCAGGGGCATATGTGATCAAAGTTCTTTCAAAGACTGGACAAAATTTCAAGTCAAAAGAAATTATGAACCATAGGTCTACGGTAAAGAGAAAAAAATATTAGATTTAGATTGCATAAGGTAAAAAAAAAAAAAAAATGAAACAAAATTATTGCTTGTAACAAGTCTTGAACCCACCCATAGAATACCACTAAACTCATAAGACGTCTTAGTCATTTGAATGAGGCATCAAGACAACTCTTTATGGGAAAAAGTCATCTTCTTGAGCGATCCATTCTATGAGCGGGGCAGCTAGTAGAGAGAAAATCTCCTTTAAAGCCGGTCCCATTGATTTAATTAACGATCATGCTGAGATCTTGCCTGGAAAAGACTTAGGTAGGGTCGATTCGTTTGGCGCTTGAGGGGTGGATATTGGAGAAATAAGACAAAAGCAAGCAATCTTGTTCAACTAGCCACTATAATATTTGATAAAATAGTAAGCATTATATACATATACTAATACCCACATTAACGGAATTATATAAAATTAAAAAAAAAATTTAAATTTTAGGGTGGACTTGAGACCGCATCATCTATAGAGAGTGGGTCCGCCCATGATTGAGTATATTGAATATGCAAAAGTTTTATTTTACTCTCGCTTCCTTTGTTTTGCATCAATTAAATATCAAATATTTTGTTTCCGCTTATTTGGTTATCAATGACTTTTTTCGGATTGTAATTGCATTAGAGCATCTACAATGTTGGTAAAAAAAATATGATTATAATGCACGTCATTTGGCATAATCACCGTTAAATAAAAGACAATGCTCATAGATAGATAGTTTTATTTCTTATGCAAAAAGACACAATACAAAGTCTCTTTTGCAAGACTTTTTTTCCAACCATAAGCCGTTGTCAACACTTGCAAAAGATGCAAGACTGAGTTGAACCCGTTGACTAAGTTCATGTGAAATTCTATTATTCGTAGTCACCTTAATGAAGTACTACATTCAAAGTCAATTGTGTCATTTACGAAATAGTAGAAATTCCACATAATTTTAGAGCCAAAAAGGTCGAATATTAGTGACATACGCATTGCGAAATACTACAAGTCAACTATTTTATCCATAAAATAATTCAATCAAGAATATTTTTAGTTTATTATCGATCTAATCATTTTCATTACTTTATCGATTTCCATTTATGATAGTCGTGTGATATTTATGTAATACCACGAGTTTGTTTTCGTGTTTGACAACAATTTAACTAACATTACATATTTACATCTTTATATCGTACGTTAACAATAGACACTTGACTTGAACACGCTTAAGTAAGCACTATCCTACTACGTGAACAGTTGACAGCTAGCCTTGCTTTACATTAATGAAATCCTGATTGCGATTTCTTACTAAATCATTTAATGCATGTCATTTCAAATGCAATATGCAAGTAAGAAATCTCAATAAAGATTTCACTGATGTAAACCAAAGTTTCATTGTTCAATATCTTGACAGACGATATTTAAGCGTGTTCAAGTCATCTGCCTATTGTTCATAGACGAAACAATTAGTCATTGCACTTTTGGACATCAAACATGATTCAATCATCGTCCTCTTCTCCTGATAACACAAAAAAAGCAAAGAATTCAAAAACAAACAAAAAATCTAATACAAGACAATAATCAAGTTAAAGTTCACAAATTCGAACCCCAATCTAAAGCGTCTACCGCATAGCGGTGGCAGTGACTTGAACATGCGTTAATCTTCGGGGAAAAAAAAAAGCAATTGCATGCATTTGCGGATGAATTTATATTCATAGTAGAAAAAAAGGGTTTAAAGTGTCTAACGTTGCAGCGGTGGTAGTGACTTGAACATGTGTGAATTTTCGAATTAAATCAATTGAATGTAGTTGCCAATGCAGTTTATACATCCCCTTATGTACAAATGTGAATGAAACTCAACTCTTTCACCATGTTTCTTTGCACTTTCTCTTCAATTCCCAATCACACAACAAATTCCTGGGAGCAAAATCCATCATTTATAGTGCAAAATCTAACTAATTAAACTCCATCCCTCTTCAAGTCTAAGTAAGTACTCCACTTTATTTCTTTTAGCGTTAGGGGTTCTCATTCTTAAAATTACACTATAATTCTTGTAAACTTCAAGTGCTTATAATTACCCAATGTAGTATAATAATACTGTCTATTTGATATTGTCGGAAATATCACGGTAGCGTTATCAACATATTAAAATGGATATCTAGCTGATTTTATATGATTTTTCCGGTAGTAGGCGGTGGTTATCAAGAAATGGATGAATACGTGAGAGTCGGACACGATGTTAATGAATGCGGACACATTAGTTGATAAATTGGGAGATTAGCTCTGCTTGTATTAATTCTTTGATGGATTTAAGAATTACATGGTGCACATATTTATAGGCGAATTACTAATGACGATTAGGCCAATTGTGACAAGACATAATTAACTGTGACGTGACATAATTAAGCACAATCAAGAGAAATAAGTGAATGAATGAATCGGACACATAAGCTCGCTGGTCGCAATGCCATCCTCTTGACCGCGCGTTAGTCTTGCCTTGCTAATGTCAAGTGTGAATTCAGCTTGCCTAAAGTTGCGGGCACGGTCCGGTTAATCGGACAGCGGTCTGGGAGAAGCGTGTTTGGCCCCCAGTCTTCATCAGTGTATGTGAGCATGCAAGCTGGCGGCGATGGAGGTCGGGAGCTGAGGTGTGACCGACTGACCGCTGACTCGGGTTTGCATATGACTTTATGGACCGTATTCATGTTTGGTATATCACTTTTGAAAGAAGAAATTACTGCAAGTCCCTATGAATTTTAAGGTAAAGAAATATTGTAGAAGTGTTTTTTAAACTCATGTCTTTAACCATATATCCTTGTGCATGTTTTTTTTTTCTTTCTGAAAAACATGCATAATTTTAGAATATGTCTTGAGTTGTGCACTTTATTTGGTAAACTTGTTGTAGAAACTTAGAATTTTATAAGTTAAGTAAAAGTTTCCCGAAGGTAGGGCTGTTAAACGAACCGAGCGTTCGTGAACAAAGCTCGAACTCGGCTCGTTAAGCTCGTTCAAGCTCATTCGTTAATGGTATCGAACCGAGCTCGAGCAGTTTCTCCTGCTCGTTTACTAAACGAGCGAACACGAGCCCTGCTCGTGAACGCTCGTTAGTGTTCGCGAACTTAGGTAATATATATAAATAATATATACACATTAACATTTTACATTGAGTTTGTAGTTGAATGAGCCGAGCTCGAAAAAAATTACTATTGAACGAGCCGAGATCGGAAAATATATATATATACTATTGAACGAGCGAGTTCGATCTTGTTCGCGAGCTTGATATCGAGCTCGAGCTCGAGCTCGAACATTTTTCATACTTATCGAGCCGAGCTCGAACGGCTTTTTAGGCTCATTTTGTAAGAAAAATTATGTCGGCCATTAATTGAGCCCGATTAATTTCTTTCCCCGTAATAGTGGTCTTATAGTAAATTCAGTTTTCCTAGGAAATATGCTATTTATTATTTATTGGTTATTTAAAAGGTGTTTTAATCCGATTAAAACTCGGCTTTGCTGGACGGCCGAGATTAAAGCTAAACACTAGGTCATTCGGATTTCGGCCCTCTCTCCACCTATAAAAGTAATGCTTTACTCCATCGTAAAGCATACGAAATAAACCAACACATAACGGTTGTAGGCAAGGAGAGAGATGTCGGAATCCTCTCATCAAGACGGCAACAACAGAGTCGTAGTCGAGTAACAATGGATGTAGGGAAACGATCATGGTGATTTCTTCCGCTATTCAGGTACTCTGAATCTATTGCTTAATTTACATGTTTGTGTTAACGAGCGAGCTCGAACGAGCACAAATACAAACGAGCTCGAGCTTGAACTTCAGCTACTCGGCTCGACTCGGCTCGTTAACAGCACTACCCGAAGGCTTTCATGTTGCATATTCTAATGTAGTCTTTTCTTGTCTTAGTCGTGATTTCATGAAATTATGATTTTTTTTCCCTAAAGAAAAAAGACTCATGCATTTATGAATGGGATTCTAGCTAATATATGTGAAGAAATGAAAGGAAAGAATTCAAGAACGATTCATGGTTAACTACTGGTTTGACAAAATACAATGAACTCTCGAAAGTCTTCAATACCTAAAAAATATGATGAACTCTTAAAGGTATTCAACATTAGGCATACCCCGGGAAATAATATGCAGAATATGTTGGAACTGATTATGCCACTCTTCATCCCGGTATAAAATAATGGACATGTTATTTATGTTAGTGGTTTGTAATGTATTTTTTTTTGAAAAAAGTGAATGCTCGTATCCACTATGGTGCAGTTTTACATGGTGTGAAAGAAAATATGTGATTAAAAAATAGATGCGGTGACCTACTATAGCTTGTTTTTACACAGTGTGAGAGGATAAAATGTGGGGGTGGACATGGATCTGTCCACTCCCCCTACCATAATTTGACAAACAACTTTTTCATCTTCTATCCAAACAAATTAATTTTTCCAAATATTCCCACCAAAAGTAACTGCTCCTGTTTGTTTCTTTCACTAGTTTTTTTTATATATATTTTTTAATTTATTTTTACTATGCTACATGGGATTTTTTAATTGTGGAAAACAACACGATCGGAGTGGATTGAAATAGATAAAATGTATCATATTAAAATAATAATAAAATTTTGTAGTTGTAAGCATAGTGGATGTTTCTAAACAACACAATATGTATCATACCTAATGTATCATACCTAATGTATCACATCCACACTACACCATAGTGGATGCCCTTATGGTATTAACTAATTATGTTGTAAGCATTTGAAAGCTCGCAAAACTGTGGGTAAACTAACTCTAACCTGGCAGGCGAGTCTGCGTCGATTCTTAGGATAGCTACAGAAAGATGAGTCGTCCCAAGAGAAATGTGGTTGTGAGTACCAAAGCGAACGTAGAAACTTAGTCTAGGCGATCAAAGTTGTGGTGATGTTTGTTATAGCTAAAACAAAAATAAATATTATTCTAACGAGTTTAAAAGCATAGCCGAGTTATGATCCAACAAAGTTATCTCCCCACAGGAAAAACTTGATTAGGAGTGTGTTTTATCGAGTTCAGTTTATATGATATTCACGGGTGTCAACTCCTAATTCTGGTGTTAAGATCTGAACAACTCTCACTCAACACCCTATGTGAAGTTAATAAATTTTCCCTTTAGAAAACTGATTAACCTAACATGATTACGCTCTTTGAGTTGCTCGAACAACGATAACAAACCTCTGTATTGGAAACGGTCCTAACAACTAGGCCGAATCTACGCAACGATCCCAAAACCCCTTTTCCCACATCTCACCGCAAAATGCATTTATAAGTTCGATGTGTGTGACAGTGGACTAGATGATCAGTCTAATTCAAAGACGTTTAGAATAAGTTTTAGGACATGAATTTATCATACTGAACGTTTATTAAGCACAACACAACTTCATCTCGCTTCCCGAGGGTTGATTTCACCTGCTTTCACATAATTCGCTATGTAACTACTTTAGCTATACATATTAACGGAAATAACAACGAAATATAAATATATATCTAAATACATACATATATATATAAATACTAGTATATAGATATATATGCGTATATATAGATATATATATATATATAAAAGAAACAAAACGAAAGAAATCAAAACGGAAATAAAATAACTACAAATTATATAGATATACGTATATAAATATAATAGAATAGATATATATAGATATAGATATATATATAGTATACGTATATATATATATATATATTTATACTAATTGCATAAAAGTAAAAGAAAGCAATAAAAAGCGGAAAACGAAATTATATTAAAATCGATAACTAATGGGTTATTACAATCACATTATAACTACATATATATATATAATTATAGGCCCCCAAAACATAAATTAAAAGAAAGGAAAAGATGAAGGAGGATGGGGAAGAAGAGGGCTCATCCATCATGTTGATTCTGCTTCTCATATATATAGACAAATTGATTAAGGCCGACCGGTCCTGAAAGGGGAGCCGGATCGGTCCTGAATCATCATTTGCAATGATTACTTCTAACTGAATGCATGTGCACGTATGTATATATAATTATATAATTATATATTAAACTTCTAAAATTCATATCTCGAGTTGTAGACTCTCCAAATGACGTGATCCAAATGTCATAATTAAGCACCCGAAAAACTCTACAACTTTCATGAAGGACTCTTCTTCAGAAAATGTCGTTTTGATGAGCCATTCCCATTACGTGTCGTTTTTGCGACATTTTCCTTAATACAAATCAATTAGCCACTTGACACCCATTTGAGTTGTAGAAGTCCGATTGACTTGATTCAAAGTGCGTTGGAAAGCTTATGTGAAGATCTACAACTTTCATTAAGAAGTCATCCCCTGAAAATGCCTCTAAGCTGGGTCAAATCTTCAATCGAAAATATGTAACGATTAAGTACTTAAGAAAAATTTGATCCATTTAGGCTAGTTCAGACATTCTTCTAAACCCTCTAAACACCTCTTTTAGGGCTCAAAACATGTCTTTACGTAGGATTTTGGTCTACTTATAATCCCGCAATAAACCACCAAAATACCAAACGTAAATCGACATTTACACACTCCGTTACTAAACCGGTACAAAACTAATAAAAACTTATAAAAACACGATATATTATAAAATAGTCACTACTAACATATTTAGATGAAACATTGGAATTAATGACTCGAACCGATATAAAAATACTCAAATGATATCGAAAACGGGTTGAAAAGTTATAAAAATAACGATGAATTTTTCCGTTATCACAACCCCACACTTAGCTTTTGGTCGTCGCCTAACAAAATAAGCGTAAAATAAAATGAATGAGGAAAAATTCATGAAAATAAGATATGAATGACAATCGATGATGCAACCATTCGAATCATAATTACACGTTAACCGCATGATATAAATGTATAACAGTGAGTGTGTGATGTTCTTTTCAATTTCCACTATCCTCTCTTGAATAAATCAAGCAAACGCACAAATATCCATTCAGACAATCCTAATGACTTTCCTAGGCATAGTAGTAACAATTCCACACAACGTCCTCCCGTGTACTTATTAGGATAATCCCTAATGCATATCATTTAGTTTATCTTGGGATAGTGGAAGTTAACTAGGTTGTTATTATTATTATTATTATTATTTTTTTTTTTTTTATATACCCTCATTCCCAAAGAATAGGATGTTTCGTGATAACACCCTAGTTGGACTACTATCATCAGCAAATCGGGAGCTTTTAAGCCTCATAGTGGTATAGACGTTTAGTGATAACGCCCTACCGCACTCAAATCATTAGTAGCTACAACCGACATATATATAGTTTATCTTATTTTGACATTCTTTCTATCACATTCAAACCTTCGAGATATTCATAGTACATGTTCGAGGTTAGGTACTAAGTTACCGCTATTTTTAGGATAAATCACTAGAATCTTTGAATGGAGTACGATTTAAAATTTTCGCTCAATATCAAAGGCTTACGTGAACAATGAATTCATGTTACACAAATAAATTTTTGTTTAAATGCACTTACGGTTCACTTTGGTTATACATATCCAAATTAATCATTACATCTTTAAATCCATGAAATATATACCTTATACTGATTATTTTAATCAACTAAATAATGCTCGAAAAGAATCAAAACTAAGGGTTTAAACACTTACTGCCATTTCTAAACCAACCGGACTCTACCCCCCACTTACGATTTTGCATTATTCTCAGAGTGTAAATGAGATATGAGGAAGACTTAGCTTATAAACCAGGCGAAAGGTGCTATCGAATCCCGTAATTTGTTGGGAGGATTTTGCATCATAAAAACAAAAGAAAATTTATAAACCTATACTTAACATGCAAACTAACTCCTAACCGACCAAATATCGGGTAGTTGATAGCATAGTAGGGTAAGTAATGCAGGTCGATCCACGAGGAATTGGGATGTTGAATCTAATTTCACTAATTCCTTTCGATTGTTACTTAGGAAAAATGAATAAACGAAAGAACAAATAAAATAAACGAAAAAGCAATTAAAATAAAGCTAACCTCACTGAAATAAAATAACACAACCTAAACTAAACTAAAGATACATGGGATCAAACGAAAGGCACAAACCAAGTGATTTCAATCCTATTTCATCTCATGATTTCAATTCAAATTGTGGTTTCACCTTTACACGAGATACAAATCCATAATTCCTTAGTGAATCTATTTCTCAAGCTATGAATCCCTAATTCCTTAGTGAATTCAATTATCGATCTCTCCTCTTCCGAATGTTGAGATCAATATTCCATACAAAACGAAGGTGTAGATTCAGTTAACTCTCGTATTTTAGAACCTAACAACCTAGATAATTAACCAATTAATTTGTCACATAATTAATGATTAAAGATCCTATCTTTCTATGGTGATCTAGTCTACGCAACTTCCGTATGTTGTAAACGTATCAATAGCAAACTGATCTCTCGATCTAATTCACATAATAGCATCATAAACATAGAACGATACAAAATAAATTAAAGCTCATGGAAATAAATAAGGACTGAATTAATTAAACGAATACACTCACATAGTTTTGGTACATTGGATGAACTCCACGGATCAACAACGAAATAAACGGAAAAACTACATCTAATCTAACCCCGGATCACCCGAGCACAAGGCTCGGGTGACCGCCTTGGAAGCCTCAAAGTCTGCTTTGAGAAGTGCCGCCCTTTTGCTGTGAATTACGGCTGCTGAATAATAATGTATTGTTGTATATTTAGGGTTGATCATGCGGCTGTATTTATAAGGAAATAAGGCGGCTGAATAAGTCGGCTGAATATTATGGATTTAGGAATGAAACTTAAAAATTCATATCTTGAGTTGTAGACCTCCAAAATTATGATCCGAACGTCATAATTAAGCTCTCGGAAAACTCTACAACTTTCATTAAGGACTCTTCTTCAGAAAACGCCTTTTTGACTAGCCCCTCGATATTCACGAGTCGTTTTCGGATTTTCCAATACCACAGCATCATTATCCAAACTTGTAACGCTCATATCTCGGGCCTCGTAAGTCGGAATGAAGTGATTCTAGATCCTGTAGAATCCTCTCTTCAAGCCCTACAACTCTTCTCTTGAGGTCGAGAGTCAAATCAGTGTATATCATATCAAGAACTGCATCGGAAGTTCGGCTGCTTGAAAGCTTCATTCCAAGCTTTATCTCCATCTTTATCCTCTTCCAAGTCAAAAATATGTATCTACATTGCATCCAAACACCACAAAAACGTAACAATATCCAAAACCATATAAAACAATCAAATAATCGTATAAATTGATACGTTTTCATATTTAACTCTTTAAATCACCATTCACTCAATATTTCACTATAAACCTCGAATTCTATGAAAATCATACGTATATGGGGGAAATTGAGGTGAAATATATCCTTAAAAACACTACAATTTGACCCTTAACAACACCCCCACACTTAAACCTTGCTCGTCCTCGAGTAAAACAAAACAAGAACATACCATCAAGAATCCACATAACCTGACACGAGATATAGTAAAAATCATGACAAGCTAGTATTCAGCAAATCGACCTCACTCGGTGATGTGTGTGCAGAACCTACTAAACTTCCACCGATCCCCTCGCGATATAATACATCAAGCACTAACAGCTTATCCGGTCAACTAAACGAAAACTTGATCTATCTACAAAGAATTACCTAACAAAACTAATTACCAAGAACATAGTAACCAACTCACAATTAAACTCCTTTACTTAGTACCAAGAAAATACCTTCGGTCTCTACTGGTTTAGATCAACTTGACTTAGAATTCCAAAAAAAAAAAAAAAAAAAAAAAACGTATATTTTATATTTCCTATCGTCGCGTCTCAAAAGTATAACACACTCCCTACATTAGAGGCGATCACCCCGAGATCACTCAATCCTCTTATCATCCCAAGGTAAACCACACTCCCCAATTGGGGCAAGATCCAAATGGACTCGAGGTGATAGTTACAAACAAAATTCCATAAAGAAATTTTATTCATTTATTTCTATTTATAGATATATATATTTTTATATTTTTCAAACTCTTCGGAAACTCGCGGTCAAATATTATTTCTAACACATTCAAGACTCTCAAAGTTCTCAAAAACACTAAGGTACTGAGATTCTAACTGTGAATATAGCACTAGTTCTTAACTTTCATTAATGCTAAATAAGTGTTATCTGTATAAAGAATTAACTTTCCTATAACTAACCGGAAACTATTCTATATTTGGCTCTTCATCTAATAGGTTCGTGAAATGAAGTTCAAGTGAGTATCGACTTACTAAACCTATTCCCAGAACATGATATGACTACTGATAACAACTAAAGGTGCCAGATTATAAAACCAGCATGCCAGTGAAATGTTACTCAGGACTAAACAAAAAAAAATTTGAAAATTGAAGCACTTTTCATAGAAAATTATAACTAATATGAGCAAATGAAAGTAGATACATAAATCATCTATCCCCTCCCCCACACTTAGATTGCAACTTGTCCTCAAATTATACAGAAATAATAAATTAGAGAACTTAGCTGATTGGATGCTGGCAATTCTGGAGGAACCAACAAGAACCAGGATTGCTTGCATAGCTCAGTAGACTGTGGAGCATCACAGGACAACTGAATACATCGTGAAAGTGCACAATAGCTATCAAAAATATCCTGCAGACTTGATCAGTGCAAAAAGAGTCTACGGGGAAAAGATTAGACTACATATATAAAGCACATAAGGAAAAGAATTTATAGAGATATTCAAATTTTGCTCATATAAAGATGGAATACATATACATGAAAATATCACAAACTCGTGGGCTAGGTGCAACTACATGAAAATGCAAATTACATGACATGACAATCCTAAAAAAAACTTTCTGACTGGCTCAGTGTGCGCAGGTCGGTCTGAAACAACCCTACAGTGACTACGGCTAGTACAGAACAAAAATAAAATAAAGAAAATAAGGGAAATAAAATAAAAGCGGTAGCGTACGGCAAGCCGACAGTTACTACACGAAAAATAAAATAAAATAAAGAAAATAAATTAATTATGGCATATGGAAAACCAACAGTAGCCATACTAAAAAAAACGAGGTAGTATTACGGAAACCGACAGTTAACTACACTCAAAAAGAAAAAAATAAAAGAAAAAAAATAAACGATGTGGTGTTACGGAAACCGACAGTGACCACACTTAAGAAAACTAAAAGAAAAATAGAAAAACAATGCAACTAGATGAAATGCAACTAAATGAAATGCATTTAAATGATATGCAAAAAGAAAATAAAATAAAAGAAAGAAAAACTAGCCCACTATATGCAACACGACATATATATAAACGTCTACCACATAATGACAGGTTACGATAAACGACAGTGCTGTCACTAGTGCCGACGCGCCTTAAGACTTATCGAAAGTGATAGACTTATGGAAACCAACAGTCATCTATCTAAACAGGTATAACTCATATGGAGAAAGGACGTAGCATACGGCAAACCGACAGTGGCTACCCATATGAACTATAAAAACAAAGGAAGCACATAAGTCTTAAAAGCTTAAAAGATTCATCGGAGCGGTATGTAGCATACGGGAACCGACATTAGCTACTAATTAACCATAAGAACGATTATAGCTTACGAGAACCGATAATCACTATAACATGCCTAGATGAATCATATATAAGGAATTGATCAATTATCTAACATGGATTCATAGATGGAAAGGTAAAAACATATAAGTTCGTGACATCTATGTAAAAATCAATTAGCCACGAAGCTCGAATGAAAAATCCACATCAAATAAAAGCATTAAAAATAAAATCAAGAAATTTAGAACCTGGATGAACCCGGACGAACGTTCACTTAGCGTTCGTGCTCGACGAACGTTCATCTTTTCAAACGCTGCCTCGCGCTTTGAAAACCGACCGGACGGGCGTTCGTAATTCAGGCACGCCCGCCTCGATCCTTCAACTCGAGCAGCGTTGAAACCTTTACGGGCGGACGGCGTTCATACACCCAACCGTTCTTTCACCGCAGCAAGTTAGAAATGGACGAAGCGTTCACTTACTTGGGCGCCCGTCCAAGCATCGAATTTTGCACGCAAACGCAGAAAACACAAAGAAACCCTAATTTCTTAAAAGATCATACATCAAATATCACAGAGCGACCACATCAAATTAAAGCACGAGAGGTTAGACTAGACACAAACAAACATATAGTTCACGTTTCACAAATCGAGTAAAAACTTTTGCACATTCTTAACCCAACGGTTATCGAAACACGGCAAAAATAAAAAATCTCGATTTGGTAAACGCTACTTTTATTAAAACGAAAAATAAACGTAACAAAATCGAAAATAACAAGATCGATTCAACATGACACCTATTCCCGGCAACGGCGCCACTTTTGTTGGGAGGATTTTGCATCATAAAAACAAAAGAAAATTTATAAACCTATACTTAACATGCAAACTAACTCCTAACCGACCAAATATCGGGTAGTTGATAGCATAGTAGGTAAGTGCAGGGTCGATCCACGAGGAATTGGGATGTTGAATCTAATTTCACTAATTCCTTTCGATTGTTACTTAGGAAAAATGAATAAACGAAAGAACAAATAAAATAAACGAAAAAGCAATTAAAATAAAGCTAACCTACGAAATAAAATAACACAACCTAAACTAAACTAAAGATACATGGGATCAAACAGTGCACAAACCAAGTGATTTCAATCCTATTTCATCTCATGATTTCAATTCAAATTGTGGTTTCACCTTTACACGAGATACAAATCCATAATTCCTTAGTGAATCTATTTCTCAAGCTATGAATCCCTAATTCCTTAGTGAATTCAATTATCGATCTCTCCTCTTCCGAATGTTGAGATCAATATTCCATACAAAACGAAGGTGTAGATTCAGGTTAACTCTCGTATTTTAGAACCTAACAACCTAGATAATTAACCAATTAATTTGTCACATAATTAATGATTAAAGATCCTATCTTTCTATGGTGATCTAGTCTACGCAACTTCCGTATGTTGTAAACGTATCAATAGCAAACTGATCTCTCGATCTAATTCACATAATAGCATCATAAACATAGAACGATACAAAATAAATTAAAGCTCATGGAAATAAATAAGGACTGAATTAATTAAACGAATACACTCACATAGTTTTGGTACATTTGATGAACTCCACGGATCAACAACGAAATAAACGGAAAAAACTACATCTAATCTAACCCCGGATCACCCGAGCACAAGGCTCGGGTGACCGGCCTTGGAAGCCTCAAAAGCTGCTGAGAAGTGCCGCCCTTTTGCTGTGAATTACGGCTGCTGAATAATAATGTATTGTTGTATATTTAGGGTTGATCATGCGGCTGTATTTATAAGGAAATAAGGCGGCTGAATAAGTCGGCTGAATATTATGGATTTAGGAATGAAACTTCTAAAATTCATATCTTGAGTTGTAGACCTCCAAAAATTATGATCCGAACGTCATAATTAAGCTCTCGGAAAACTCTACAACTTTCATTAAGGACTCTTCTTCAGAAAACGCCTTTTTGACTAGCCCCTCGTATTACGAGTCGTTTTCGGGATTTTCCAATACCACAGCATCATTATCCAAACTTGTAACGCTCATATCTCGGGCCTCGTAAGTCGGAATGAAGTGATTCAAGATCCTGTAGAATCCTCTCTTCAAGCCCTACAACTCTTCTCTTGAGGTCGAGAGTCAAATCAGTGTATATCATATCAAGAACTGCATCGGAAGTTCGGCTGCTTGAAAGCTTCATTCCAAGCTTTATCTCCATCTTTATCCTCTTCCAAGTCAAAAATATGTATCTACATTGCATCCAAACACCACAAAAACGTAACAATATCCAAAACCATATAAAACAATCAAATAATCGTATAAATTGATACGTTTTCATATTTAACTCTTTAAATCACCATTCACTCAATATTTCACTATAAACCTCGAATTCTATGAAAATCATACGTATATGGGGGAAATTGAGGTGAAATATATCCTTAAAAACACTACAATTTGACCCTTAACAACAGCCATGAGAAAGCACAACCCGAATCCCTATACAAAAACAATCAAAGCAAAGCAAACACGGGACATGGTCCTCGTGCACAAAAAATACATCGAACAGGGATATGGGAATAATAAGAAAATGGCCCTGTCACGTCAGAAAATTCGATAGACAATATAGATAGCAAATCTCATAAAAGCTTTAGATGGAAAAATAACCCACACGGGTAAAGCACAGAACATCTAAGCATATATGTATCACATGAGCATATATCATAGTCAAGTCAGCTATTCTTAGATTCATTTTTATTACACACGCTTTATTAAGGTGGGAATACTCACCACTATACTACAACTATTAGAAATTTGAAATGTTAGATCATAAAATGAAATGTAGTGAGTCTTTTATACCCAGCATCCTCGAGGGTTCAATAACCTAAGTCCAAGAAATGAAGTATTTGAATGTTTTCTTTTTCTCCATCGGGATTTTCGGATAAGCTCCTAATCGTTCCCTCTTAATGACATTCAAACATCCATCCTAAGACTTGGTTAGGCTTTGTGTTCATCTTTCATACAGATTCTTCATTTCATTAAGACTAGGCTTATTCAAATTATCTTTATTATTATTATTATCGGGCTGCCTCCCGGTAGCGCTTTTGTTTAACGTCGTTTGCTCGACAGGGTGACTCTATACAGACTCAATCAACCAAAATCCGAACTCAAGAAGATCAACAGCTTTAGAAAAATTAACAATGCGAGAATCATTGAAATTAAATTGTCTAGAAACGTACCTCGTTTGGCCCTCGATGTTACCTCCTCCCAGCCGTCGAACCTTCTTTTATCATCCTGTTGAACCATCTTCTTTGAAAATTACCATAAAGCTCATCCATCGGGAGTACACAAAGCGGACCGAAAAATTCATCCTCACAGAGTGGACGAATGTAGTAATCCGGGACCGATATATCGCCTATTACCAACTCTCCCGGTGGGCTTTACTAAAGATGGCCAATCAATCTCTCGCTCTCTAACTCTGTCATCTTTAAATCTTGCACTTTTTCTTCGCGAACTGAATTATCAACCTCATTCTCATCCTGAACCTTTTCAGTGATAACATTTTCATCCCTAACCACCTCTATTGCACTTGTCTCTGCCTCTTTCACATACCTCACTAATTCAATCAATTGCCCCACCTTGTCTTGAAGATTTCTTATAAGCGGAGTCGGTAGATTTACCTTGAACTCCTGCATGTCCAACGATCGCTCTTCCAAGATCTCGGTTCAATCGTTCTAGTTGCTCTATTTGACTGTCGGTGAATTCTTCTTGTGGCATGGGGCGCATCGATCATATTGACTTTGATTCATCGGAGGTGAGTAGTAGTCCTCTTGCCATTCCGGACAATCGATCGATGGTGAATATGGTTGAAGCTATCAACGTCTTGAGTATGAACACCGTAATCTCGATAAGCATTAGGGTTCGGGTAACCTCGTAAATGTTGTGGCTCATAACTTTCGAATAACCATAATTCTGGTCCTGGTATGCACTAGGGCACTGATAATTCCATGAACCTTGGTTATTCTGCTGTTGATATTGAGGCTCAGACACGAACTGTTGTTGATAAGGTTGGTAGGGGTATTGTTGTTCAGCTGAGTAGTTTTGATTGAAAAATCCATCCATTTAAGCTCAATCTGCAAGATCTCGAAAAACAACAATAAAACAATAAAAAAATCTTTTTTTCGTTTTTTTCGTAAACACACGATATTTAGACCCCTCAAAAGTTATGGTTGCCGAAGGCCCTAATCCCCGCTTTAGCCGGACTTACAAGATATCACCCTCCGAAGAGGCTAAGTACCAAAGTCGTATTCAAACCGAGTTCAGGACAATATCACTTCAGCATCCATAGCTCTTTGTCGACATCTAAATAAAACAAGAAAATAAAAACCTAGGCCCAAGCCTTCGGTTCACTTACAAGATATCACAACAATATCACACATTTCCCGGCAAATAGCGCCAATTTTGATGAGAGAAAAATACACCCATTAAAATATTGGTCCCGACAACGGCGCCAATTTTGATGAGCGAAAAATTCACCCACTAAAAATACATTTATAAAAGCTCATAAAAATCAGGGTAAACTAACTCTAACCGGCAGAGTACCGGGTCGATTGCTAGGATAGCTACAGAGAGAGTACGAGGTCGTCCCCAAGAGAAATGTGGTTGTGAGTACCAAAGCGAACGTAGAACTTAGTCTAGCGATCAAAGTTGTGGTGATGTTTGTTATAGCTAAAACAAAAATAAATATTATTCTAACGAGTTTAAAAGCATAGCCGAGTTATGATCCAACAAAGTTATCTCCCCACAGAAAAACTTGATTAGGAGTGTGTTTTATCGAGTTCGGTTTATATGATATTCACGGGTGTCAACTCCTAATTCGGTGTTAAGATCTCAACAACTCTCACTAACACCCTATGTGAAGTTAATAAATTTTCCCTTTAGAAAACCGATTAACCTAACATGATTACGCTCTTTGAGTTGCTCGAACAACGATAACAAACCTCAGTATTGGAAACGGTCCTAACAACTAGGCCGAATCTACGCAACGATCCCAAAACCCTTTTCCCACATCTCACCGCAAAATGCATTTATAAGTTCGATGTGTGTGACGATGGACTAGATGATCGATCCCTAATTCAAAGACGTTTAGAATAAGTTTTAGGACATGAATTTATCATACGAACGTTTATTAAGCACAACACAACTTCATCTCGTTTCCCGAGGGTTGATTTCACCCGTTTTCACATAATTCGGCTATGTAACTACTTTAGCTATACATATTAACGGAAATAACAACGAAATATAAATATATATCTAAATACATACATATATATATAAATACTAGTATATAGATATATATGCGTATATATAGATATATATATATATATAAAAAGAAACAAAACGAAAGAAATCAAAACGGAAATAAAATAACTACAGCTATATAGATATACGTATAAATATATGAATAGATATATATAGATATAGATATATATATAGTATACGTATATATATATATATATATTTATACTAATTGCATAAAAGTAAAAGAAAGCAATAAAAAGCGGAAACGAAATTATATTAAAACGATAACTAGTCGGGTTATTACACCGACATTATAACTACATATATATATATAATTATAGGCCCCCCAAAACATAAATTAAAAGAAAGGAAAAGATGAAGGAGGATGGGGAAGAAGAGGGGCTCCTCATCTGTTGCATCTGCTCTCATATATATAGACAAATTGATTAAGGCCGGACCGGTCCTGAAAGGGAGCCGGATCGGTCCTGAATCATCATTTGCAATGATTACTTCTAACTGAATGCATGTGCACGTATGTATATATAATTATATAATTATATATTAAACTTAAAAAATTCATATCTCGAGTTGTAGACACTCCAAATGACGTGATCCAAATGTCATAATTAAGCACCCGGAAAACTCTACAACTTTCATGAAGGACTCTTCTTCAGAAAATGTCGTTTTGATGAGCCATTCCCATTACGTGTCGTTTTCGACATTTTCCTTAATACAAATCAATTAGCCACTTGACACCCATTTGAGTTGTAGAAGTCCGATTGACTTGATTCAAAGTGCGTTGGAAAGCTTATGTGAAGATCTACAACTTTCATTAAGAAGTCATCCCCTGAAAATGCCTCTAAGCTGGGTCAAATCTTCATTCGAAAATATGTAACGATTAAGTACTTAAGAAAAATTTGATCCATTTAACTCGTAAGTTCATTGCACCTTCCTTCTTCTAACCCTCTAAACACCTCTTTTAGGGCTCAAAACATGTCTTTACGTAGGATTTTGGTCTACTTATAATCCTCGCAATAAACCACCAAAATACCAAACGTAAATCGACATTTATTACACTCCGGTTATTAAACCGTACAAAACTAATAAAAACTTATAAAAACACGATATTTTATAAACTAGTCACTACTAACATATTTAGATGAAACATTGGAATTAATGACTCGAACTGATATAAAAATACTCGAAATGATATCAGAAACGGGTTGAAAAGTTATAAAAATAACAGTGAATTTTTCCGTTATCAAGGAGATCAGCTGGCTGTCGTGTTGTGTTAATTGGAAGGGGTTTCAAGGTCTTGTCTAAGTATTTTTCCCTGACAAAGTGACAGTCTATTTCTATGTGCTTTGTCCTTTCATGGAAAACCAGATTTTCTACAATATGGAGTGCACTGTCACTGTCACTGTACATGGGAACTGTGTCTTTGTAGGGGATCTGGAAGTCTTGTAAAAGATAAATGAGCCACTGGATCTCACAAGCAGTGACTGCCATGGCTCCTAGAGACTGTAGGCTGTTTCTTTGATTTCCAGGAAATAAGAGCACCTCCTAGATATACCAAATAACCTGTCACAGACCTTCTGGTTTTAGTACAAGCACCCCAATCTGAATCACTGAAAGCTTTAAGTGTAGTGGAGCCTGTGCTAGGAAATAAGAGACCTTTTCCAGAGATGATTTGAGAAACCTAAGAAGTCTATGTGTTCTTTCATTATATGAGCTTCATTAGGTTTGTCAGAATTGACTTAATTGTTTGTGTGGCAAATGAAATGTCAGTCCGGTTTTGCCTAAGTATAACAGTTGCCAATTAAACTTCTGTATTCAGTGTTGGAGTCCAATGGTGGGGCTGTGACAGTAGTTAAGTTTTGAGAGGAATCCATGGGAGTAGAAGCTGGCTTGCACTCTGAAAAACCAAACTCCTTTAGAAGATCCAAATAATACTTCCTCTGATTGATGACAATTCCAGCCTGACTTCTTGCTACTTCAAAACCAAGGAAGTATTTGAGTGTTCCTAGGTCTTTGATAGTGAAGGCATTGTGCAGTAAGTCTTTGAGTTGCTGAATTTCTGAAAGATTGAGACTCCCTACCACAATGTCATCAACATATACTAGTAATGCAATGAAGTTCTATCATGTGCCTTTAGTAAATAAGCTATGATCATTCTGGGATTGTTTGTATCCATGATCTAACAGTTTTTGAGTTAATTTTGCATCCCGTTGTCGACTTGCTTGTTTCAAACCATATAAAGACCTGTTGAGTTTGCACACCATTCCATGACTTTGTAAACCCTGTGGTGGCCTCATGTATACAACCTCATCTAAGTCTCCATGAAGGAAGGCATTGTTGACATCCATTTGATGTAAATGCCAACCTTTCTGTGCTGCCAATACCAAGAACAATCTGATGGTAGTCTGTTTAGCAACATGTGAGAAAGTCTCCAAAAAATCTATACCTTTTGTTTGTGTGTATCCTTTTGCCGCTAATCTTGCTTTATATCTCTCAATGCTGCCATCTGACTTCCTTTTAATCCTATATACCCACTTACAACCAATTGGTTTGATTCCTTTTGGTACAGGAACCAATGTCCAGGTATTAGTCTTGTTAAGAGCCTCCAATTCTTTATTGATAGCATCTTGCCAATTAGGATCCTGTGCAGCTTGCTGATAGGTTGTAGGTTCTGTTTCTGAATTGATGTTGTTGATAAATCCTTTGTAGTTGGAAGATATGTGATCATAAGAGATCACATTTGCTAGAGAATGAGGAGAAGTCCTCTTTGTAGAAATATTGCAGTCATAATCTTGTAGATAACTAGGAACAAACCTTTGTCTGGTTGACCTTCTGTGATGGTGACTAGTGGAAGATTCAGGATGATGCATAAGATTTATGGAATTTGAATGATCATCCTGTGATGTTGTATCTGGATTTGTATAATTATCTGGATTTGCTAAAGGCAATGGTAAACATACAGAATCATCAGTAGAAACAGAATTGAAGAAAGGAAAAACCTGCTCATGAAATGTTACATCTCTGGAAACAGATATGGATCTGTTTTGCAGATTTAATACTTGAAAACCCTTAATATGGGGCTCATATCCTAGGAATATAGAAGAGTTGTGACGGACTTTTTCTAGGCTATCAATCCTTACCGGCAGTGTACCGGGTCAAATTGTAGTGCTAGTCGGTGAGTCAGTCGTATCCTCGTGGAAATGAAGGCATAATTCAAAGTGTGGTTAAACACCAAGAAGCTATTATTAACTTTCGATCTAAGTCGCAGCTTTATCGCTTTCCTCGGGTTAGATAGTTAGATTAGTTAGATTGTTAGTAAAGCGAGAATAAATATATAAATATAAAAATAGATAATATATATATTTTTGGATCTAGCCAAGAATACTTTCTTGAATTACGATATCTTTTAGTAGAAATAAATGAGATGTGATCTTTTCCTTGATACAAGGAGGTCAATTATGTATGAACCGGTGTACTCTCTGCCTAGACAACTCCTCCTCACACGCGGCGTATGAAATTGTCATATGTCAAATTGTCATCGCTTTAATCTCCACAACCGCCCCATGCTAATCTCGGTTAGTCTCAGCAGTGCAGTACAAATCTCCCGGATAAAAGAGGTTATTCCGTTTGTCGACGGCCGATGTTATTCAAAAGGCTCCGGTTGTCAGGCGGATCGATTTAACTTTCCGGTGTTAGTTTCAATTAAACCGTTGATTTTAACATTATTACGATCTTGAGCACAATTTTAATAAGATTCATCTTTCCCAAGACAAATCTGCCCCCAGGTAGGAAATCGGATTCCGTTGTCACGTTTTCACTCGGCCAATTTTACCCTCCGGTCTTTCTATTACGATATCGTATTCTAATCGCGAGTTGTCAATTCATTAGATTACGTTTAGTAAAAATCGAGTGGCTAATTCAATTTTTACTTTCATTAAGTGCAAATAGAAAGAGATTCATTATAATTGGTTTTAATCATTATTACAGTAGTCGATCATTCATTTTACCAAAAAGATTAACTAATTCATTCATATATCTTGCATTTAGATATATTTTTAGTTTAACATAATTAACATATATAATATATAAATAGAAATAGAAATAGTAAACATAATAATATTAGAATATATTACTGATTACAATCATTTGAATCGAAATTGCGTTTCCACGGATGTAGTGTAACAATGCTTGATTTTAACAATCTTCGATAATTATTCCAGTATTATTCTGGCTGATGATTATAACTACTTTATTTATATATATAAAAACATATATATACATACATAGACATATGTATATATAATGGCCCAAAATAAAAATAAAAGAAGGGAATGAGATAGATGAAATATATATATATTTTGGGATGTGTGTGTGTGTGTATGTATATATATATATATATATATATATATATATATATATATATATACAAGTCAACAAGTGTATGCAAAAAAATAAAAAGAAGAAGAAGATGATGGACGAGAGAAAGAAGGGGGGAAAGAAAGGGGCATTTATTTAGTCTCATTTACAACATATATATAGCCTACAAAAGGGGGAGCCGGACTGGGCCGGGTAAGGGCCGGACCGGGCCGGGATAATCATTACATTCATCCCTCAATTTTCGGATAAAAATTTATATTTTGGAATAAAACTTCTAAAATTCATATCTTGAGTTCTAGATCTCCAAATGACATGATTCAAGATGCATTGGAAAGCTCGTTGAATGATCTACAACTTTCATGAAGGACTCTTCTTCAGAAAATGTCTTTTTGATGGGTCATTCGTTTGTCGAAGATATTTCTCGATTTCCACTAAATCGAATCAATTGACCACTTGACTTAATGATACTTGAGTTGTAGAAGTCCGATTGATGTGATTCAAAATGCGTTGGAAATCTCTTTCAAAGATCTACAACTTTAATTAAGGACACTTCTTCAGAAAATGCCGTTTTAATGAGCCATTTGTTAAATCGAAGATATAATTCGTTAGTGGTGCTTACTAACCACTTCGTGACTGACGACCACTTAAGTTAGTGGCACACTCTTATATCCCTATAAATACCGCTTTTAGGCCTCAAAAGCGTGTCATTACTCGGGATTTTGGTCAACCTATAATTCTTAATAAACCACCAAAATACCAAACGTAAATCCGACACGACACAGGTTACTTAAACCGGTACAAAACTTATAAAAATACGATAATTTATATAATAACCACTATTTATATATTTGGATAAAATTAAGTAATTATTGACTTAAATTGGTACAATAATGCTCAAAGTGGTATCAATATTGGGGTAAAATGTCGTAATAATGATCATTAATTTGTCTCTCATCAAGTTGCTCCTGGGATCAAACTTACCTCTGCCTTGCACTTGAGTAGACACAAAACACAGACAACCAAATATTTTCAAGTTATCATAAGAAGGAGCTTTGTTATATAGCAAGTGATATGGTGTTTTGTTGTCAAGTAAAGGAGAGGGAGTAAGATTAATCAAATAAACATCATGCTTTACACAATATCCCCAATATTCTAATGGTATATTGGATTAAAATTTTATTGCCCTAGCAATATTAAGAATATGTTGATGTTTTCTTTCAATTAAGCCATTTTGTTGAGGTGTTCTCACACATGCGTTTTGATGTACTATTCCTTTTTGTCTATAAAATGTTTTCATATTGAATTCACCTCCATGATCTGATCTAATTGTTTTTACACACCTGTCATATTGATTCTGAACAAGTATACAAAATTGCTGTAAAAGAGAACCAGCCTCTGATTTAGCTTTCATGAGAAACAACCAAGTGTATCTACTAAAATCATCAACAATTGAAAGAAAGTAATATTCACCATTGATAGTAGGTACCCTATTGGGACCCCAAATATCCACATGAATGAGATCAAAACATGAAACAGAATGAGAAACACTGATAGGAAATTTAGGTTTCCTTTGTTTAGCTTAGGGACAGACAGTACATGAATGTGTATGAAAAGTAATAGTATTATCTAGGGACTTAAAAGCTTTCATCCTTTCTAGTGAATGATGTCCTAATATAGCATGCCATAATGAGGAATCTAGATTGTTACAAGCTTGACAAACATGATTGGCAGTGTGGGATGAATGCTGTGTGTCAGAAGTCAGAATGTAGAGTCCAATTTGCAAATCAGCTGTACCAATCTTCCTCAAAGTTTGGTGGTCCTGCAACAAACAAGCATTAGGACTAAAAGAAACATGCATTCTGTTATCATGAACTAACTTTCTGACTGAGATCAAGTTAAAACTAAAGTTAGGGATACAGAATACATTCTGTAGGACTATAAATTGATTTAGCTTTACTTTACCAATGTGTGTAACTGAGACTGTAGTGCCATTAGGTAGTTTAACTTTGAGATTAACCATAGGATTAAGATCAAACATGTGAGAAACAGAAAAAGTAATATGATCTGTGGCTCCTGAATCTAGTATCCAATGATTCAAGCTACCAGAAATACCTTGGCCCTGATTAGAAGCTGCCATAACCACAACATTGCATTGATTAGAAGCTGGTTGTAGACCTTGAATAAGAGACAACAAATGGTCATATTGAGATTGAGTAATAGGCGCTGAATCATTTGAAGATTTGTCAATGTTTGTTTCTGGTATGTCTTCAGATTCTCCAAGATTGACATTGTTTGCCATAGGACCTGCACCCCTGCCATAACCTCTCAAATTTGGTGGAAAACCAAATTTCTTGTAGCATTTCTCCACAGTATGGCCTTCTTTTCCACAAAACGTGCACTGAGGCCTCTTTTCATATGTTTGTCCTATACCATTACCCCTTCCTTGATTGTAGTTCTGACCTCTTCCTTGATTATAATTCTGATTCTGACCATAACTTTGATTTTGATACCTTGCTTGTGTTACATCATTGGAATAACCCTTGTTTTGAACATCTTGATCAGATTGAGAAGCAAGAATGACAGAATCAGTACTGGAACTTGTGCAATCTAGTTGTTGTTCATGATTCAAAGCCATGACAAAGGCTGTTTTCACATCAGGAAGTGGCAATGTCATTAATACTTGGGACTTCACATTATTGAAATTGCCATTGAGGCCTTTCAGAAACCTGGTGGTATAAGCATTTGAATAATATTCCCTGATGATAGGCAATGCATTACAGGTGCAAGGAGGAATCGACTTTAGTAGCAAATATTGATCCCATAATGCTTTCAACTTAGTGAAATAATCTGTCACAGAAAGACTTCCCTGCTTCACCTTCTCTATCTCTTCTTCAATATTTGATAGATTGTAAGCAGTTCGTCTACTAAATCGATCCTGTAAATCAAGCCAAATTTCTCGTGCAGTATCAAAGAACATTACACTTTCTGCAATGTTAGGCATCATGGAATTAATCAACCAAGAAACGACCAGATCGTTGGTCTGCAACCAGTTTTGATAAGCTCTGGTATTCATTTCTGGCACTGGAGAAGAACCATCAACAAAATCTAACTTGCCACGAGAAGAAAGAGCCTTAGAAATCGCCCTTTTCCAATGAAGAAAATTATCTGCACCATTCAACAAAGGTTGCACTAGAACGAGTCTTGGATTATCATTGTGACTATGCGAATTCACTGCTGGTTCAGCCATTGATGATTAAAGAAATTGCTGTATCAAGAATGAAGAACATGAATCGAACAAGAAGAAAAGAAAAACCGAATTCTGAGTGCGAATGCGGAATTATTGCTCTGATACCATGTTGACTTTCAGTTAATCAAGAACATAAAATGATAAAGCTACCAAGATCATCAACAAACTGAAGAACTTCATAATGAAGAAGATGAATTAATTTGAATATAGAAAAGGCGGGAAAATGTGTTCTTGATCCTTTTCAGAAATTGATTAATAGAAAACGTAATTAAAGACTCTAGCTCTAATCCTGCACATCCAATTGCTATTTATAGAGCAAGGATGAAATGAATTAGCGATTACAACTTGAACTAACTAACTCTATCATGAAGTCTTGATAAAATCGCCGAAAGAACAAAACAACCACTCCATCATCCATTTAATCTTAACAATAGCTATGTTGAAATAAGTGGTCAAGATTGTATCAGCGCAAATACCCACAAATGTAGAGTGACCACACATGACTTGAATATTTCTGATGCAATGACTTTTTATTAAAACGAATCATAAGATTACTATTACGTGTAGGAAAAAAACAATGCTGTTTTATTTGCTTATACATGTAGCTGTGATCCATTGATCCGTTCTAAACTAAATTTCCTACAACACAATTACCCGCAAGACCTACCCTTAAATACACTTTCCAATGTACACTAAAAACAATAAATTGAGGTGATTGTATTGAAAATGATAGTAACACCACTACCATTATTGCTACCGAAAAACTTGTAACACGTCCCGATAAGCGGAAATTTTACTTAACTTAAAATGTTACAAAACGTTCCTAAAAAGAAATTGCATTTTTTTTATATATAAAAAAGAATCTAGTAAAAAAAAGCCCTAGGGCTTGATTTTTGGGATCAAAAACCCTAATACATTTCAGTTTTTCAGAATGAAGCGTCTTGTCAGACCTCAACGTCAGCTAAGCAAGAAGTACCAACGGTTGCAGCACAAAAAGCACAGCCAGGAGCACCGGCGACGGCCGCGCCGAGAGCCGCAGTTCATCATCAAAGGCGGTACAGTCGAAGTCTCTACAAAGGAGGAAGGTTTTCACGGTGCTTGGTTTACCGCTACTGTCGTTCGGGATAGAAGGCGTAGCACTGGTGAGGTTTATGTAGAGTATAAGGACCTACTTCGCGATGACGATCCTTCGAAGCAGTTGAGAGAGTACGTTAAGGCTGATTTGATCCGTCCGGAGCCTCCTGTAGAGGACCATCATCGGGAGACGTTTAATGTCGGTGATGCTGTAGACGCTTTTCACGACGACGGTTGGTGGACTGGTACTGTTACTGAAGTTAAGGATTCCAGATTCGTTGTCTTTTTCGAAAATCCGCCTCATCATATCGAGTTCGAACTCTCTGTTTTAAGAATCCACCGCGATTGGATCAAGGGCGCTTGGGTTCCCCCGGTCAATCAGGAGGTACAGTGCTGCTTCGTGTCTTTCAATTGCTATTTTTTTGCCGGTCTATCAATTTCACTACTAATTGTTTGTGTAATTTGTGAGGTGTTTTTTGCTTTTTCATTATGTGTCTGATGAAATGAAAATCTGCATTTCCTTTTTCTTTCAAGTAATTTTCCCCCCACAGACTGTTTTATGCGTGTGTTTATATACATATATATATATATTAGTATTACTACCTCAGTCCCAACATAGGATTTTCAAACAAATTAAGAAAGTGAAAAAATGACATACATTCTAAAAGGAAATGACTAAAATACCTTTTGAGTATCATTAGTGCAATAGTTATATAGAAATAGCAAGTTGTTGAATTGGTAATAAATATGGGGTAAGATGTACTAGAAAAAATTAAAGAGTAATAAATGCTTATTTGTAATGTCGATTGACTTATATTATGGGATATATTTGAAGAGGTAGAGTGATTTATATTTTGGGATGGAGGTAGTACTTTCCTTCTGGTTCCTTGACTGTTGATCTGGATTTTGAAGATCTGGTTAAATGTTTACCTTCCTATGTTTTTCTACTGGTAAATCTTTGCTCAGTGCATGTTTTTTTTTGGTGAAAGATGTTGCATGGCTCATATATTTGCTCTATGTTTGAATTTGATTGGTTCTGTTTTATTGAAATTTTTCTTTTTGTTATCTTGTTCTCCACTTTGTATTCTTATCTATTGTCCTGCATGTTCTGTTTGATGCCCGAAAGACAGCAGCAGAAAATATGTATTTTTGCAAGGAAAAGAGGGTGGAGGTTTCTTTTGATGGTGCCTCTCTGGATGTATGGTTCCCTGCATCTGTCCTTGAGGATAAAGGAAATGGTGCTTTCTTGGTGGAATGCGAGCAATCTGATGGGAAAGGTGGTTCATTTATCAGGAAAGAGACGGTTAATTCCCTTCACATTCGCCCCTTCCCTCCATTTTCAAACTCAAAAAATTTCCTTTTGTTGGAGAAAGTAGATGCCTTCTATGATTTTGGCTGGTGGAGTGGTGTTATTACAAAAGAACTTGCTGGAAGTAGGTATCTTGTGAATATTAACCATACAAAAAAGGACAGAGAATTTGCCATTTCAGAACTTAGGGCTTATATGGAATGGAAACATGGCGATTGGTTTACTGAATCACAGGTTTGATTATTTTTTCCTTTTAGCTTGTTTCGATGATCAAGATTTGTCTCAAAGCCATCTATTGAGTGTGGAAAACTACAGATATGTTGCAATTTTTCTTGAACCAACCCCACCTAGTGGACTTAAGGCTTGACTAGTGTTTCTTTTGTTTTCCTTTTTTTTTGCCTGTGTCTACTATACCTGCATGTAGCTTTGATATGAGTTCAGTTTTGTTGATTTAGCATAAAAAACGAATGAGAAATTTGGCCTTTCTGTTTTGTTCTGCAACTTGCAGCATGAACTGATAACTGATATATGGTGTATTTTATGTTAACATTCTTGAGAACCTCTGCTTCCCGCTTTCTGAAATATCTTTAAATTGTTGACTCCCTTGTTCCTACCAGCCGATGGACCACTAATCGTGGGTTTTCATGGTCCACTTATAGTGCTTTGCTGGTTTTGGCTGAAGCCAGGTAACTTCCTCTTATATTATAGAAGGGACATGTTTAGTGGGTATCTGGTTTATTTTGTGTCCTCTCTTCTTCCCCGTTGACATACTTTGGTTATCATATGTTGGCATGATGTTCCAAGGTTCAGTCACTCATCTTTGCATGTTACTCCCCCAAACTTTCCTTCTCACATTTTCCGAATTTATGATTGGTTCTTATGTGTGCTTTCTGATGGGGGATCTTTTATACATCCAACCTCATATGTTATGTTATTTTCAGGCTAAATCATTGTTGTATGTATTTGAACTTTTCTTTTTTGAATTAATGAAACATTGTATGCCCCTGATAATTCTCCTGTTTCGGTTTTAAGGTTTTTTTCCTTGTGTATGCTTAAATTGATGCTTCAAGTAGTCTTTCCTTTTGCAGATAAAACTAAGGAGTAAAACAAAAAAAGTTTGTTTGTATTTCCCCTATCGTGGGTACTGAATCCTGTTATGTAATACTGCCTGTGCTACGTCGTGTTAAGAGTTGGAGCCAATTTAGTTAGTTGTGAAAACCATGCCTGTATCATGAGAATATTAGTACAGTAAATAATAGAACCGATTTGCCAGTTTGATTTATGTTATGGGATTTGGGCTTATCATCTTGGATTTCCCTGCAGGATGCTTCGATCCCGTCATATCATAAAAACAATGAAAATAGTATCGAAAAAAACGAGAATAACATTGGGATGGCTCTTCCACTTACCAACTCAGTTTCCAAGAAAAGCTCTTCTCAAGAGAAAACAACTTTTTCATCCACCTCAATGCAGAAAGAAATTGAGTTGGCTGTTCCTGGCAATGATACACCTCTAGTCTTTGACTCTTCACCAAAAAGTTATGAGAAGTCCAGTCATGTTGCAAGCCCAGATTATGTTAGTGTGGAAAGTGACATCTTGAGTGCTGATCAGTCACATGAAGGCCACTCTTCACGCAAGAGAGTGGTGAGTTGCATTTCACATCATTATCCATCGTTCCATTCTGTTCATCTCATTACCCTTCATCTTTTTAAGTGTAATGGAAAAGGTGTTTTAAGATGTTCCAAAAGTGATTTTATAGTGTACCAGATGGTGTCCTGTGTTGTTTCATCTGTAGTTTGGGGATTTTTGTAACCGTTATTTGACCTGCTTTTTTGTATTTGCCTCAAAATTATAGCACATAAACAGTTAGACTTTTCTGATGTTTTTGCATTGACATGTTTTTCTATTCTACAGCCTGATGTTGATTTTGTCTGTCGGTAAGCACAAGTTTGTGTCTTCACTATTTGTCAATTATGACGGACTTCATGAACATTTATTAATGGTCTTTTATGCTCCGTGTAAGCTTAGTGGATGACTATTTCTGGAGCTTAAACTTACTGTATGTGCACTATACAATTGAATCAGTGAAGCGAATAAGGGGCATGATGACATGATGATGTTCTAGTACCTCAGGGGCCATGGTGGGTAGTAGCATAATCTTATATACCTTAGGGGCCATTGAGGGTTGTAGGATAATCTATTGGGAGGACAAATCACTGCCTCAGCTAAAAATGAACAAGTTGAATAATTTTACATACTGATTATGATCATGTATCGATTTCATTTGTAGCATCTGGTGTCTCATTAAGCATTCGTTTCACTTGTTGCCTTCTTTGACCATTTTTGTAGGCGACAAAGCGAGCAAGGAATGTTGAAAGGGAAGAAAATGCACTTGTAGGTTCAAGAAACACCCGAGAAAATAAGGTGCAGGTGAAAATTTTGCAAGATTCCGCTGGAGGTGTGTTTTTCTCTCTGTCTCGATATTGTGGTTGCAGCGGTTCATATTCTAGGTTTATGTACTGTTGAAAATGTAGCAGGTAAGGAGGGTAATGAAGCTGAAGATGCTCCTGGAGATTGTCTGACAGGGGACACTAATCTTTCTATTATCCTTGGTTTGGCATGTGATAACACAAGAACCCCAGGATCTAAACGATCTTACCGATCAAATGGTGAGGGAACAGCCAAGCGTGGTAGGGTGTGGGGTAATTTTGATGAGACCAAATTACACGCTGTAAAGGTGAGAATTTCAAATTTATATGTTTTTCAGTAATTTGGAGGACTTGTTTGCCTAGGGAAAGCTTTGTTTTGTTTTTGTATATGACAAGATTTTCAGAACTGCCTATAAATCATAGCAGGCCGGAAGCAATTCTAATTGGAAACAACTTCTATTATGGAAGAACTTCAATATTATATAGTACGAATGTTCTGAAATTGAAGTGGAAAAAAGTGTGAAAGAAATCAACTAAGCTAGTCCGACTTTTTATGTCGGGACGGTAGTCAGCTTGATCCCCTTGAAGAATTTTTTTTGGCATGATGAGTAAGATATATTATTTGACTAAAGTTCTTGGGAATGATCTGAAGTTGGGTTGAGTGTTAGATCGGAAGGAATACCTACGGAAACATTATTGTCATCATCAACTTAAGAATTGCCGGTACAGTTTTCATTGTAATCACCTTGGTTGTACATTTTAACTTGTCGTATTGTTACGAAGAAGAAAAATTTATTTAGGTAATGCTGCATTGCAGCAGAGCTTTGGAAAGGTTAGTAATTGAATAGGAAAATAGATCTGAGTCCAGTGTTGATTGCTTGAGCATATGCAAGGCCAGTTATTAATTTTTTTTGTGTGGCAAAGTGCGCATGGATAGGAAACCATCTCTTATTGCGATTTTCCTTGTTGGAATACAAAAAAATATTATTTTGGAGTACTTGTTGCTTTGGTACTATAAGTTGATGGCTTTGAAAGCATTTGTGATGTTTGTCACTTTGTTTTGCTATTCACAGCTAACATCTGTGCTCTTTATCTGTAAATACAATTTGTCTTAATGTTGGTCTTATAATCTGATGCTTTCAAAGAGAATGATGAAGTGGAGAGCTACAATTTGCTTCTATTGTTTTTATAAAACTACTTTTACGTGAAGTTATTGATAGTGCGTTACCATGTGTAGGCAATGTCTGTTGTTGTTGTTGTTGATGATGTTTTTGGTGAAAAAGGTGTGTTAAATAGATGCAACAATGTTGATAAAGCTCTCTCTATCCTCCCCCCTCCCCCCCCAATTGATTTTTTACAAAATAACTGCATTCTTTTGAAATCTTTATTTCTTTTCATCCCGTGACTTTGGTCATCTGATCTGATGCATTGATGATGACTTCGGTAGACAGGCACAAGGTCTCAATTAGCAACTTCCTTTTGTTTCTTTGGTAGCCTTTTAGTTTTTTGTTGAGTTTGATTCATGGATCTGACTAGGATGTTGGTTGAAAGAGCTGCAGAAACGAAGGTGATGTTTGGACAAGAAATATTTCATTAATCCCTTGCTGAACTTTATTCATGAATAAAACAACTTTTTTGCATCTGAATCACAATACACGACACCCACTTTATTCGACACGATACTCGATGCAATCCAAAGTAAGAATAGAGGTGAATTAATTCATGCCTAAATGGACTGTAACATACTCATTGTGCTTTACTAGTAGATTTTTGTACATTTTGGTGGTTGAGAGTATAAGTAAAGTTGGTGGGGAGTGGATAATAACATGAGGTAAGGGAAATGGACGATACGTGGTGAGGACTGTACTGATGGAAGCGGAGGATGGTAGGACAATGCTATGGTCAATGGTGAAGCAGCTGAGGATGTTTTGGCTTTGGTATACCTTTTGGGGGCTTTCAGCTTTCCTTCTTGGCCTTCGTCAAAGGAGCCTATACTTTTGGATTTACTGCCTAAGAATTTGATGCGTTGTAGCTGCGGAAATTGGAACAAAGTTATGGGCTTATTATACCCAAATGAAGTCACATTCCTCTTAACTATCAAGTTTTGTTTAACTACTCTTTGAAAATGTGTATGCATGGTCACAAATGCAGTTCCTGACAGTTGGAGCTGTTGGACTCCAGCAAGACGTGTGAAGTTGCCAAAAACACTTTGAAAACCAGTCTGGGTAAATTACTGTGGCAAAGTGGTGTGGTAAGGAATCGTTTGGTGTATTTCCCGGGCCTTGGCCAGTTGAGGTGCTCAAGTTTCTCCCTGTTTGAAATGCCCTAATTCTCTCTCTGTCTCTCTCTCTCTCTTGTGTATTGTGTATTGTGTATCATGAACAATGACGTCTGACACTGATCCTCATTACTTAGATCATTTCATAACCACGCTCTTGTGCTCTAGTTACTGATCTTTGATTTTAATTTTGCATTCTAGTGTGTTAGATGAAGCAAACTTTTTTATTAATGACATACCTTTGCTCCTAGTCCTATGAAGTGGAACCGTAACTGCACCAATAGAGTAGCAAATGTAACACGTTTTAAAACTTTTAAGCTTCTTGTAGGTTTCAACACCCCTATTTCGTTACATGTGTCTTAGTATTTAATTTAATAGAGAATGTTTGATATC
The DNA here is from genome assembly GCA_026214975.1 of Gentiana macrophylla. Taxonomy (NCBI): domain Eukaryota; kingdom Viridiplantae; phylum Streptophyta; class Magnoliopsida; order Gentianales; family Gentianaceae; genus Gentiana; species Gentiana macrophylla. The sequence goes on from CM047811.1 coordinate 117,275,479, forward strand.
GTGTTGTTTCTTTTACTTGAATATTTTCCTTCGAGGTGAATGTTTTTTTTTTTCTTTTCGCCGTAAATGTTTCTATTGTGTTTAGAGCTCTATTTACAGTACTCAACATTCAATTTTTCTGGAGTGGGTTATAGATAGCAATATATTTGTAACTGTAGGTGACTAATCGGCTTGAAGCAGTAGATGGGAATGAGAAGAAAAAGAGGGGTAGGCCTCGCAAGTCTTTCTCTCAAGCTTCGATCCCTTCATCGGATGGTATGATCCAATATTCTTTGATCTGCAGTCAAATCTCATACTCCCTCCATCCCGTAATACAAGTCCTCTTAAATTTTTAGTTGTCCCATAATATAAGTCCTACAATACCAATGAAATTTTTATTATATTTTTCTTCTTACGTCTAATTTATTAGCAATTCAACTTCTCATTACCTTTAATGATACTCAAAGGACATATTATATTTTTCTCCTTAAAATTTACGACACTCGTCCACTTAACTGTGTGAAAACTCTAAAAAGCCTTATAATCTGGGACGGAGGTAGTACTTTAGACGAGGCTATTTTTATTTCTATATTCACTTATTTTTGACATTGTTACTAACAAATCCTCTAGCAGATGTCAATGTTGCAGCAAGCTTGGAAGCCTCAACTCTCGGTCAAGTACTAGCTACTAATGGCAGTTCTGGTGTAGGGTCGTCAAATGACCAAATGAAGCAGGAAAACCAGTTGGGCAGCATTAAGAGCGCTACATCGCCCTCAAGTACAGGTGGTGAAAATGTAGTAGAAGCTTCAAGCAAGCCGCACTCGAGTACAGGTGGTGAAATTGCTGTAGAAGCTCTAAAAAAGGTGCCCTCGAGTACTGGTGGTGAAAATGCTGAAGAAGCTTCAAGAAAGCCGCGTGAAAAACTTCCAACAAAACGTGGCAAAAAACGAACAACGAATCTGAATGTTATCTCTAAGGTTCAAGGTGAGCAACACTTCTTATTTTTGGGCCAGCTTTTCGTTTTAGGTCAGCTCTTTGTTTCTAATTTTTTCGTTCTTCATTTCTTTATGAAGATGTAACATCTCCAAATTCAGTGGAAGGGAACACAGCTGAAGAAAGCGACATGAACGAAGAATCACCTAATAACACGTCTGACAATCAACCGCTAGCAAAATGGCTCGGGAATCTCCATTCTCCGACTAGGGTTGATAGCTCAAGTAAGGTTTTGTTTTGTATGCTTTTGTTGTTTTGCGGTGCCTTCTTGAAGTGCCACAAAGTTGAGTTCTTTATCTTTGTTTCAGGGTCTTCTCTCACAAGATGTAATGCCGAGGCGATTAGTGAGCATATGGAAGTCGTTGAGGAAGGTATTACTGCTGCTGCTTCTGTTGCTGCTGCTGTTGCTGTTGATGAAATCGTGAGACCTGTTGGAATCGAGCTTCAAAATTTGCCATTTGAAAAGAAGTCCATGCTCTGGTCAGCTCTTGAATCCATGGAAATATTCCAAAAACTTCCACAAAAACCACATTTCCAGCCATTGGAACGTGTCAAGGAAACCGTGCGCGAGGGATTAGCTATAGGCTCTATGGTCACATTTACAGGTGTGGTAGAAAAGACCTCGAAGCTGCATTTCGATGACACAAAGGAATCCATTGATGCCATCTTGGAAACGCTCTTGGAATTGGAAACACATGGATTTGACGTCGGTGCTATCCGTGAGCGTGTCATTCGTTTAGGACAAGCGAAGAGAAGCAAGCAAAGCTTGAAGAAGAGGTGGAAAAACTAAACAGTGAAATGAGAGAACAAGAGGTTGCAAAGTCGAAAACCGACAAAGAGATTGAAGAAATCAACAGGCAGATAAGTGAGCTGCAGGAAAAGTTGTCTGGAGTTACAGTCATGAATTCGAAAAAGACTGGAGAAATCGAGTCGTTGCAGATGAAGTTGAAGGGCGTTGAAGATGACATCAGTAGTATCCGTTCTGAGTTTGAAGGTCACGGTTCATGGCCATGATGATATCAAGATCACATGGCTCCCTGCCAGAGAGGTTATCGAAGACTGAAGATCTAGAATGTTTATTATGGTAATTAGTATGCTGTACATGCTGTAGTAAGGAGTATCGGGAGTTTCGGAAAACCAGTAACACCGCCTAAACATGCTTTGTGTCTAGTTGTTAAGTCCTTTCTGACATTGACCTGTTGTGCCGTCTGGGCACAGTTTTTCTTTTGGGTGGGGGTGGGGGTGGGGGTGGGGGTGGGAGGGTAGTTTCAGTAAGTCACATTTGTGGAGATGATGCCACTAGCTGGAATTTGGTTTACACTTGAACAGGAGGGATTGATCAACTCGATGTTAGATGTTAAGGAATGTTTGTGTTTTTTTAATGCGTGTCTTGTGATTATTGCTTTGTTGTGATTGATATGCAGCTATCAAAATCACGGGAGATGACTCTGTGAATCGGTGCTCCTTTGAATCGTGTTATCGTTATCTACTACTAACATTTCTTTTTATTTTTATTTTTCCTTCCAGATTAATGGAATGGATGATTACATGGCTGCATTTAATGGATCTACTACCTATGCGTGAAGTTTGTCCTGGTAATGATTTGCTGAAAACTAAGTTACTCCGAGTTTTGCAGCAATCACATTATGCATGGAATAAATGTCTTTTAGCTGGGTTTTAAGTTTGATATCCTGGATCGAATTCTCTCAGCAAAAAACAATAGATGTTTAGGCCCAACAAGTTGTTGGAAACCATCTAATTCACACTCTTTATTGGCATTACTTGCATCTGGTTACGCTACACGTTTAGCTCTTTATCACAAATTTTAGAATGATTAATAAGGAGAGCATATGATCAAGATTATTAGCACCAATTAGAATCTTACAATTCCACCCATCCAAGCATATAATGACATGTATGTATGTGTCTATGATGATGTGACCTATCTTGGTATGTATCTGATTATGACACAAATTTTCATCAAAATTTTCCTCCTTCAAGGTTGGACTCTTCACTTATCGCTCAAAAATCACCGCCTTCTTCTTCATCAAGATATATAGTTCAAAATCGCCTTGTCTTCCTTTCAACTGAAAGAGAAAGAGATAGCTTCATCGTTCCTTTCTATTTTGTTTTTTCAATATAGAAATGTCTGTTTGACAATAAATTAATCACAACACGGTTTTATACATCATGATGTGAATCGATTAATTATATAACATGATCAATGATGTAAAAGAATATTGTAGTCATTTATTTATGACAACAGTGTATATGTGTATTTATTGAGAGTATGTTTTGTATGACAAATCAAATCAGAATCGGATTAAAGAAATACATAAATGCTAATGTCATAGCAAAATCATCACAACAAATGATATAATGCATTTTAATCACAACGTGTCTCATATCAATCAATGAATCTTACAAATGCCTTAAAAAAAATGAATCATACAAAAGATATAAAAATATGTTTTAATGACCGTTTTGTTGCAATTGAACACCGGCCTAAGAAATAATTAAATGAATTGTTGTTGTTGTCTGTTTTTTTTTTTTTTTTTTTTTTTTGCTTAAAGACTCAGAATTCTTGATGCCTCGACTAGTTTGGAGTTCGATCCGGATCGTGCCTGCAGCTGCAGAGTCTGACTCTTCCTCAGGACTAGTGCTGTTAACGAGCCGAGCCGAGCCGAGCCGAACCGAGTATCATTTGTTCAAGCTCTGTTCGTTTAAGTCACGAGCTTGTTCATGTTCGTTCGTTTAATAAACGAACATAAAAATATGTTCAATTCGTCAAGGTAACGAGCTTGTTCGCGAACGTTTGCTTAATAAACGAACATAAAATTAAGTTTAAACTCACCATTTTATGAAGAAATTTTGTTCGAACTCGTCTTGAGTTTGACGTCACTACGTGTATTATTTTTCTCTCAATTCGAGTTTGGTTTGTTAATGTATAATAAATTAAGTCCAAAATGAATAAATAACAATATACAAAAGATATTTAAACATTAAAGTAATAAAAGCATTATGATAACTCTATCAATATTACATAAAATTACTCTGCACTATCTATTATATTAATAGATGTCTTATCATCTTATGAGTAGTACGTTGATTTATCTATATATAAGCGGGTTCGCGAATATAATCGAGCGTTCATGAAGTATGTTCGTGTGTTCGTTCGTTTAAAAGCGAGCTTAAAATCTTGTTCGAGCGATTCGTTAAAATTAAACAAACGAACGATCATGAGATCTGCACGAATTCAAAGCGAACTTTATGAGCGAACTTTGTTCGTTTAACAGCATTACTTAGGACAAGGCCTTGCCAAAGGATAGTAAACTACAATATACTTTTATGTAATTAACAAGATTTTATTCTATTATCTCACCCCATACATTGATACAAGTATTATTTCACTTATTGTTTTTCCATCCACGAAACAGGGGGTTTATCGGTTAATATAAGAAATTATATTTTCACGTAATTTTAACACATCTTATTTTATGTCAGGTCGGATCAGACTTGATAAATTTTTTTTTGAAAGTTTTCTGTTGAAATTCTTCGGGCCCGTTGTTGTAATTTGAACAGGTCAAGAGGAAATTTCAACAGGGTCTAAACCGAGTCGGAAAGAAATTTCAACGAAGACTTAAAAGAAATGTTATCTGACATGACATGATATGAAATAAGATGTCAACAAATGATACCACCATGTCATCACCTTTTTAATCAATTAAAAATTTAAAAATAGTAGATATTTTCTAAATGCATAGGACCTCATTAAAATAAATGTGATCGGACTACCAAATCATATCTGTGACCGGACGAAAATAAAATTTGTCAGATGCGACCTGAAAATCTAAATGTAATTTGTTGATTCTTTACCCTCTGAAGAATGCTGCTTAGTACTAGTATTGAAAACCGCCATTACTGAGTTACAACGAGAAGAAGAAGGAAAAAATTCATGGATAGCCATAAGAAACAATCGAATAAGGAAGCCGGAGGTGGCTTCGGAGATCATTTTCACTTAAGGGAAAAAGTTGAAGTTTGCTTCGATGAAGATGGTTTCAGAGGATCGTGGTTCCCCGCCACCGTCCTCCGCACCCTGAAGCTCACCACCATCCACAAAAACCTCACCTCTAGAGCCGACTCTGACACCGGATCTGGCATCAGTTCCTCCGGCTACAAGTACAGGAAAATCTACTTGGAGTTCAACACTCTCACGTCCAAGTCCGATAAGAAGAAGGGCCACCGCCAGTACGTGGACTTCCTTCTAGTCCGCCCTGCTCCTCCGCGTGAGACTCACTGTTCCTTCTCGGTCAACGAAGAGGTCGATGCTTACCATAACGATGGTTGGTGGGAGGGATTCATTATCGACATCATCCCTCCGGCTAATACCGATGAACCTACTAGCTACTCTGTCTACTTCCGTGGCTCCCGTGAGCAGATTGTCTTCCCTGAGACCGACATTCGGTTGCACCGCGAATGGGTCTACGGCGAGTGGGTGCCTCCTCTCCAAGACGAACCCCCACCCCTACCGCCGCAACATGCTGCTTCATCTTCGCGTTCTTCCCGCGCAAATCAATCTTGATCTTGGAATGCATCCCATTTTATCATTTACAGGTAAATTCTTGTACTTTATTTTTTTGAGGGGTAAATTCTTGTCCTCGGTTTCTTGAAATTGACACAATTTTTTTGATAAACTTGAAAATCTTTCTGTTGGGTTATTACATTTTTCTTTATTTTTTGTTTCCTGCTGAGAAAACGGATCTGAGCATCTGTGCAATCAATGTGTTTGTTGTATTTACGCACTGAAGGATTAGTATTAATTTATTGGTTTCGTCAATTGATGATGCAAAGAATGAAGTTCTTAACCTGGCTCTGCCTTCCACCAATGGAGGGGCTTCCCAGCAATTTAGGGTTACTGCAGGGCAACTTTTACAATTTTTATTTTAAATTATTTTAGGAACCTTCATCTTCTATTGTATATAACCCATTGTATGTTTGAAATCTAAGAGCTTGGATTAAGTGGTACTTGACTTGAGAATGATTCAGGATGTTAAAAGTTCGATTATCTTACGAGGGGGTGCCAATTTAAAGAGCTTTGGGATAGATCAAATCCCCGAGTAAGAGCCAAACTCTACAGATATTCTATACATTGACTCCGAGAGGGTAGTTAGGTTGGTTGTGGCTCCGGATAACGGGGTCCCCTCAAGCTTTACGGCAGAGGTTATTCTTACTTACGGCTTGAACCGATGACCTTTAGTCACATAGCGACGATATGAATTGAAGATTCGCCTTGTTCTGGACTTAAACTAGTGTTTATTATTGGAAGTAATCTCCCATACTGTCCTGTTTATGTTTCTCCCTGCCTTGCCAATATAGGTGTGTCTTCTCTTTTGACTGAATCCATATCATTTGCTTTTTTCTGTTCTTGGTTGTGCTGAGAAATGGCTTTTTCTAAGACTAATGTTATTGTCACAACCTCTTCGACGCAACAAACGTCACAAATTGATGTGGCAGTGGGACCTCTCGTGATGTGCTACTTATTTAAAGAGATCCCACCGCCACATCATGAATGGTCTTACTGACACATCATGTTATGACATTTGTTGTGTCAGAGTAGTTGTAGTAGCAACTTAATTTTTTTTGCTGAGAGGTTTAATTTGAGGTATTTGATGATGAAAACTTTTCTTTCATTCAGATCCCACCTGAGATGCTTATAGCTGTGTAGAAGTAGTATTTGGAAGTTACCAACTGAAGAGGACAACTGGAGCTTTTTCAAACAGATTGCATTCATTCTTTCAGAGGTTTTGCAGTATTTAAATGTGCTTACTCTTCGAATCTCTATATAGTTGCACGATTATCGAGCAAGCAAATGGGTGGGGGGAGGGAGGAGGTAATTTAGCTATGTCACAATGCAATGTAACAGCTTTGTCATGCTTCTATGTGGTAGTAGTTTGTAATCGTCCTCCCAACCAACTTCGATGAATACATTGGATTTATGGGTGAGCTTTCTTTCGTATGATTAGCCAAGTATGTTTCTGTAATATCCCACATTGGATTTGATCGATATAAAGGATAATCTAAAGGTAGCTCTTTTTGCTTTGTTTTTAGATGTAAAATGATGGATACTGAATCTATTGCAGAGCGTACTTATTATGGAGTTTACAAAGCAACCGGAAAACACTTACGCTTTTCTGCGTATTTAAAAATAACGCCGAAAACACTCGTGTTTTCATATGTATTTAGTATTAACACCGTAAAACAATCGTGTTTTCCAGTTGTTTTTTTAAAGAGTCCATATGAGGTAGAATTTCCCTGGAAAAGGATTGCTCTTTAGGAAACTTGACAGTATCCCTTTCAGTTTTGAAAAGAAAATTGAAAAAGTACAAACTTTTCTGTCTAAAACGTTGAGCATATTTATCATATAAAGCTTTTTAACTTGGTGTATTTGTTTAAAGTAATGTAATAGGGTGTAATATTTTGGCATTCTGCTGTACTATTTGACGTATGATAAAATGAAATGAACAAAATTTTATAATAGATGACGGGGTATGTAGAGGTGGTGGGAGGGGTGGTAATAAGGTAGTAAGGAGAGGGTAGGGTGTAGAGCGAGTAGGTTATGGTTTATAGTGTAGGTGGCTAAGGCGGTATAGTAGAAGTGAGAGTAAGGTGGTCGAAGCGGTGTGGGTGGGAGTTGGATAAGAGTGTGGTGTGAAATAGGTATGGGGTTGAAGTGTGGAGGTGAGGATAAGGGTGAGGTAGGAGTGGGTGGGTGACTTGGGAGATAAGAGTCTGGTGATAGGGTGTAAGTACCATTTTCTGCACTATCATAAACTCATAAACCCATACCCTTACCCTTACCCTATAAACCCCTCCCCTACCCCTAAACTCGTATCCATACCCCCTGAACCCTTACGAACAACATGTGAAGTGGCTATTGTGTTTGTTTGTTGTTGTTGTTGATATTTGAATCAGGTGAAAGATCTTTGGATCGGGTGGAACATTATGGGCCGATTTCGGTGGAGAAAGAAGATGTCAATGTAGGGAAATGAGTTGTGTTGTGGTGGTAGCTAGGAAGGAAATGAATAGTGTGGCGCTGAAGGCAATATGGAGAAGGAAGGACAACTTGGTATTTTTAATTGTTTTATATCATAACCTTACTTTACCAACAGCAAGAACAAAACAAAAATACATTTGTTCAGATTAGTCAATTAGGGTTGGGATCCTCTGATGTGCTTGCTGTACATGGTGTTGTGGTGAATTGAAGTCAAAACGACATCGTTTTGCTGCAAAAGTATATATATATATATATAACTTTACGCTCAATACGATGTCGTTTTGTCTCTAATTCAACACAGCATCATGTACAACATAGCATAGCATCTTGGCTTGGTCAATTAGCCCTTATAGAATCCGTTTATCATTCCAAGTCATAGATCAACCATGATACAAGCATCCGGAACTTGTTTGAAATTATACTACCGCCCTTTTAAAATGTAAATTCATTTTGATTTTTTCACATAGTTTGAGAATGTTGGTTAAATTTTTTTATGTATAATTAATGTTAATGAAAAAATATAAAATAATATTTGACTGCAAATTTATGTCTTTATCTTTTTTTGAAAATAACTTATGTCTTTATACGATTGATCGATGATCTTCCGTAAAGTTTTCCAGCTTTGTTGTTGTCTTCTCCATTGCCTCCGTCATCAATTTTACTGGAGTTCGCTCCGCCTCCGTTTAGGCATGTTGTTGCTGCTCCTGTTTTTACTCACATAAATGTATCTTGTAATACGACCATTTTGTTGCGATGGCAACACTATTCAAAGAAATTATTAAAAAGAAAGAATATGTAAGTCTTATTGTAGATAAAGGTCTCGTCATAATCAAATATAAAGAAGCGTGTTTTAAGTTTCAAAGATTTTTTCAGTGAGGTACTAAGACAGTATTCTTTGGAGGAGGCCTCTACTTTCTGTATGTTACTCTGGTTTCTTTGGAAAGCCCGTTGTAGTGCTGTTTTTGATGATGCGTCTATCTATGTCTCTCGTGTGGTTGCAGTATCTTTAGCGAGGGCAGTGGAATATCGACAGGCTATGGCAGTTTCATCGGATGTGCTTGACGGATTAGCCCACCCAGTCATATGGAGCCCGCCATCTGCAGGTAGTTGGAAGTGCAACACCGATGCCTCCGTCGGCCGAGTCGGGCTCGGGATTGGTATGATCTTTCGAGATGCAAGATAGGATCGATTGTAACGCTTCTCATTCCACTTTGACCCGGGCATTGAGGCAGAGATTCTGGAGATGCAGGCGATACTATTAGCGATGACGGAGGCCGGGCATCTCGGGCTATCTATGATTACCTCTGAGACCGACGTTTTGACATGCGTACAAGCTTTATTACGGCCGGTGATGATTTATCTGTTCTCGGTTGTTTAGCGCGATTGTCAGTAGCTCGTCCCGTCTTTCGAGTCTTCTTCTTTCTCCTTTATTAAGCGGGATCGGGAATTTTCCAAAGACATTTGCTAGCTAGGCATGGTCTGCAGCCACTGTCGTATTTCTTGGGAGCAAACCCCTCACGATGTAATTCCGCCGCTATCATGACTTTGGCCGAGTTAATATATTTATTTTTGATTAAAAAAAACTATTTTGGTGTGGAAATAATTATATATTGTGTTTTTTTTATGGGGCAGTGATTTAAAAGGACAAAAAAAAAGGGGAAAAATGAGAATCATGACAGTGAAAATATAAATCGGGTGATAAGGACAAATTCACTGTTCATAACCTCAAATCAACTGTTTGCTGCAGATGAACTGACCAAAATCTATTGTTTCACTATCACAATGAAATAAGAATATGTCGTTTTTACCCCAAAAAATATTCGACTGTCCTCTTTGCATATTTCTATGTTCAAATTGTTTTTTACTATAAACCATTTTTTTTTTATAAAGCATAGTTTTTGTAAGAGCTAGAAAACTAAATAAATATTACAAATTTTATACTCCCTCCGTCCCAGATTTTATACTCCTTTCTTTTTAAATTCCTAAAATACCCACACAGTTACATTATTAAGAAGATTAAGCACAATAAAAAAAGATATAATTGTAAAACAATTATATTTTTAATGACTAGACAAACTAATAAATGACGTCCCCTTAAATCTTCAGGGTTCCAAAATGTCCTAGGGACGGAAGGAGTATATCATTAACTATATTCAAAGAGTCAATGTGTTTACCCTCAAAATTGTTTCCCCCCTCGGGTGTTTCCCCTAAAAAGAGTTTCTCTATAATTTAATATAACTTTTTTCATAATAAAATAATTTAATATTTTCCATAAATAAAGAAAAACATTCACGTGAAAACAGAGTTAAAAAAAAAATTAAAAAACAAAGGATTGCCTTAAAAAAAATTAGCATCTGCGGAAAAAAACAAAGATTAGCCTTGAAAAAAAAAAGCGAGAATCCAAAAATGACATAAAATAGACAATTAATTGAATAGAATATGACACTACAAGAAATCTTTTTTGGTTATAAGGACACAAATTAGATAAATAGACTCAAATACCCTTAATGAAGAAAAAAATAAAAAATAATAAAATAAAAAGGCAAAGAGGCGCGTACCTGAATGTGAGTGCTTTTGTTTTTTTTTTTTGTTTTTTTATTATTATTTATTTTATGAAACACAAGCTATTGTTGTGTTTATTTCTTTTTTTATATTTTATTTTTTCCTGGAGATGTAACTTGAATATTGTTTGTTTTTTTTTTTTTTTTTTTTTTTTTCTGGGCGCCGTAAAGTGTTAGTTTTTTTTTTTTTTTTTTTTTTTTTTTTACCAGTGACCAATGCATTGACCACCCGACGTCAGAGACACCGCGACGTAAAGACACCGCTATCGTCAAGTGACACGCATTCTGAGAGACATCGTGATCGTATGACATTTTACGAGGCAAAGACGTCGCGATCACGAGAGACACCGCGTTGACCACCGCGATCGCAATCATCGCGATGAAGTAACACCGCGATGCGAGACACCGCGATTGACCCGCGCCGATCTGAGACACCGCGATGCATTGACAACCGCGATGAAATGATACCGTATTGCAGACACACCGCGATGAAGTGACACCGAGATGAAGAGACACGGCAATGAAGTGACACCGCGATGCAGAGACACGGCGATGCTGAGACGCCGCGATACAGAGACACCTCGATGAAGTGACACCGCGATGTAGTGACCACCCTCGATGCAGAGACACCGCAACGTAGTGACCACCCCCGATGCAGAGACACCGCGATGTAGAGACACCTCGATGAAGTGACACCGCGATGCATTGACCACCCCAGGTCCATTGACTACCCCGATGCATTGACTTCTGCGCGCGGTGACACCACAATACATTGACCACACCGATTCATTGACCACCGCGACGCGCTGACCACCCCGATCACGCAGACACCACGATCGCAGTGACCACCCCGATCTGAGAGACACCTATAGAGACGCCGCGATTCAGAGACACCTCAAATGCAGTGACCATCGCGATGCATTGACCACCCTCAATCTATTGACCACCGCGATGCAGTGACCACCCCCGATGCAGAGACACCGCGATGCAGAGACACTGCAATGAAGATTGGGCAATTGAATCCAAACCGGAACCTCAGAGTTGATATCAATACTAAAATAAAAAAAACTCGAGCATCATTTTAAGCAAAAGAGACCCATGATATCAACATTTTATGCAGTGACATCAGCAATCATATATGCAGTGACAACCCCAATGCATTGACCACCCCTAATGCAGTGACACCGCGATGCATTGACCACCCCCGATGCATTGACACCGCGATGTTGTGACCACCCGTGCGGTGACCACCCCAATGCATTCACCACCAAGATTCATTGACTACCGTGATGCATTGACCACCATGATCGCAAAGAACCATCCCGATCGCAATGACCACCTCCGATCAAAGAACCATCGCGATGCATTGACCACCGGGATGCATTGACCACCGCGATGCATTGACCACCCTCGATACATTGACCATCACGATGCAGTGACCACCTCCGATGTAGAGACACCGCGATGTAGAGACACTACGATGTATTCACCACCGTGATGCATTGACCACCTCGATCAGCGACCACCACCTGAGGCGGTGACCACCTTCGATGCATTGACCACGGCGATGCATTGACCACCCCGATCCATTGACCACCGCAATGCGCTTTCCACCCTCGATGTAAAGACACCGCGATCACGCTGACCACCCCGATGCAGAGACACCGCGATCAAAGTGACCACCCCGATGCAAAGACACCGCGATGTAGTGACCACCCCCCACGTCAGAGAGACACCGGGATGAAGTGACACCGCTATCGGTGACCACCTCCGATCTGATGACCATCGCGATGCATTAACCACCTTCGATCCATTAACGGTAGCGATCGATGGCCACCCCGATCGCAGTGACCACCCCGATCTGAGAGACACCGGATGAAGTGACAACCGTGATGTAGAGACACCTCGATGCACTGACAACCGCAATATAGTGACCATCCTGATGCAGTGACCATCGTGATCCATTGACCACCGTGATGCATTGACCACCCCCGATCCATTGACCACCGTGATGTAGTGGCCACCTCCGATGCAGAGACATCGCGATCGCGATGACCACCCGCGATGCAGAGACACCGGGATGAAGTGACAATGCGATGCAGTGACCACCACCGATGCAGTGACATCACGATGCATTAACCACCCCCGATCCATTGACCACCGTGATGTAGTGGCCGCCCCCGATGCAGAGACGCCGTGATGCATTGACCACCGTGATGCAACGACACCGCGATGATATTTGATATTTTTTCGACTTAGTTTCAGAAAAGATGTCAGACTGCAAAGGCTCAGAAAGCGAGTTGTAACTTTTAGATTGTCTTTTAGGCCAATTTCTTTTATGAAACTTCTTATATAATTTAGACACAATAGTTGTAGTTTGTTAATGAATATTCATAATACAACAAACTATACATAAACAACACCATGTAGCAATGTAAGAATATAAAAAACCTATAATAATGTGGATAAACCCGGCAAATAGCAAGAATTGAATTTGCGCAATATATATCTTATTTAATTAAGCCTCATGCTTAAAACAAACAAAACAAACAAAATGCCAAAAAATTATATGGTGTTGCTGTTGAATTGCAAGGATAATTACATCTTTCATCAAGGATAAAAGTTGCAGGGTATATTAAACCAAATGAGTAGCAATCTACATGGCGAAATAAATGCATTTCATTATTTTTAGGTGACTCATTTTTTTCATCGATTTTGCATCTGCAATTCCCTTCCCTTCCTTTCTCTCTCACACTCTTTCACCCCTATTATCAACAATCTAGCCTTGCACTAGCTAGATTCTAATAACTCTGTTCTATTTTAATTTTTATCAAAGAAATCGTGTTTGCAATTCATTGGATATTTTGTGAATTTATTTCAATGGCGTTTAGTGAAATGACGCTTGAGATCTTCAACAAGCTGGAACAGAAGTGGCTTTACCATTGTGATGGTAGGAAGACGTGCATTCTCAGCATCGACGCCGGCGGAACCACTGGAAATGTCTCCGCCGCCTCCTTGACTTTCCTTGAAGATCAGATTCAAGCTAGGACTGGTGATTCTTACCTCTGTCCTTCGGCAGCAACGGCGGGTCCTGAAACTTGGAATCCAAATAACACATCAGCTCCTCCACTGCGTCGGAAACCAAGTCGGAGCCATTGTACATCACCGGAATTTCCACTATTCCGGAGGGAGGGAAGAGCACTGAGAGCAAAACGGACATAGAATGTTAATGTTTTATGGACCGATGCCAGCTTCTGTGTAGATCTGAGAAAGTAGGAGGGTAGAATGGGGAAAATAAATGAAATGTGTCCTTATAAACAATTATCTTTTTCAGGTGTCCTAAGTGTCTAATTAAGTCTCTAAATCAGTCCTTTTAAACAAATACCCAAAAAAAAAAGGATTGCCTTAATAATAATAATAATAATAATAATAATAATAATAACTAGATAGGATTGAGGATTACGTTACTAAGCATTGCAAGAAAAAAAAATTGAGGATTACGTTGATAAGCATTGCATTTTTCTTTTTTAATATTTTCAATAAATAAAAAAACAATCACGTGAAAACACAAAGAAAGAATAAAGATTAGCATTGCAAAAAAAAAGATTACGTTAATAATAATAAAAAAACTATACTATTCACGTAAGTGTTTCTCAATAAATAAATATATTATCTCATTATCTAATTAACAATAATTCATTATGTCCAAAAATTTAATATATTTTCACACGTTAGTGAATAAGACCACTCGGAGTAAAATCTGTAAAAGGTGATAAATCTATATTTCACAGATTAATAGAGTCCAGATCCATGTAAAATAGAAGTGCAGTAGAATCTGTTGAAAGCATATGCTAACAATAGGGGGGCGATCCTTTGCCGTGAATCACACAAAGCAGGCGCTGCTGTGATACAAAACGACACCGTTTGGATCCGAGCTTAAAATAAATAAAATTTCATCATCAAAACGACGCTGCTGTGATGCAAAAGCGGCGCCGTTTTGTATCACAAAGAAATTACAAGAGTAGAGGGGATACGGCAGGCGATCCCAATTCCTAACAACAGATTCTTAGAACAATGCGGTACATCTCCAAAGAAATATTGAGTAAACTCCAGATCGCCTCTACGCCTTTCTCTAGCATGCTCTCTCTCATCATCTTTACCTCATGCTTTTCTTCTCATCTTCTTTTTCTTTCAGCTCTTTTTATTCACTGATTTTGTTCAGCTCATTTCCAAGATTATACTTGCGGGATATATATACTACACTAAAATCCTTCTTTATGCATCAAATTAGATGTACCAGAAGCTGTATATTGATAAAATCATATTTAGATCGAGCATGAAGTATTTATTTCTCTGTTTAAGCGTAACTCTTTGTCAATTGTTGAGTTATATGATTAAAAAAATTCTGTTTTTTGTTTTGTTTTGACAGAGGTAGCTCAATTATGGACTACTTCTTCTTCTTCTTCTTCTTCTTCTTCTTCTTCTTCTTCTTCTTCTCCTCCTTCTTCTTCTCCTCCTCCTTCTTCTCCTTCTTCTTCTTCTTCTTCTTCTTCTTCTCCTTCTTCTCCTTCTTCTCCTTCTCCTTCTTCTTCTTCTTCTTCTTCTTCTTCTTCTTCTTCTCCTTCTTCTCCTTCTCCTCCTTCTTCTCCTCCTCCTTCTTCTTCTTCTTCTTCTTCAGAATTTGACATATGCCCTTGCTCTTGATCCTGACCTTTGTCATTGGTGTTGTTGGTTAATATCAACTATATATGGTTTGGTTTCATATGTATTGGCTTTAGTATATTTTGTATTGTAGTGGTAGTTGGGTTTGTTTCTTTTGACTTGTGGGATGTCAATAAAGTGTCTTGAGTGAACTAAATGGTAGTAGTTATCAGTTTGGTTATGCTCAATATATGTGCATATTTGGTCCATTTATTTACCCTGGGATAAATAAGCGAAATCCATTGCAACGCAAGTCCATTATTATCGTGCGGCATTTTCTAAGGAATGATTAGGATATTTCATGTAAAAGGCTGATATTCCCCATCAAATGTGGACAAACAGCTCAAACTTTCATATGTACACCTGAGCTTCATTTCATGTACATATATCTGGCATTAGAAACCAACACTTGGGCTCAAGATTGAGCTGGAACTTGATTTTCTTTAGTTGTTTAGTGGTCAATTATCATTTTTTTTTTGCTTCATCAGTTTCTAGTTGAGCTATATTTGTTTGATTAGATTATGAACATTGAATGTAAGAACTTATCATGATACAAAGATATATGCAATTCAAATAAATGTGCACTTCTCAATGTACATACACATTTTTAACACATATCATGGTGAAGCAATTGAGAATTCTCTGATTTATGTAGAGAAATCATGTAGCGTTGCTGGATTTTTTGTGTTTTCATATAATAATGCATTTATCCTTCATGTTGTATCCGCAATTAATGACACTATTGTAAATAATTGCTATGCATATTCCATCAATTGAATGATAATAATTGAGAAAATTAATAGACAATCTGTAAAATAGAGATTCTGATGCAGTTTGTCCAGAATGAAAAATCTGTAAGTAAAGACACTGATGCAGGTGACCATGAGAAGAGATTATGTAAAACAGGAAAATGTGATGTTTGAGTATGTAAAATAGAGAATATGTTAAGAGACACTGATGCGAATACTCTAATTTCATTAGAAAAAAAGTGTAATAATATTTTTTTTGCGGACACGCGTATTAATTTCTATGTCTACACTCTACAAGGCGCCATAATTATATTAGGGACCATTTATTCACACCACAATAAATCTACCACTGCACCACAGTTTAATGAAAAAATTATGGTATTTACCCGTTGCACTGTTGGAATAGTGTCCTAAACCCAATCGGGTTGGACCGGATCCGACCGGGTCGGATCATTTCTACTATTTCTTTATGTTTGTACATATATTAAATGGTTTTTCTGTTGTCATATATATGTTCTTTTAGAGAACCAATTGTGAATTGTTATATGATAACGTCCTTAGTATTAAACTGTGATAGAGAAACCATGATAGGCGATTATGGTTGATGAGATCTCTAATCACTTTAATAAGTTTGATACTTAAATGTCTCTAGGCGATGTACTATTAAATAGGGCATTGATAGTATAAATGTACTAGCACGTATTAGATGTCTTCTCTCTTCAAGGGCGAGATAGATCTCGTCTCATCGAAGTGTAGAGACACTTGACCTATGCGTGGGCGTGTATTAGAGAATGCGTCGTTAGGATCGACCCACTTACACAGATAAGTGTCACACTATGTGGCGGTTGTGTAATTATCCTTAGGACCGAGTCTTCATGGCATCACGGTGTGGATTGTCATGCTTTGACACTATTGAGGTTTCCCAGCCACGGGCGATCATGCGGTAGTGATTGGGTATGATCTTCAAGCATCGCGGAGCATACATGATTGGTCGTCCGGGAATCGCGTATCCTATGATTGGGATCGAATATCCGAAATGGCCTTCTTATAAGGAATGTCTTACTCTCGTGAATCTTTGCAAAGTGGGAGTAAATGTGTTACTTCGAGAGAGCATGATATCCGTTATAAGATACGGTTGTTAATGTTTGACACTCGACGACGACCGTATGGATATTATTACAATGATAGGATTGTAAGTTACACGGTAATCTGCTTTCACATGAAAGGTAGTAGTCATTGCATTTGACTCTTCCGATGATTGGGGTCACGGTGTGTTGCTGACGCCATCCCGTGATCGTTAGGTATGAAGGGCATTTTAAGTAATTTGCACTTTGTGTCTCTACGCCAACATATTCGAAGCTGTCGGGTCGGGTCACACACATAAGAATATCTAGCCGGATTAAAATGTGGTTATAGATGATAACCAAATAAGGAAAGTTTATCTCGAGACTATAAAGGTTATAGTGGTAAATTAATATGGTGGTATTTATTTATTATGAATAAATTAAATACAAGATATTAATTAAGTTGATTAATTAAATACACTTATATTGATAAGTGGCGCCACATATGTGTATAAGTGATACACTTAGATTGTGCAATTTAATTAATGATATTACCTATTATTAATATTAGATATTAATAAAATAAAATAAAATAATATATATATGCATGTGTGCTTCCAACGTATGAAGCATATTAGATATGCATGTGCACACATGTTTCAAAATATATTTATAGATTTATATGTGTTATATATATGTGATATATACACACGTGTAAATTGATTTATGGTAATAAGATAAATATTGTCAATATAAGATATTGATAATATCTTGAAATATTCAATATGAGATATTGACAATATCCTGTATTTATTTAATATGAGATATTATAATAAATGAGATAAATCAATCAAATATATTTTCCTTATTTTATTGGAAAAGGTTTTCTTCTCCTCCACTCTTCATTGGGGCGCCCCATACCCTATAAATATAGTGTGGGTGTCAAGCTCTTTTGTACATCATAATTCCAAGAATTAATAGTTCTTGTGTAAAAATAGAGAGCATCCTTTAGTGAGTTGGAGAGAGGAAAAAAGGGCCGGTCTAGAACCGTAGTTTTCCAATAAAGAATCCATGATGGGATTCCGGTAGTTGTGTTCGTGTGGATCAGCGGTAGAGGCCGAACACTTGGGCGGCTCCATGCGAACTACTCTCCTCCCAGACGGTCAAAGCGTCGATCTTTTAGATCAACCAAGGTAACCACCGTCTACTATCTATTTGTTTATTGCTTAAACGAAGTCGATCTTGGGTCGATAGAAATAAATTTTGAATTCACTGCGCGTCCCGCGTAGATTTCTAACAAAGGTATCGGAGCGAGCTTGAGCTTAAGCAATAAGCATGTTAATTTGCGTAGTTAATTTTATCGTTTAAATCACGTAATTAAAAGATGAAAGATTTTGATTCGCAAATCGATACACGAAAAGAAAAAAAAAAAAAAAAAAAAAAAAAAAAAAAAGCGGCTTTTGGGGTGCTCGGCCGATCGGCGGCACACCACACCGAAATTGCGGCGCGCTCCTTTGAAGCGATCAACGTCGGTGGGTGCATCTTTTGGTAGATCCCTAAATTTTGTTTTGTGTATTTTGTGTTTTAATATTGTTCATAGTTGTGATTAATATCTCCTTTGTTTAGTTGTGTCGTGTACTAACCAAATGGTTCAAATAGTTTGGCAATTGGGATGCCACGTGGCATTAAAATAATAATGGTCTTTCCAAATTTTATTTGGAATAGGCTGCAGCCTTTCCAAATATTTGATTTGGGAAAAGCGCTTAGGCTGCAAGCCACTCCAAAATTTTGATTTTGGAAAGTGGCGCGCCTAAACCAAAATTATTTGGCCTTTCCAAATATTTGATTTGGAATAGCGCTGCGCCTTTCAAATATTTGATTTGTAAAGGCTTAGCTTGTGCCACTTCAAAATTTTGATTTTGGAAAGTGGCGAAACTAAACCAAATTTGGTTTAGGAAGATCTTCTTTGGTTTAGAAACTGAAAGCATCCCTTTGATTAGAATCAAAAGGAAAGAAACAAAAGAGAAATAATTTTAATTTTGATTTATTTTTAGAATAGTTCTAATTAATTAAAATTAAAATTAAAATCGGTTTAAAATTAATCGTTAATTTTATTTTCGATTAAAATCATTTAATTAATTAAATGTTAATTAGTTAATTGATTGGATAAAATTATTTAATAGATTAAATGTTAATTGATTAATTAAGACGCAAAGTAGTTAAATTTTAATTTTATCTTTTTCATAAGATTTATTGTATGGATTAGATATAGTAGATATAATATGATTATATGGACCCGATTGATCGTGGACTCGATCGATAGGATAGATGTGAATGATTTAATTTTTCTGTTGGTTTAAAAATTGTCCTGCGCCGTTATGAAGAACGTGACCTAGTTTATTTTCTGCATTCATCCCATTCCTATTAGCTCCCCCCGTGCAAAGGCGGGTGTATTTATTTTATTAGATAGAATTAAATGTAACAAGAATGGAGCGTAAGATGGAGACCAAAGAGAGACGAAAAATAAAGATCCCATTGGAGAATAAATAAGATTAAAGATCCTATTGGCGATTAGCAAAATACCTCTTAGATTGTGACCAGCGGTTTAAATCGGTTTGTATTCAAACCGCACCTAGGAAAAAATCATGATCATACCGGTTACTTTATGCATTTATTTATTTTGTGCTTGTATTTATTTTATATGATACGATAGATGCATGACTAGGCGCGATCTAGATAAATGTGTAGGATGTATGTTTATAGAGATAGACATATTTATGATGAGACCGAAATTAAAATTAATTAAGTGAATTAATTTACTTAAAAATACTTCCACAACAAAAATCAAGTCGAAATATTGTCTCCCAATATTATAACGACGGTGAAGAGCTCTGTGTTCGGATCCAATCGATCGACCACCGCCGGAGTTGACCTACCACGGGTATATCGTCGTTATTGAGATATGATCGTATGAGATCTCGTGAATATTGGGTTATGACTTGACTAGAGTCTTTCGGTGATTGACCACCGTCGAGGCCTCGACTTTAGAGACAAGGGGTTGACTAACACATAGTGATGTGTATCGCCAAAAAGTTGACTAGTCAACCACTGAGAATCACATAGAGATGTGAATGGTAAAGAGTTACCTACCTTTCGAAATTATCTTGGTTGATCGACCACCGCCGGGAATCAAGGTAACTAGATTGGATCTCAGACACTAAAGAATTTTGAAATATTCTTGAAAGTCAATTGGAAGTAGTTGACTAGTGGGAGCAAAATCATAAACCAAAAGACCATTTTTGATTTTGCGTGTATAAACCACAACACTCATTTATTTTCATTTTTATGTTGTAGTTAGCAAACTTTATATTTATGTTTTATTCTCGATTAGTAAAACCAAATTATGACTGTTACCTTTTGAGAAACGTTCTCAAATATGGTTAAGTAATTTTAATCCTTTTAAAGTAAGCAATGACATGAGCAATCCCGTTATAGTAGTTAGAGACAAGGAGACTACATATCTGATGCAGTAATCCAAGACTTTAATTATTAAAGAAAAACGGAAGCTCGTGATAGTGGATACGATCCAATAAAATCATTCGGTCATACGATGACGAGTTATTCAAACGTTGGATAAGAATGACTAGACCGAATTTTGGAAATGATGTTTTCAAAATTGTAAGATTTAAGTATCGACTTAATTATATCATTGCTTAAAGGTTAATTAAATAGTTAATGTTTTAAATACGATTTAAAAGGTTAAATAAACTATTTAATAAACTTTAGATTTTCTTTATGAAAGGAAATCAAAGACATAGCTCTTGTGATCTTTCTTAAGTCTTATGAAGACTACACTAAGAAATATTTACAAGTGCTTAAAGGATTAAAAAAGGGAGAGTTAGGGCATGTGCTTAAATATAGAGAACTTATTGAAGTTTCTATTATAGGCAAGTGAGTTGAGATAAATCTATCTAAGTTCAAGTCAACTCTTAGATATATGATATCTTGCGAGTGTGATTAAATTAGAAAGATTAAATACGATATGGAAAGGTGAAGCAAACGTTGTAACACTTACCACATTCGGATCTAGTAAAAACTGATAAGGGAACTAAATAAATGTTATTATGTTCCGGTTCTTATGAAGGACACAAGTTCAGTTATTTGTTAGGATTTAGTAGACACATTCAATGGTAAAGAATAAATGTTATTCTGATAAAGTTGGAAGGTCACTGAACCTAACATACTAGACTGTTGTCACTATATAGTTGATATATGTGATGAGATCTCAACTAAATATTTGTGTGGCTGTTATCCTTAATATTTGTGGTTGTTCTAGACATAGTCTCTCTGGAAGGGAAGCGTGTAATTAAACGTCATTCTGATGATGTTGAACCATGTGATTATGAATTGTGTGGGTTATACGTATCTTATCTAAAGATGACTAAAATACCCTTTTTCGAAAAGGTTGTAAAATCTAGAAAAATTGTCTAAAGCCTGAACATACCGATGTTTGTTGGCTTGTGACAATTAATGCCATAAATAATTGTTTATTAATCTCTACAACTATTTTTAGAAATAGTCAAGTGTACTCAGTGAAGTGCATAATTCGGAAAGCCCGAAAAGTTCGAGCTAGTACGAATATGAGATTGATGAGCTACTTAGGAATTAATCTTCAATTGGATTGAATTAATTAATACCTGAAGGGTGTTTCAGAAGTCGCCTGAAAAGGAATAAGATTCTCCCTTGAAGGATACCATATTTGGGATACGCAATTGGATTGTGTTCCCAAAATGGAAACAACACTTTATATGATAAAGGTGTGACGCAAGCCATGCGAAGTATCCCTTACCCGTTTCGGGATAGTGCCCTTATACTTAACCTAGTTCCAAAGAATAAAGTGTGGAAATATTACTCAGCAGACTCAGCCTGCTGAGGCTTCAGCAGGTACTCAAGCAGGTGCTCGTGATTCTGAGCCTTAGGATTTCGTGCATAATATTTTTTGTACACTTTATTTAATTATAAACGACATATTAATTGTGATACATATAAACAATTAATATGTCAAACTCTAGTTTACTTTATGTCATAGACACAATTAATATGTCATAGACATAGCTTTTACTTTTACTTTTGCATGCTTGCCGCCCACATCTACATACTCAAGTGGCCGCCAAGCTAGTGCTAGTCTCTCTCAATTGTATCTATTTATACACCTCTCATATCAATGAATAAGATAAGTTGAAGTTTACTCTTGTGTTAACACATTCTCAAACTCTCTTCATGGTATCGAGAGACATTTGTGTTCTAACTTTTCCATTTGCAAAACTCATATTTACAAGAATGTCTTCCACATCCGACATTACTTCAACCTCAAGAGACTCTCGGCAGACCTCAATGGATCGAGTACTGACAACTCCTCTTCTTATACAAATCATAGACTTGATGGTAACAACTATCTCATTATGGTCAAGGTCTATGAAAATGTACATTTCTGGACAAAGTAAGAAGGATACTTGTGCTGGAACAAAACACACTTTCTTGAACCGACCCTGGTTTTGAAGCATGGGACACAACAAATAATCAACTCATGACCATCCTCACGAGGTCAATGACAAAAGAGATAAGTGAAAACTTTATGATGTATGATCTTGCCAAAGAAATGCAGGATAATGCCGTAGATCTTTACTCCAAGAAGGATAATACATCCGAGGTATATGAACTAGAAGCTCAGATTCAAACTTGCGAGGCAAGGGGATATGTCTCAGAACTCAATATTTCAATCAACTATCTAAGGCTTGGCAACACTTAGATATGTTAGAAACTCACTCATGGAATGATGTCAAAGATCTTTGCTCTTTATAAAGACATCATAGAAAAGAGAGAGTATTCGGGTTCCTCACTCAATCGAATCCTACTCTTGATGATGTTAGGGAAGAATTCTTGCCACCAAACCTCTTCCAAATCTCAAATCCATGTTTGCTTTGAGGTCAAACATGAAGAAAGTAGGAGAAAAGTCATGCTTCGAAATCCACTACCGACAACCCTACTCAAGGTGCCGCCTGTTGCATTTCGGGAAGGTCGGCTTGAGGTTCTTTGAGACATACAAAAAGCCTCTTGAGAAAATCGAAAAGCGTTTCGTGATCACCGCAAACGCACAAATCACACCAAGGACAATCTGCTTTGAAGCTCCATGGCAAGCCTAACTCCTCAAAACCTCAAAACCTATCGGGGAAAGTCAAAGCGAGACACATCGGTGAGGAGGAGAATGACAACCGATGAATGCTCGCTTCTTTGCATTCAAAGCCTTCTGAATCAACAAAAGGAAGGTAGTCACTCTCTTGATGTTGCTACTCATACTCATACAGTAAATTCTACTCTTCCCTTAGCAATGAAACATGGATTGTTGATTCTGGGCATCCTCCCATATGACTAGTAATAAAAACCTTATAACCAACTATATGCCTTGTCACCAAATTCATAACATTAAAGCTGGCGATGGATCTATCTCTCATACAAAAGGTGTTGGAAATGTTAAACTCACTAATAAGATATGCCTTCGGGATGTCTATTTGTTCCAAACTTAGATTTGCAATCTTATATCCACAAGAGACTCACTAAAGATTTGAATTGGGTTTGTTGTTTTTAAGGAAAATCGGTGCACATTCCAGATCCTACTTCACGAAGTGATTGGGAAGGCTAAACCTTATATTTGGATTGTTTCTCGTCAACCTGCTGAAGACAAGATCAAGATCGAATCGCCTCGGCTTTGCTGCTCCCAGACTTTAGACAATATCATGTTATGGCATTATAGATTAGGACATCCAAGTTTTGGTTACTTAAAATCTTTAACTCTGAATTGTTTAAAGGATGTAATCTGAATGACCTTCAATGTGATATTTGTCAATTTGCTAAACTTACAAAATCTGTGTATGCTAAGTTACCTCATTTGCATTCCTCACCCTTCACCTTAATACACAAAGTGATGTGTGGGGACCTCTAGGGTGAAAAGTATAACAGGAAAAGGTGGTTTGTCACCTTTATTGATGATCATACCAGAACACTTGGGTTTTTTTAATGAAAGACAAATCTGAAGTTGGTCATATCTTTCAAGAATTTTATCATATGGTCTCCACTCAATTTGATACTAAGGTCAAGATCTTAAAGACTGATAATGCTCTAGAATACTATGAGTCTAATCTCAGCACCTTCTTGATGAGAGAGAGGAATTGTTCATATCAGTAGTTGTGTGGAAACACCTCAGCAGAATGGGGTTGCTGAGAGAAAGAACAGGCACCTGCTGGAAATGGCCAGATCAATCATGTTCACCACACATGTTCCTAAATATATGTGGGGTGAAGCTATCTTGATCGCAACTTATTTACTCAACAGACTTCCCAAAGTAGAGTGTTAGGTTTCAAAACTCCACTCCAAACCCTACTGACCACACACTCCTCGCCATCATCTTGTTTCCCGGGCTTGCCTCCAAAGATCTTTGGTTGTCTTGTGTTTGTGTATATCCATGCTCAACACAAGTAAACTTGATCCTAAAGCTCACAAGTGCATTTTCCTAGGTTATGCAAAGGGCGAGAAAGGTTACAAGTGTTATTCTCTATTGAAAAGAAATTTTACAATTCTATGGATGTAAAATTCTTTGAAAATACCCCTTATTACAAAGAAACCTCTTGAGTCATTCAACGATGGAAACCTGATTGAAATTGACCTAAACCCCTTCCTCAAGAAACTCTTAACCTCAAGAACTCCATCGATCCTCAAAGAGATCGAACTTCAAGACCTCACCGACTTCTCAAACCTCATACTTCTCAAAGAACCTCCCGAACAAGAGTCATCGACCCAGAGCCTCTTTGAACGGAACCTCAAAGCAGACTAATGAACCGAGTCTGCTGGACCTCCGCTTCTCGACTCTCGGCTGATCTGCTGTGAAGTGGATGATGCACCTATTGCTCTAAGGAAAGGGAAAAGATCATGCACCGATCATTCTATTCATTCTTATTTATCTTATGATCGCTTGTCTCCTGTCTTTGCCATGTTTACACAGGACTGGACTCTCACTCTATCCCCGTAAATATTCGGAGGCCCTTCAAAATGATAAGTGGAAGGTCATTGTTAAAAGCAGAGATGACCGCCTCCCGGATAATCATACTTGGGATCTCACAACTCTTCCAAAAGAAGAAGATCAATACCCGCAAATGGTTATTCACTATCAAATACACTTCTTGATGGCACTATTGACAAGTACAAAGCCGATTGGTAGCGAGGATTCACTCAAACTTATGGCATTGACTATAAAGAAACTTTTGCACCAAAGGGCAAAGCTCAACACCGCTGTCAGGGTACTAATTTCTCTACCATCCAACTTGACTGGCCTCTTCATCAATTGGATATCAAAATGCTTTTCTAAATGGGGACCTTATCGAGGAGGTTTATATGACCATACCTCCCGGTTTTATCAATCCTCATACTCAAGGCAAGGTGTGCAAACCGAGGAAATCTCTATATGGCCTCAAGCAATCACCAAGGGCATGGTTTGGAAAATTAACAAGCGTGGGTCAAAGCTGCTGGATATCACCAATGCAATTCGGATCACACTATGTTCATCAAGACAACCAACCGTAAGAGGTCTATTCTTATTGTCTATGTGGATGATATCATCCTTACTTTGGAGATGACCTCGCCGAGATCCAACACTTGAAAGAATTGTTTGCAAAGGTATTTCAGGTGAAAGACTTGGGTTTACTTAAGTATTTTCTTGGCATGGAAGTAGCTAGAAACAAACAAGGAATCTCGGTCTCCCAAAGGAAATATGTCTTGGACTCTTAAAGAAAGCGGCATCTTTGGGTGCAAACTGCTCAGATCCCCAGAGTAGACCCAGTCATACCTGCTACATGGTGACATTCTTTGTCGAAAAAGAACAATATCAAAGGCTTGTAGGCAAACTCATATACCTTTCTCACACAAGACCTGATATTGCATATGGGTCGATCCTGTAAGTCAATTCATGCATTGCCCTTGAGCAACATTGGGATGCAAAGATGAATAGGATACCGAGGTATTTAAAATCCACTCTGGCCAAGGCCTCACACTTCACCAAGTCTCCCGATAGATCAATCAAGGTCTACACCGATGCCGATTGGGCTGGATGTCACATTGACAGGAGGTCTACCACAGGCTATTGCTCATATATATGGGAACCAGGTTACTTGGAGGAGCAAGAAACAACCTCTCGTGTCAAGAAGCGATCTTTGAAGGTGAACTAAGGGCACTTGTACTTGGCATTTGTGAAGCTCTATGGCTAAAAAGTGGTACCGCGAACTTCAAAGAATCAGTATCGAGAACCTATCACACTCTGTTGTGATAATAATTCAGCCTTATGCATGGCGAAGATCCACCCATCATGATAAAACCAAGCATGTGGACATTGACAGACACTTTCGAAGGAGAAGATTGATGCCAAGATTATTCAACTCCAAAGATGTTCCTCAAAGCAGATCGTAATGCCGATATTCTTACCAAGGCTATTCCACCTCTTATGTTCAAGAGATTAGTAGCAAACTAGGGCCGCATCAACATATACTGACCCTTTGAGGGGGTGGAAATATTACTCAATAGACTCGGCTTGAGAGGCTTCAAAGAGGTACTCGCAGCAGGTGCTCAGCAGATTCTGAGCCTTAGGATTTAGTGCATAATATTTTTGTACACTTTATTTAATTATAAACGACATATTAATTGTGATACATATAAACAATTAATATGTCAAACTCTAGTTTACTTTATGTCATGACACAATTAATATGTCATAGACATAGCTTTTACTTTTACTTTTGCATGCTTGCCGCCCACATCTACATACTCAAGCACCGCCCAAGCTAGTGCTAGTCTCTCTCAATTGTATCTATTTATACACCTCTCATATCAATGAATAAGATAAGTTGAAGTTTACTCTTGTGTTAACACATTCTCAAACTCTCTTCATAAAGGTTGAATAAATTCCATATTAGATATGGAGGGGGATATTGTCGAATCTATCTTAATCGATGATTTGAAGTTGTCATAGGCAGAGTCAGAAAGGCTTGGAGCCTAGTACGACATATGCGACTTTGTGGAATGTCTTAGCTAGCACGCTGGACATTATTTACTCGTCAGCGGAGCAAAAGGTGTTTGTCTCCAAACATGCTGTTCTTCTAGAGGAAGTGTTTCTTCCAAAAGAAACAGTGGGAGTGAATCGATCTCAAAACAGTTTGAGATCCACAAAGATATATTCAACCATTGGAACATGAGCAGACGCCGCATAGCGATGAGGTGTATAACACTGCTCAGTGCACACAAAAGTTCTGTAAGTCTGTGGATAACCTCAAGCCTGAAAAGGCTGTTGGTATGTTCATCTTGAAGAATGAATGTCTCACGACTTATGAAAGAATGTTTGAAAGGCAAGATTGAAAGATATGGCCAGGAGCCATGATATCTCGAATTAGATTCCTTCGGTGATAACTGTGGTTATGAACCTAGTCTGTCTTACCTAGAGGGAATGTCCCTGTAAGCCTGAGCCCAGTTCTATTCAGATAATACTTGTTATAACTTCGTATCATGACTATATGATAGTGTTGAAGACGTTGGGCAGACATCTCGATGTTCATAGACAATAACATGATATGTAAGCCCACGAGATCCATTTATGGACTCAAACAAGTTTCTCTAGACAATTTCTTTGTTTGATAATCAAAGGAGTTTGATTTAGTCAAAAGAAGTATATGCCCAATGTGCAAGATGGATAGTGGGAGTGTGTTACGATTTTTGAGTAAGGTATTGGATATCTCTCTCATGAATCATCTCCCCATGTCACGGTCAATTAATGTTTGGTAATTCAAGATCTTTACGAAAGCACTTGGATTAGCAGTTCTTATTTTAGAAATGAGAATCTATAGTGATAGATTTAACTGCTGTTAGATTATAGTTTACCTATATAGATGTGATGCTAAAAGGAGTTTAGCATAGATCGCGACAGGGATACTGCTGGCCAGTGTTCTCAAGATCTATCTATGTTAGGACGTTCGTCCTAAAGATAAGGTGAAAGATGATGCTTATGGAAGGTTTCCTTCGCTACTGCGATAGGAACCATCTTATAGGTAATGCCGGATGTTCATAGTCCATGAATAGTCAAGAGCAAGTATGAAAGTAAATCTGGTAAATGTCGAGAATATCCTTAAACAAGTTAAGGATGGTTTCCTAGTTTATTGAAACTTCGAATTAAATAAACGTAGATATCTGCACGTATATCCCGAGTCTTATGAAGGCGAGTGGGAGCTCTTGTGCTGGTTTGCGATCACTTTGATCAAGTGATACAGTTGAGCTGAAATGTTCTAGCCTATGGGTCACTTTGTAAGTTCTACGAGTAGGCCAAAACACAGTAGTGCCTTAGAGGTGCAAATGAGCAAGACATGGATCTAGAAGGTTCATTCCTCGAACCTTGTGCGGTTCTTCCACTTTTTCTATATAGCTGATATAGTAAGTGGATTCATTGCTTGAAGCAAGGACCAGGGTCTCGTCAGAGATTCGTGTGTGTGTTGAGGCGGTTCCTTTGACTTGGTCATTTGGAGCATAGTATGAAGATAGTCTGAGTCCCCACGGATAGCGATCCGTTCATGGCTAGGGCTAATTGCGAGTATTGCATGAGATTCTTGTGTTTCAACTTGGTCTTGTGTGTGCTAGTGATTGGTTTTAGGCCAAGTGGGAGATTGTTGGAATAGTGTCCTAAACCCAATCGGGTTGGACCGGATCCGACCGGGTCGGATCATTTCTACTATTTCTTTATGTTTGTACATATATTAAATGGTTTTTCTGTTGTCATATATATGTTCTTTTAGAGAACCAATTGTGAATTGTTATATGATAACGTCCTTAGTATTAAACTGTGATAGAGAAACCATGATAGGCGATTATGGTTGATGAGATCTCTAATCACTTTAATAAGTTTGATACTTAAATGTCTCTAGGCTGATGTACTATTAAATAGGGCATTGATAGTATAAACAGACTAGCACGTATTAGATGTCTTCTGTCTTCAAGGGCAGAGATAGATCTCGTCTATCGAAGTGTAGAGACACTTGGACGCGTGGACGCGTGTATTAGAGAATGCGTGCGTTAGGATCGACCCACTTACACGAGATAAGTGTCACACTATGTGGCGGTTGTGTAATTATCCTTAGGACGAGTCTTCATGGCATCACGGTGTGGATTGTCATGCTTTGACACTATTGAGGTTTCCCTAGCCACGGGCGATCATGCGGTAGTGATTGGGTATGATCTTCAAGCATGCGGAGCATACATGATTGGTCGTCCGGGAATCGCGTATCCTATGATTGGGATCGAATATCCGAAATGGCCTTCTTATAAGGAATGTCTTACTCGTGAATCTTTGCAAAGTGGGAGTAAATGTGTTACTTGAGAGAGCATGATATCCAGATTATAAGATACGGTTGTTAATGTTTGACACTCGACGTCGACCGTATGGATATTATTACAAATGATAGGATTGTAAGTTACACGGTAATCTGCTTCACATGAAAGGTAGTAGTCATTGCATTTGACTCTTCCGATGATTGGGGTCACGGTGTGTTCTTTGAGACGCTATCCCGTGATCGTTAGGTATGAAGGGCATTTTCGTAATTTGCACTTTGTGTCTACGGCCAACATATTCGGAAGCCTATCGGGTCACACACATAAGAATATCTAGCCGGATTAAAATGTGGTTATAGATGATAACCAAATAAGGAAAGTTTATCTCGAGACTATAAAGGTTATAGTGGTAAATTAATATGGTGGTATTTATTTATTATGAATAAATTAAATACAAGATATTAATTAAGTTGATTAATTAAATACACTTATATTGATAAGTGGCGCCACATATGTGTATAAGTGATACACTTAGATTGTGCAATTTAATTAATGATATTACCTATTATTAATATTAGATATTAATAAAATAAAATAAAATAATATATATATGCATGTGTGCTTCCAACGTATGAAGCATATTAGATATGCATGTGCACACATGTTTCCAAAATATATTTATAGATTTATATGTGTTATATATATGTGATATATACACATGTGTAAATTGATTTATGGTAATAAGATAAATATTGTCAATATAAGATATTGACAATATCTTGGAAATATTCAATATGAGATATTGACAATATCCTAGATTTATTTAATATGAGATATTATAATAAATGAGATAAATCAATCAAATATATTTTCCTTATTTTATTGGAAAAAGGTTTTCTTCTCCTCCACTCTTCATTGGGCGCCCATACCCTATAAATATAGTGTGGGTGTCAAGCTCTTTTATACATCATAATTCCAAGAGCTAATAGTTCTTGTGTAAAAATAGAGAGCATCATTTAGTGAGTTGGAGAGAGGGGGGAAAAGGGCGGTCTAGCAACCGGAGTTTTCCAATAAGAATCCATGATGGGATTCCGCGGTAAATGTTCGTGTGGATCAAGCGGTAGAGGCCGAACACTGGGCGGCTCCATGCGAACTACTCTCCTTAGACGGTCAAAGCGTCGATCTTTTAGATCAACCAAGGTAACCACCGTCTACTATCTATTTGTTTATTGCTTAAACGAAGTCGATCTTGGGTCGATAGGAAATAAATTTTTGAATTCCGCTGCGTTCCCGCGTAGATTTCCTAACATGCACCACACCTGTTAATTCAGAATTATTAAATCTACCTATACACCCCATTTTGTTCACAAAGTAAACAATAAAAAAATACTTTTACCAAGTATTTTTTACTACCTCCAGATTTTATTATTTTTATTATCTCCCCCACACTTTTAAAATAAAACAAACTCCCCCTCCCCATTTCATAAACCGCCCCCTTCCCCAGTCCCCACTCTCCTTCTTTCTCTTCTTCCTCGTTATTTTTCTGCAACATCTATATCTTTTTTTTTCTTTTTTCTTTTTTAACTGGAAACACGATGATTTATATTTATTAAAATGGTGGATTTTTTACAAATCGGAAATTAGAACAATTCGACCCCCAAAAGAACAACAATCTAAGATAACAAGTGCGATGTCAAAAGCCAAATGATTTCTTAAGAGCTATTGAATTTGCCCATGATGGGGCTTTTTTCAGGTATGGTGTACGGATGATGCAAAGTCACGGGTTGCCGGATTTTAAGGAGTTGGGTCGGGTTGGGTTTTAGTCTTGAAGGGGGCGGAGACAGAAGGGCTGGGATTCAAATAGGAGGGGGGTTGTGTTCAAATTAGGGCCGGGGGAGCAGCGTTTAAATCGGAGAAGGGGAGCATGGTTTTAGATCGGGGGAGGGGCGGCGTTCATGTTGCGGGGCAGGGGGGTTTCAGATCGGGGGAGGGGAGCAAGAAGCGGTTGGTTTCAGGTGACCGGAGGGAGAATGGTAGTGGGAGATGAAATGGTTTAAGGTGTAGGGTGGTAGAGATGGGTGGTGGAGATGGTGGAAATGGGTGGTGGTGGGTGGAGAAGAAGAGATGGATGAAGATGGATTGATATATTATTCTGGAAGTGTTGGACTACCTTGTGTTATAAAAAATGGTGCGGAAATAGTATAAAATGTGGCGTAAAGGTAGATTATGTGGTGTAAATAAGAAATAAAAAATGATTAAAAATCAATGTGGTGTAAAAGTAGATTTTACTTTTGGGTGTGGTGTGAACTATTGAGTGGTACAATGTTAGGTTTACTGTGGTACGAATAAAGACTCCCATATATTATACTGTATAATTTATTCTGTCTAATAAATTCTATTATTTTTGTCATTACACTAACTCAATGATTTTCATAGATAAAAATCATAGGATTGATTAAATCATTATCTCATTGTTATATTATATAATTAAATCTATATAATCATTTCTCTTCTTTTTCTTATTACAATAAGTCAATATTGATAGATCAGCACACTTGAAGGATTTCCTATCTAGATCAATAATCAAGTCGTTACTATTCTAAATATTTCCCTCTTATACAATTGTTAGAATTTTCCTTCCCATTTGTTATAAAAATATACTCGCACGTTGAAATACGATTTACGACCTATCTACACCATCATCATCTTTTTTTGTTGTCACAAGATTCTAAATATTTTATTCCCTTTGGCAGTCTTTCGGATCAAATGAAACACTGTCCGTCATCATCTTAGATTAGAGGTTAGCATCTAAAATAGTCATTAGAAATAATGCGTAGTACTTTTGCTAGGGACGTGAAGTTTTTCTAGACATTCAACGCTATATATTGCTTCAAGTAACAAACTCAAAACAGATTCCAATTAGGTTCGATGGTGCATATATATATATATATATATATATATATATATATATATATATATATATATATATATATATATATACTATGAATCTGGTGCGCTTTCTTTTCAATTTTCATTGTTTGATTTATTGTTTGCCTGTTGATTTCGTTAAACCGATTTGTGTTGACTCTTGTTTTAGTTTGTTTGTTTTTCGGGTTTTATTTTATATTGAATCTTTTTTAAATGCAAAAAAGGCAAATAATTACCAACCTCAATAGGGACTATGCAAAAAAGTAAATAGATAGATAGAGAGATACCGACCAGGGAGGTCCCAGGATCTTATTTGTAGAGATCAACTTCGGGGATGACCTCAAGTTCAATGTTACGACAAGGACATGCACATACTCTACGTTAATTACAACACAACATGCATGCACGCAACTTAGAGTAGGAACACTCCACATTTAGTGCACTTTTGTAGTATAATTTAAATCGTTATTCAATGTGTAATAATGGAATCAATTGTGAAGGTAATGAAGATGATGCAATTACCATCCCCATAGACAGTGGTGCATCTCACACTTTTCCAGACCAACAGATATCCAAGGTGGTGCAGTGTGACATAACCGACTCACCACATGTTAATAATCACAGTAGTAGATGTGAACAGAATGGTGAGTGAGTTTAAGTGTCTTAACTTGCCATGGATCATGCAAGGGGTTGAGTTCCAATAAGATGTGAGATTGATCAAGCTGAGTGGATATGACATGGTATTAAGGATGGATTGGATGAAATGGTACAATCCAATGGTCTCAACTTCAACAAAACATAGATGGTTTTCACTAACAAAAGAGAACAAATTAAGCTGAGAAGCTACGCATAAGAAGCTTAACTTAAGATTATCAGTTGTAAAATCATTACTAAGGAAGTGAGAAAAGGTAGGGGTGTACAACGAAATTGGAAAACTGGACTGAACCGGATTAAACCGGACCGGAAAATGATGAACCGTGGTTTTCCAATCGGTTTTTTCATTAAAGAAAAACCGAACCGAAAATCCAATTCGATTTTGGTTTTATCCATAAAACCGGTATGACCCGAACCGAACCGGTTATACTTCATTCTTAATTTTTAATTGTATGTATGAATATATATATATATATATATATATATATATATATATATATATATATATATATATATATGTATAAAATTTAATTTGCTCACTAGCTCCTACTATAAAAACCCCACACACAACCCTAAATTTCTAAACCTTATACTTCATGCTTTCTATCTAAACCTAAACCTAAAATGCTTCCTAACCGCCGATAATCGCCGTTTGAGCTCACTGCCGTTCTTGCTTCTTCTAATATTCTTCATCCTTTGATCGTGAAAGGTTGAAAGCAACATTTGAAATTGTCGTTACAACGACCACCCGGCCGCTTATGGTGCCAATAATGGTGTTTGTCTCATTTTTAGATGAAAAAAATCAAAATTTTATGGTAAATAAAATACAATCTCGAAAACCGAATCGAACCGAACCGGATCAGTATTGGTTCACCCAATTCGAAAAAATGACCAATTCGATTCGATTCGAAAAAATATCAAAACCGTAATTTCTGATTCGATTCGAGAAAATCGTAAAAAACCGACCGGACTGGACTATGTACACCCCTAAGAAAAGGGAACTATGGACTCCTCGGGTGCTTCAATTTGATATAAAAAACATGCCATGAATCTTGTGCCTATTGAACTTACTCATGTTCTAGAAGAGTATCACGACGTGTTTGCGAATTCCCACAGATTGCCATCGAAGAAGGGCTATGAGCATCCCATAAATTTGAAAGAAGGTGTTGCACCTGTGGAACTAAAACCTCATATGTATGCTCACTGTCAAAAGGATAAAATAGAGTAGTCGGTGGATCAAATACTACAACGTGGGATTATACAGCACAATAGTAGTCCATTTACATCACTCTTGCTCCTTGTGAAAAAGAAAAATGGAACCTGGAGATGTTGTGTAGATTACAGGAGGTTGAATGACTTGACTGTCGAAGATAGCTACCATATTCCTCTAATTGTTGAATTGTTGGATGAGTTAGGGAGTGCTAGGGCATTTTCAAGAATAGACTTGAGGTCTGGATTCCATCATATTCGATGACGGAAGATTATGTCCAGAAGACTACCTTTGTAACTCATCATGGCCGATTAGAATTCAAAGTGATGTCATTTGGGCTCACAAATGCCTAAGCCACATTCCAAAGAAGTATGGTTAAGATGTTGAGACATTGATTGAGGAAGTTTTGCTGGTATTATTTTTATGACACCTTAATCTTCAGCCCTGGCATGGCTTGCCACAAACAACTTAAAGTGGCTTTAAAAGTTTTAAAGAAGAACCAATACTCTGCTAAATTGTCCACATGCTCTTTTGGACAAACCAAAGTGGAATACTTAGGCCATATCATACATGAGGGTGAAGTGCATGCTGGCCCAAGAAATATTTAAGCCATGTCGGATTGGACCCAGCCTTATAATGTGACTGAACCGAGAGAGTTTTTGGGCCTAACATGTTTCTATAGGAAATTCGTGCCATATTGTGGGATTATTGCTAAGCCCTTGAATGACCTCTCAAGAAAGACGGGTTTTGTTGGTCGCAGAGTGCATCAGAAGCATTCCAGTAACTCAAGGAGACCATGTGCAAATCACAAGTACTTTTCTTGCCAGATTTTGGAATTCCATTTTGCTTTTTGCATTGAAACAGATGCATGTGGAAAAGGCTTAGGAGTTGTTTTACTACAAAACAAGAAACTTGTGACTTATCTAAGCAAGGGCTTCAACTATAAGAAGATGAGATTGTTCATCTACGAGAAGGAACTCCTGACACTCTCCATCGCAATAACTAAATGGAAACCATTTATTCAAGGCATGCCTTTTGTCATAAAAAATGGTCAATGAAATATGAAGTTCATTCTGAATCAGAGGGCCACTACTGCACTACAACAAAAAAAAGGGTGACCAAGTTACTTGGGTTGGATTTCACTATTGCGCACAAAAAGAGAAGTGAAAATGTAGTGGTTGATGCCTTGTACATACAAAGTCATGTTTAGGCACCACCGTGTGGTGTGAGCATAATATCTTCTTCTTGGATGCAAGAAGTAACAACCAACTACAAAGGTGACCTAGATGTGGAGGATAATTTCAGGCACTAATGATTAGTACAACCTTAAATCCCATATACACTATGCACCACGAGATTCCTTAAGTACAAAAGGAGGAGATACATAGGAAACCCATGAAGGTTTGAGATCCATTTTTTTTAGAAGTTTGAGATCCAAATTGATAGGGAAGTTGCACTCCAGTCCAATAGGGGTCATTCAAGGGCCATAGCATGTTATAGCAGGATTAAGAGACTTTTTACTGTCCCCAACTTAAAAAGGATGTTCAAAAAATGATCCAAATGTATATTACTTGTTAGCAGTGCAAAAATCTACATGATAAACCTCCAGGATTTCTCCACCCATTACCAGTCCCTCACATTCATGGTCCCAACTCAGCATTGTTTTTATAGATGGATTTCCTAAGTCTAAAGAAAACAAATGAAGTCATCATGGTAGTAGTGGACAGATTAGCTAAGTTCAACCACTTTATAACACACTTGAGAAGAAGAGGCAAATAGCGTGACAAGAGTGTGGAATAAAGTATTAATAATACTTAAACGAACAATATAAATATCTTTCAAATAAATTCGTATGATTTTTTGCTTGTAAAATTAGTTTATCTTAGAATAAATATAATTATTAATGCTTATGTGACACAATTAATGATAATCTGTCTTTAAGAGTATTACATTTGACCGACAATAAATTATTTAACAAAGAGTATTTGCACTTGTAATCGAATGTAAGAATACAATATACGTAATTAAAACATTACCCATTTTATGGACACATTATATTTTGATTATGTTTTTTTAGGTAGATATTTGAGACAAATCTTCATTCGATACCAATAAAATACATGATTTATAACTGAAAAAACTTAACGTATTTAAAAGAATGAAAATGTAACATGACAAGTTTGATTCAATGCCTATGAGTAAGAGAAATAAATTAATTCTATCAAACATAAAGTTATTGTATAACAATTATTATTATTTAACATATAATTATCTTATAAATTAAGTGCATGGTCAACAATATATGTATGATATTAAAAAAAAATTAGCCTAACACGTGCAAAGCACGTGCTTTTTCTAAAGACTGCACGTTAAACCTCCTCGAAGGCGATGCATATACGAGGGCCAATTAAACATCCCGAAGGTTTTATATAACCGCTGAAAAACAATTGGTGGGAGATTTTTAGATCGCTTTGAATCTAAAGACTCATACTGTCTAGAGATTTCTTCAGAGATTTTTAAGTATCCATTCTTATATGCTTAATTATGTTGTAAGTTGTAACAATAGACGTGTTTATAATGATATTGTTTAGATTTTGTTTGTATTGATATTTATTCCATAATTGAATTTACAATTGAGACAATTAACTCATACAAGTTTATCATTATTCATTATCTTATTATTTTATAAGTTAAACATGTATTTAACAATGTATAATATTAAATTACGTTATTAAATTTCATTTCAATAAAATCAATTTAATCAACACGCATGTATATTTTGCTAGTAATATATAATATATAATTTATTGATTTATTCCATTCTCTCTTAAGTACTACATGTAAAACAGTTGTCATCCCCGTATTCAGGTATACAGGGGGGTTATCAGTTAACAGAAATAACAAATATGGAGATTCTTTACCCTGTCAAGAATGCTGCTTAGTACTAGCACTGAAAACCGCCATTACTGAGTTACAACCAAGAATATAGAGCTTATCAAGCAAAGAAAACAAGAAGAAGAAGAAAAAAAAATCATGGATAGCCATCAGAAACAATCGAATAAGGAAGCCGGGGGTGATATCGGAGATCATTTTCAAAAAGGGGAAAAAGTTGAAGCTTGCTTCGATGAAGACGGTTTTAGAGGGTCTTGGTACACCGCCACCGTCCTCCACACCCGGAAGCTCACCACCATCAACAAACGCCTCACCGCTGGCTCCGACACCAGTACCTCCGGCTGCAAGTTCAGGGAAATCTATTTGGAGTTCAACACTCTCAAGTCCGAGTCCAACATGCATAAGTGGCACCGCCAGCACGTGGACTTCCTTCTAGTCCGCCCTGCTCCTCCGCGTGAGACTCACCGTTCCTTCGCCGTCAACGAGGAGGTCGATGCTTACCATAACGATGGTTGGTGGGAGGGATTCATCATCGACATTATCCCTCCGGCGAGTCCCGATGAACCTACTAGCTACTCTGTCTACTTCCGTGGCTCCCGTGAGCAGATTGTCTTCCCTGAGACCGACATTCGGTTGCACCGCGAATGGGTCCACGGCGAGTGGGTGCCTCCTCTCCAAGTCGAACCCCCACCGCCACAACATGCTCCTTCATCTTCCAGCGCAAATTAATCTTGATCTTGGATGTATATCCCATTTCATCATTTACAGGTAAATTCTTGTCCTCAGTTTCTTGGATTTTTTGTTCCATTTTATTTGATGAAACAGAGAAACTTGAAATTCTTTTAATTCTGTTGGGTTATTAATTAATTTTTTTTTGCTAGCTTCTTATTAGTACTCCTATTATTAGATTACAAAATCCTGGTGACAAATCGGATCTAAGCTTCTATGCAATCAATGTGTTTGTTGTATTTACGCACTGAAGTATTAGTATTAATTTATTGGTTTCGTCAATTGATCCAGTTAAGAATCCAAGTCCAAGGGACCCATGATCTTTTAACCAACTTCAAGTTGTTAACCTATTATGGCTATGCCCTCCACCCACCAACTTCCCGGCAATATTTAGGTTTACTGCAGGCAACTTTTACATTTGTGTTTTAAAATTATTTTAGGAACCTTCGATCATCTTCCATTGTATAATGTATTTAGTATAGTGCTGTATGTAACCCATATTAAGTTTGAAATCTAGAGCTTGGCTTAAGCGATAAGTAACTTGAGAATGTATCGGGATGTTGAATCTTCGATTCTCTTAAGAGGGAGTGTCAATTTAAAGAGCTTTGGGACAGATCAAATCCCTGAGTAAAAGCCAAACAAACTCTGCGGATACTCTATACGTACATTAATGACTCCGAATGTAGTTAGCTAGGCTGGTTGTGGCTGGCTCCGGATAACGGGTCCTCTCAGGGGGTAAGTAAACTTTTTTACATTAGTAGAGGCTATATATTCTTACTTACGGCTTGAACCCATGACCTTTAGTCACGCAACGATGTGTATGAATTGAAAATTCGCCTTGTTCTGGACTTAAAAAACTAGTGTTTATTATTGGAAGTAATCTCCACATACCATCCTGTTTATGTTTCTCCCTGCCTTGCAAATATATATATATACATATATAGGTGGTGTCTCTTCTCTTTTGGCTGAATCCATATCATTCGGTTTTCTGTTCTTGGTAATGCTAAGAAATTGCTTTTTCTGAAGAATAATGCTATTGTCACAACCACTTCGACGCAACAAACGTCATGATTTGATGTGGTAGTGGGACCTCTCACAATGTACATGTTATTTATTCAAAGAGATCCCACCGCCACATCATTAATGGTCTTACTGACACATCATGCTATGACATTTGTTGTGTCAGAGTGGTTGTAGAATAAAGCTAATTTTTTTCGCTGAGAGATTTAATTTGAGGTATTTGATGATCAAAACTTTTCTTTCTTTCAGATCCAGTCAGCATAGCATTTGCCACCTGAAAAGCTTGTAGCTAGCTGTGTAGAAATGATAGTAGTTGAAGTAGTATTTGGAAGTTACCATCTGAAGAAGACAACTGGAGCTTTTTCCAA
Organism: Gentiana macrophylla; assembly: GCA_026214975.1. Lineage (NCBI taxonomy): Eukaryota > Viridiplantae > Streptophyta > Magnoliopsida > Gentianales > Gentianaceae > Gentiana > Gentiana macrophylla. The sequence continues at coordinate 117,314,792 of CM047811.1, forward strand.
CTGGAGTTTAATTTTGCTGTATGTAAATGTGCTAAATCTTTGAATCTCTATATAGTTGCGATATCGATTATCGATCAAGCAAATCCGTTTATTCATGGGGGCTGTAGTTTAGCTATGTCACAATGCAATGCAACAGCTTTGTCATGCTTTTACAGCTCTATGTAGTAGCAGTAGTAATCGTCCTCCTAACCAACTTCGATGAATACATTGGATGTCTGCTTCTTGTGGTGAGCTTTCTTTCGTATGATTAGCCAAGTATATTTCTGTAATATCCCACATTGGATTTGATCGAAAACTATCCCACCTCACACCGCTTCAATACCGTTAGGGTATAGTAGAAGTGAGAGTAAGGTGGTCGAAGTGGTGTGGATGGGAGTAGGGACACGAGAATGTGGTGTGAGGTAGGTATGAGGTTGAAGCGTGGAGGTGAGGTAGGAGTGGGTGGGTGGTACGTGGTGCGGTGGGGATTAAGTAGGGTTGAAGGGGGGGTATGGTGGGGGTTGTTGTGGGTGGTGGTGAGAGTGACTTGAGTGAGAGATAAGATCTTGGTGATGGGGTATAACTAAACATTTTACCCATTGTCATAAACATTTTCTTTACCACACAAACCTCTCAAAAAAAAAAAAAAAAAAAAAAAAAAAAAAACCTGATCAGGGTGAAAGCAATAAACCGGTCCAAGAATGTAAAGCTTTTTCCTTCTCCTCTCTCTAATTCAAAGGTTACAAATCTTTTCTTGGTCCTCCATTGTGGATGCCCTAAGGGTGAGACAAAGTTGTGGAGGATATATAAGGAACAAAAAAAAAATGGATACATAAGATAAATAGAAGAAAATATAGGGATACGGATAAGAATAGAGTGGTTAGAGGTATGAGAGGGTGAAGGTATATGGAAAGTGTGAAGTGATAGCGGTATAATGAAGGTGGGTAACGACAAAGGGTGGTGAGAGATGGGGTAGTTATGGTGGGTAGTGTTATGGTAAGGGTAGGACGATGGGTGGCACAACATATTTTGTCCAAATTTATTACATCTCATTTCAATTGTTTTCGAATTTATGAAAATGGATATTTCAAAAAGTAAATTTACGTTAAGGAAATTAAATATATTTTGTGACGCGTCATAGTAACCATCACCGCAAGAAACTCACAATCCGTCACAGAAAGAGACTCACAATAGAGGATCCGCTGCGGAGTTTGTGTCCCTTTTATTCTCAAGCAAACTAGACAGCTTTATGAACTCATCGGCATCATCATTTTTATAAGCCAAAAAGCTCTTAGATTTATCTAAGATTATTATCTACCACAACACAAAATGTGTTCCGTCAGTCTCAAGATATAAGTATTCGAAGTTTTCAATCAGTTTAAAAAAATGGTTAAGTGTGATTAATTTTAATGATAAAAGTTAATATCATTTGATTATCATTAATAGAATCATCGTAAAGTACTTAAAAGATAAATGTAAAAACAATATATAAGGGATGTAATTGTAAATTTGTCATGTTTTTAATGAGTAGACAATGTAATAAATGATGTTCCCTTAAATTTTATGAGTTTCAAAATGTCTCAAACAAATTGGGACGGAGGGAGTAATAAATTAATGGTAAAAGAAGAAAAAGTTCTAAATGATTTATTGGTATTCGAAGAGACATTACAAATTTACAATATGGATAAAAACCAAAAACTCTTTATACAGATTCCAGTTTTCAAACCGACAAGGATGACTTTAAATCACCCTCAATGTTTGTTTTCACGCTTAATGTGGGGCTTAGCTGGAAGAGTTCCATGCAGGAGATAACTGCAGACTCTACAACGGAAGCCGAGTATATAGCAGCCTCAGAGGCGGCAAAGGAAGCGGTTTGGATGAAGAAGTTCGTTACTGAACTTGGATAATATCTTTTCAATATATACCCCTGCTGAGACAAGAACAACTTCCCTTGTTTCATGTCTCTATAGATCTTCATCCCCAAAATTTTCTTTGCATTCCCCAAATCCTCCATCTCAAATTCATCCTTGAGCAGATTCTTCATATCTTGAATGTCAGACTTGTTCACATCAGTACATGTCAGTCACATACAAAACCAGATAAATGACTGAACCATACTTCAGCTTGTTGTGATAAACACCACAATTAATGTAATGTTGTATTTATTCTCCCACTCCTTAATAAATAATGGTAGATGTAGGAAAAACACAATAAATGATGCTTTGGAAATTTAACTGTCTCATTTATTTTGGAACGTCAGTACTGGTGACGTTTTGGACACTAAACTGAAATATGTTTATGTTTGCCAAACGTCAAGGACTCCGACGTTGGTCATGCATGGGAATGTCAGTGCTGGTGACGTTTTGGTCATTATATTGACATATGCTTATGTATACCAAACGTCAGAGCTCACGACGTTGGTCTTGAATGAGAACGTCAATGATAGTGACGTTTCGGTCACCAAATTGGAATATTCTTCTATTTTTTTCAAACGTTAGCTACATTGACGTTGGACTTGCAATAGGAACATATGTACCTCAATAGTTTGGTTTTCTGGGTTAGTATTATCAACTTGTATGCTGGTTTCCTAAAGAAAACTTGGATAATGAGGGGTCTTGAAGGAATCTGAGTTTCACCTCTTCCGGTAGACTCACTCAAATTTTCTTCCTGGTTACTAGTTTCAGTAGTTTGGTTGGGAAGATTTTGATGTTCCGGGTGAAACTCTAAGCCTGCAGGGTTTCCTTCTGCCTTTGATGTACAATATGACGGAACAAGATCATTGGAGAAAGTTATCACTATTGAGCTTGTGAGAAGAGAATGGAATCATAGAGGAATCAGAGTTCCAGGATGAAGTATTTATGCTAGCTTCTTCCCTTGAGTTATGATGTTTGCTCGGATGCCATAGAAAAATAATTTCTAAAAACTTTCCTAATCATTACTCATTATTCCAGAGGACTTCAATGATATTAGTATTAGCGAATGCATAGCCCACTTAATATACGGCGTCTTTTTAGTTAACTCAAAAAACAATAGGCAGTAACCGCACCATCTTCGCCAACGGTGATATCGCCAAGATCACCAGCATGGCGATACTCATCTTTTGGAGCTTCATGTTCTGCCCCGAAAATATATTCGATATGATGCTAATAACAATACTTCTTAATAATTATCTCTCTTTTGATTGTCAAGAATAGAAAAATCAAAGGACTCACATGGAATTCATGATACGGCAACTATGCAAAATAAATACGTGATCTTGATTTCTAACCACTTGAGTCTCCTGTCAGTTTTCTCACGACAAGAAAAAAATTAAAAAAGTTGCTACTATAACAACGATTGTATCATGATAAATTCCTGACATCTGTATGATTTGGTTTTTTTTTTTTTTTTCCCCCTTCCAAAACAAACTTTTTTTTTTTTACAAAACTAATTATTTCTTTAGGAAACGAAGATTTCATTTATCAATCAAAAAAAAAAAAAAAAAAAAAAAAAAAAAAAAACAGTACATGGATCAAAATAAGTTGAAATAACTTTTGACGAGATCTTATTCCTAATTAAGAATCTGATTACAGCATACGTGATCCGAATTAAACTCTGAATTAATCGGATCGGTTAGTTTCGGATATCGGAGGCTTTAAAGAAAAAAAAAAAAAAAAAAATCTTAGATGTTAGGGCCTGTTTGTTTACAAAAATTAAGACTTATTCTTAAAAGATTAAGTGGTAGTTATATTAAGTGGTGTTTGATAATAATTATAACACCACTTAATTAGTTAAGAACATCTGAATTGGTAGTGAGAAATTTTAAGTGGTTTGAGGACTGCTTAAGTCTGAAAATTTTGCTTCCGAAAATCAATGATCCCACGTTATGCTGTTCTTGTCCATGATCTCTATTTTTTTTATACAAACCTCCCTTATATTACTGTACTTTATTTTCTACTAATGAGTCCAGCCGCATTTTACTGTTCCCGGACATTATTTTTTTGAACCCTTTAATATTTTCATTATTTCATGGACTTTGGTTTTTAGTGTAATTGTATGATTCGGATAAAGTTTTAAATATATTTTTCAATGTATTACTTATATATTTGTTATATGTATGTGCAGTCCTAAAATTAAAAAAAATTGTATGTGCAGATGTTATGAACTATTCATGAAAACGCATGCATATATTATGTTAAAAATTATAACTACATTGTAGCATATTTGCTAAAGAGAAAAATTGCACCATTGTTTTTTTAATATCTGAAAATGTGTTTGGATAAAATCATAACGTAATTTTAAGATTTTTTCATAGGTGTTATCAAACACTCTATTCAATTTCAGCATTTAAATATTTTAGAAACTTAATATATTCAGATTTCAGATTTCAGACTTCAGACTTCAGATTTCAGAAATCAGTTTTAACAAACGCCCCCTTAGTCTGAGTCAGATCAGTTACTTTCCGATGCAATTATTTTTTTTCCAGCAACCTCCGACACAAGCGGAAACTCTCTCGGTCCAAAAGACTGAATGTCCTTTGTGAATTGTGATAATGAAGGCATCCGCAGTTGGGTCTTTTTTATGGTAAGTTTTTGAATAAAAATGCCTATAGACTGCGGAGAGTTGTTCTTCCATGAAGCTCAGCTTCCCGGAGTTTGCTACAATTTCCATATTTTCCACGCACCGGTTATTTCTGTTATGATTCAAACTAATCCCCATGTGTATTCGGAGAGCTATATCTGGGGCTTTCTTTCCTTCAATTACTCAGTTCAACCGCGCCATCACCGCCTGCATCACCAACGGAAGTTTCAACACTGCTCGCCAACTGTTCGATGATAATCCCCACCTTAGAAACGTCGTCTCCTGGAATTCTATTATCAGTGGATGTATCCGCTACAACCGTTTTCGAGAAGCTCATGATTTGTTCGATGGAATGCCTGAGAAAGACGTTGTTTCCTGGAACACCATGTTTTCTGGCTTTCGCAAGTCCGATGCTCCGGAAAAATCTTACCTTTATTTTCTGCAGATGTTAAGGTTCAATCACAAGCCTGATGAGCTCACGTTTTCTGTTTTGATCAGTACTTTCCTGCGTACCAGCTTTGTTGTATTGACCCTCAGCTTCATTCTTTAGTGCTTCGCTCAGGACTGAATTTGAACTCTTTCCTTGGTTCTGCACTCATGAGGGGTTACACAGATTTAAGGGATCAATCAAGTTTTTGTCGGGTTTTTGACGATATCTCTGTAAAAGATGTCGCGCCTTGGAACGTGTTGGTTCTTGGTTTCATGGAATTCAGGTTAACTAGAGAAGCTCATAGAGTGTTCGACGCAATGCCTGTGAAGAATGATTTCTCTTGGAGCACCCTGATTAATGGTTTTGCTAAGAACAATATGCTTCATGAAGCTCGATCTATTTTAGTTATCATGAACCAAAAAGACGTAGTTTCTTGGACTGCGATGATTAAAGGATACGTACAATGGCAGAAGTTTCCAGAGGCTCTGGAATTATTCGTCTCAATGTTGTATTCCGGTGTTCGCCCAAATCATTTCACATTTTCAAGTGTTTTAGATGCTTGTGCAGGCTGCTCTTCTCTTCTCATGGGCTGTCAAGTTCACACATGCATTTTAAAGTGTGGTATACCACTTGATGTCATTGTCTTAACATCCCTTCTTGATATGTATGCCAAAAGTGGAGATATCGAAACAGCATACTGTGTCTTTGAATCAATGCCAAACAAGAATTCAGTCTCCTGGAATTCTATAATCGAGGATACGCAAGCCATGGTCTTGCTTTAAGAGCTCTGGAAGAATTCAAGAAAATGATAAAAGAACATATCAAACCAGATGAGGTCACCTTTATTAATGTTCTCTCAGCCTGTGGACATGGCGGAATGGTTGAGCAAGGTGAAATGATTTTTAACTCGATGATTAGGGAATACGCTATACAACCGGAGATGGGGCATTACGCGTGTATGGTGAATTTATATGGAAAATCAGGGCAGCTTGAAAAAGCTGCCAATTTGATCAAGGGGATGCCCTTTGAGCCTGATGTGGTTGTCTGGGGTGCATTGCTTGGGGCTTGCGGTTTGCATTCGTGTTTGAATCTTGGTGAAACTGCTGCTAATGGAATTTATAGGCTTGAACAAGACCATCCTGTTGTTTACTCAACACTATGTAAGATGCATGGTGAAAGTGGTGGGTGGGGGAGTGTGATTGACATTAGAAAGATGATAAAAAGTAAGCATGTCAAAAAACAAAAAGCTGGTAGTTGGGTTGAATATCCTACCTATTGAAGGTTATGGTTCGGATCATGACGAATGGTGTATAAGTGTATTGTGTCATTTTGTTGTGACACTAGTATTTGTTGAAGCAATGGATCACCAAAGCTCGATAGGCATCGCTTCGACGTACCTCGGGCCTCTGAAGTGAAATCGATGATACACCATGAGGATCGACTAATGTTGAAGTCAATTGTTTTTAACATGTATCAAAGGCAACCTCGCACTGACAATAGCAACAACCTGTAATATAAAGATGTTGAAGCGAATCTCTCCAAGTGTTTTCCTGGTATCCAGGCCCACTGGTCGAGTCTTATTCAGGGATTTCAGACTTGACATCTAAATTTTTTTGAATACGACGCCAGGAGGACTTCGAACTAATGACATCTCACAAGCATTTTAAGTCACCGCCATTTGAGTCAAGCTTGTGATTTGTTACTTACAATTGTCTTTTTACACACGTATCATTATATTTTTGTTGGGTGATAAATTGACCGTTCTAAAAGGTAAATTTATTTTTGTTGGGGATAAAGTGACCGTTCTAAAGGGGAAATTTTGTTGTCTTCTAATTTTTATTACTAGTATTTTTATTGGATAACACTCACGTTTATCAATGTAATTGTATTTATACATAAAAAATAAATTGGGTGGGTTTTTTTTTTTTTTTTTTTTTTCAGTAGGTGAAATTTTAAAATACAACCGTTATAAAACGGTTTTATCAAGTGACATATATTACAATCACTCATTTTTAACCTCACACACGATAAAAGTGTAATGTGAAAGAGTAAAAATGAAAGGCTCTAATGCATGTCACTTGATATAGTCTTCCTACAACCGTTGCACCATAAAATCTCTCGTTAAGGAGTATGCATAGAACGGAAGCTCCACGACATAACTTCTCATTCTAAAATTAGAACCGGTAATTGAATCAGGTTGCTCGCGACAAGCTCGTATTTGACTTATTATTGTTCACGATAGTTCGTTTGTTTAGCTTAAAACCAAACTTGAATTTGGTTATAAACTCGTTTCCTAAACGAATGAATACGAGCTTGACTCGCAAACGTTCGATTATTTTTCCGAACATACTTATATAATCCAACTCTAATACATAATATGATAAGTAATCTATTCATCTAACAGAGATATAGAGTAATTTTATAATGTTCTTCTAATATATTTTTTAAAGTATAATGTTTAAATATATTTTTTTTTTATAATTTGATATTCATGCATTTGAATTTGATTTTTATACCTTAATGAGTCGAATTTGAGATAGAAGACAAAGATACGTTTAGCAAGTCAAACTCAAATATGAAATCGAACGATTGGTCTTCTAACTGAGCCGATATCATTATTTTTTATTTGAAGATTAAATGAATAATCGTGAAAAGCCTCATGGCCTAAATAAATCAAGTTGAAGCATAATTTTTGTTTGTTTATTAAACGAACGATTTCAAATAATCTTATGGTTTAAATAAAACATAAGTTCCCTCAAAAAAGAAATAAATACTCGACTCGGCTCGTTAACCTTTAACACGAGAAGGTTGAAATCTAGTTAATCCCATAATTTCATATCAAGAAAAAGGTAATGCTGAACCGTTATAAACACTTCACCACTACGCCTAGCCGGCAGTAAAGTGCAGACTTGAGCCGGTGTCGGAAAGATATCATCATTTCCGGCGTCGGTGTTGGATAACGTTAGTGGAAAATGGCGCAGCAGTGCATTTCATCTCTTGGCTTTAAGTCCAGTTCATCTGCTACTTCTCCTGCTTTTGTTCTATCTCCCGCCAGCCCTAGCTCATCTGCTTACTCTCTCAAATCTGTCTCCTTCCCTTTCCAGCCGCTTCCCTCCAGGTTTACTTTTCTTTTAAGCTCTTTTGTTTCAATTTATGCTCACTTTATTCTACATAAAATGTCAGTTATGAACTAATTTTTGTTTGTTATTTTCTATTTTCTCTTCAGGAAATTGAGGAAATCCTCCGCAACATGTCGCCAAGCCTGCTCAGTTAAGTCGATTTACTCTGGCCAGTTCCAGGCACCGGATGCTACTTCTCGCAGCGGCATCTGGTCTATTAGGTAATATTAATAAGCCAGAACTCGAAAAAAAATATGGTTAAAAAGTTAAGTGTTCGTCAAATATGCTCCGAATTGAGAACATTGGTAATGTATGCCTTCGGCAGTTTGTACCTTTTTTTGTATCGTTTCTTACCTTTTTTTTTGGGGTACAATTTCGTAGCATTCTTACATTTTTTTTGGAGTAATTTTGGTAGCGAATTTGGAGCTAATTCATAACAAATTCGTAGCTATTTTCTGCCAAAAAAACATACAGTTCCCTAGTTTGAAGGAAGCATATTTGAAGGGGGGAAAAAATAGCATAGTTTTTCAGTTTCCCTTGTAAAAAAACAAAAGTTCCTCAGTACTACTGTGTTGAAGTTCCTGAATCTGGCTAGTGCTCCTAGTTACAGACTTGACTTCGATTAGTGTATGTACTTTTTCGCTTCCGTAAGTGAGTGATTTGATTTGAATTTCATTTCAGGGATGATTTGCAGGTTCCATCCTCACCTTTCTTCCCTGCCTATGCACAAGGACCGCAAGGCCCTCCTCCTATGGTGCAAGAGCGTTTCCAGAGTGTTATCAGTCAGCTTTTCCAATATGTCAGAATTCCTCAAACTTTTTCCCCGATGCATGGTAAATATTGTGGCATTCTTTTTGTCGTGTTCCTTGCTAATTGAGTTTGGAATTGCTTGTGTTTAGAGGATAATACGTTGTGGTGGAGCTGTTGATGATGATATGGCAAACATTATAGTTGCTCAGCTTCTCTACCTTGATGCTGTGGATCCCAACAAGGTAAAATTAACTTCCTTATCTTTTTTTGGGAAAATCGTTTCTTGTTATCCAGCTCTGTGTAGTAATTCACCTTTTTCCCACTTTCCCTGTTGATTTGTAGACTGATACTGTTAAAGCCTTGTATTGTTATGTTACTTTCCACGGGTTAAGCTTCTGAACTTTCATCTTGAAGCTGGAAAGGTATTTTAAACTTGAAAGCATGAGGAATATTGAGTGCGCGTGCAGTGGAGAAGCCCCTGTATTTCTCTCTTGCCCAAGAAGCACAGCCCATATTCACGCACACAATTGCTGCTGTTTTATAAAAATAGTTAGCTAATATGCTTTTGTCATTACTAAGAGAAATATCTGCTATGTTGAACAGGATATAGTCATGTATGTGAATTCTCCTGGTGGATCAGTTACAGCTGGTAATGTTTATTCATCTGTCTTGTATCTCTTGGGTTTGAGCAGTGACGGGGTTGTATAATGAATTTTATGTGTTCCCTTTCATCATATATTTCTCTGATTACAACAGGTATGGCCATATTTGACACCATGAGGCATATCAGACCTGATGTATCCACTGTATGCGTAGGACTAGCCGCTAGGTAACATTATTGGACTAAGATTATTATATTTTTTTTTTTTTTCCTGATTCTAGCTTTTAAATTTGGGTGAAAGAACACTTTGTTATGTTTGGTTATCCTTTCTTAAGAATGAAATGAATGGTGAGCTTTGATGCTTCAATTCTACTTTTCCTCCTATCTTGTTATACTTGGACTTCATGATTATGTTATTTTTTGGCATTGATGAACTATTTAGTCTTAGTTGCTTGGTCTCTTGGACAAGGACTGTCTTTCTGAAATTAAAATTGTCAAGCTAAGACACCTTAGTGGTTCAGCTGCTTTCTACTAAACAAGATTTTTTTTGGTTCAGTGAAATTGTAATTTATCACTTTAGTAAGTTTAAGCTAGGTCAAAATTAACATTGTAAATGTCAATAAGGCTTGTGCAAAAAGAGACTTTCCAATCTGTTTGTCCTACCTTGTGCGTATCGGGAGATCATAGAAAACTGGGAAGCTAGGAAAAGGGTTACATAAAGAATAAATTTGAAAGGGTTTTCGTGACATTATTTATACCTTTGAAACAAACAAATAAGAATATTGTGGGAAGAAGTGTAAACTTTGTTGAATTGGTACCTGATGTTCACTTAGACTGTGTCTTAGGGGCAGGTGTGGTGCCCCTGCCCCTGTCCCTGCCTCTCTGATGCCTGTTTTGTATATAGTGCTCATTATTTACAATAAAATGTGTCGGTCAGGTTTCTAAAGTGTACTTCTGATAGAGACATGTTGCCTAATTTGACTCGCACATTATAGTGCATGTAAATGTGACTGCAGATGGATATTATTTGATCGAGAGAGGGGGGAGAGGGAGAGCAAAAGGGAAGGAGGAGGGAGTGAGAGAGTAAAACTCCTATCTGCTGTCGGTGAAGGCTTAGATGTTTGAATGGTGCTTCAAGATCAGAATTATCTTACTAAAGAAGCTTTGAGTCATGCTTTTACCCACCTTAGAGTTGCTTTGGTCTTGGGTTTGTAAATTATCCTCCAGTAATTTCCTACTTGAACCTCTAATCTCTTCAGTCCCTATAATGCCCTTTACTTTTCTCGCCCTTCTATTAAACGGGAAAAGCATGTAGAATTTGTCATCCTTGTAAATGGAATGTTAAGTATGTTAAAATGAACGTCGCCTCCTCGGCCCACATACATGTAAAACCAAAAAAAATAAAAAATAAAAATACACATTGCAACTGACTTTATGTAAATTTGTGATTTGGGAATAATGCGTTGGAGACATTGTGATTTTCTTTGCATTCATTTCTCGACTCAATACTTGTGTATGCACAAATGGGGTTTCGTGTTATAATTGAGTTCTGATTGATCTTCCTATTCCTCTTGCTTCATCCTTTACAGCATGGGAGCTTTTCTACTCAGTGCAGGCACTAAAGGTGTGTTCTAATATTTTCAAGTGCACTTAACTTTTTTTTTTTTTTTGGCTGACCGATTGCTTAGAGTTCTTTGTATCCTATGGTTTTCCCTAGGAAAACGTTATAGCCTTCCAAACTCGAGGATAATGATTCATCAACCTCTTGGTGGAGCTCAAGGTGGTCAAACAGACATTGATATTCAGGTACTTAGTCTTCCTTTTCTCATGCCATTCCCAATCATCTTGTGTTAACCTGAATGCTTCATTTTTGAGGAGTCATTACGTGTTTCAATCAGATTATGATACGTGTCCCATCTTATTAAAAACCTTGTATTAAAAGTGAAAGAGGATGGGTTTAAGTTTGAAAAGGGTGGAACACTTGTCATAATCTGATTCAAGCGATAACTCCTAAATAGGAAGTCTCTGAAGTGGAATTTCCGGTCTCTGTGTCTAGTGTATATGTGTGTTCCCCGAGATTATGCAAGCACCTTACTTCTTATGGCCTAATTAGGAACTTGATTATGCATTATTAATCAGGCGAATGAAATGTTGCACCATAAAGCGAATTTGAATGGATATATAGCTTACCACACGGGTCAAAGCCTAGAAAAGATTAACCAAGACACCGATCGGGACTTTTTCATGGGTGCTAAAGAAGCCAAAGAATATGGGCTGATTGATGGGGTTATTACGAATCCACTTAAAACTCTTCAACCCCTTGCTGCTGCCGCCACCGCCAACTAATCACAGTAATCTTGTGATACTCTGCATTCTTGTATTCTTAGAACTCAATGTTACAAAGGTACGAGCCTATAGAACAAATTTTGTTCAATTAAGGTTGTCCATGTGTTACTTCTTGACCGAAGAGGTTGAGTAATGACGTTCGGGTAAAGGCACGGAACTTTTGCATTGCCTTCTAATTTTTACATATGCTTCGTAATTACATTGGCTTTTTGGGTGTGAACTTCCAAAGTCTTCCTACTGACCATAGATTTTGTAGCCTAATTTATACATTATTGATTAAAGCATTTTTCACCTTTTTGAAATGAGGATTACCCTTTTAGCAAGTTGAAATAACAAAATTGAAAAATGTTGCTCCTTTTTTTTTTATATCATATTTATCGTCTGCGGTGCTTGAAAGTGTCGCATGTAGCCGATTAGTTGGTTCAAATAGTAAGTGGTTTGAGAATGGCTCAATAGATCACAGGTTTGATTCTCCTAGGCTTTGTTAGGTCACCCCCTCCCCTCCCCTCCCCTCCCCCCCCCCCCACACACACACCCCACCCCGAGTAAAACCAGGTGCATGAATTCATTTTGTCTATATAAGTCTTTTTGCTTTCACAAGGTATCCCTATCCACAACAATTGGATGAGACCTAACAAAGCCTAGGAGAATTCAAACCAGGTGCATAAATCCTTTGAAGTACTGTTGGGGAACAAAGACGATGACATTTCCGAACAATGTTTGCTGCATTTATAAAGGCTCAAACTCGGACATCTTGTTAAACAATCAGAGCCCATTTCATTCTGATACATCCAAAGTTGATCATTGAAGTCCCGTAGAGTTTGACTTTTACTCGCTGGTTTTGATCTGATCTGACCTGGTGTGATGATCTGAAAGATATGTCTTCCAGTTCCAGGGATAACACGAATCTCACCTTCCTTAGAGATTGAATTGACTTTGCATATTTTTATATAGCAACTTTGATGAGCATAGAGTACATGAAATGAAGTAGTATGGTTGGTCAATCACACCACTTACCAAATTCAAAAGCACAACTATTGTATTTACCCACTATGATGAAGCAAGCAATTGAAAAATTATTAAGGTGTTCTCCAAGGCATTATTTAATAACGCACCAATTTTTTTGAGTTTAAGCACAGGTGATTATTGTATAGCATATTAATTGGATTGGAGAAAGAGTCCTTTGTGTATACAAAGGGGATTACTTCACTAATTTGTTTATAGGATAATGATGGGTTTTACCTCAAATCAGTGGCGGACTCAGAATTTTTTCAGTGGAGGTCAAATCAAATTTAAAAAAATGGTCAAAACAAAGAGTCAATAGTCAAATTTTGAACCAACGACCTTGTGATAAATAAAGGAAAAACAAACAAGTAGAACTCAATGAATAATTATGTTAGAAATTATGCAAATAATACACATACACATTTTTAATATCATGTTAAGGATATATTAAGAATTTCATCCGAAAATTTGAGTGGGGTTTATGCTGCTTCCACCCTTAAAGGGTTGGGTCCGCCCTTGCCTCAAATGGCTATATAAATGTCTATACTCAATTTTGTGTATCACATTTTTCATTTCAAAAATAATTAAACAAATATTTTTATTATTTTTATGCAACATAATGCCTGTGTCACTGATGTTTGTTTTACAAAAATTTCTTTTTATCTGTCGTAGTTATATTTCCAAAGCATTATTTATTGTATTTTTCTACATCTACCCTTATTTATTAAGATATGGGAAATTGAAAACAACATTGCATTAATTATATTCAAAGGGTGTTATTGTCATTTTGATGTTAAGTCAAAACATTAACTACTCTCCTTAATATGCGTTTTTGACAACTGCAACAGTTAAATAGGAACGGAGGGAGTAGTTACAAATGTATCCTTGGTGAAAAAACGTCAGACCCACTGGGGTTGTTAGCAAAACAAAATGACAGTGACACTGACGCACGTACGTGGTGACGAAAAAGCAATTTGTGGATGATGGTAAAGTAAATGAAAAAAAAAATGTCAATAGTAATTTCGTGGTGTCGATAAAAGTCGTCAAAATATATCATTATCCTTTTATCTTATGCTTCAACTAACGAAAGACGACTTGTGCAGTTAAGAAGACATTCTCACTACCTACCATAAAATCCTTAATTAGTTGCTTAAACAAACACACCCCCTCCCCCTAAACTACCCTAATGACATATTTTCTGTTGTTACTTAATTTTCACTTGCATATATTATATTTGCTTATTATTACAAAAGCTGCGACTTCTGACTTTTTCTTTACAAACGAAAATAATATACATAATACATATAACTTAGCGTGTATGTATGTATATAAAATATTTTCAGTCTAATTGTCGTTGTCCACTAACTATAACTTGGTCGTGATACCCACACATTATATTTCCCCTTCAAAAACTCATTTCATCGTTTTCCATCATTATATAGAATCCTTCTTTCTTTTGTCTTGTTTTCAAGCACAAGTTTGGAATATGATGTCGATATCAAAAAATGTATCTATTATTGTAGATGTTAAAAGCAAAAAAGATTGTGTAACATGGAGGGATGTGTCACATACCTTCACTTTAAGCCTCCTTAGCCTCCTCCTCCCACTCTCCTTCCTCCTCCTCGCCCGCCTCTCCACCGCCCATTATCTTTTAGCGGTTTTCGGTGGCCCTTTAGTACCGTCGTCTGTGTCATCTGTTGTCCCTTCTTACGTTTTCTTGTATGTCAACTCTACTCTTCTTTATTCTCTTCTTTCTATGGTGACACTGTCTGCTCTTGTCCACGCGTTGACTGGTTGGGTAACTGATTTTGTAGTTGAGCCGGTTTCTCGCCCTCGACTATATTTTGCATGGATTATCCTTTGCAGTTTACAAGTATGTGTAGGTTTGGGGATTGAAGGAAGCATAGTTGCGGGTATTGATGCTTCAGGTTTCAGACATCAGACAAGTTTGTTGAGTAAGATGGTGTTCTTCTTGGGGTTGCATGAAACAATGTTGTTTTGGTCTGGGACGGTTGTGAGACCGGTGACTAATGATACAATCTTTGGATCATGTGTGAATATTAAGGATAGAAAATGGGTGGAGAGGGTGGTTATGGGCTCGTGTTTCGGCGCGTTGTGGTGGTGGAGGTTGAGAGAGGAAGTGGATTCATTGGTGGTTGTGGGTGAGTTGAGGAAGGAGGTGTTGGGGAGTGTTGGGGTGGCGGATTTTATGGGTTGGTGGTTGTATTATGTAACGGTGGTTATCGGAGTTGTTAGGGTTTTTAAGGGTGTTAGATGGATTGGAATGAGAATCGTTTACGGCAAGGTTGATGAAAATGGGATCAATTTTGTGTCCAATAAAGTAGAAGCAAATCTTGTTGACCACACTCAAATTGATGAAAAACTATGAAATTCACGGGTGTGCCCCCAACGGCAGATCCAGAAATAAATAAATCTTTGCGGGTGTACATATTTTATTCTTACAAAATACTTTGCTATATATTTTTTTTTTTTTTTATTCCGGTGGGGTCCATGACCCCTCTTTAGGAGGAGGACGTGGACCCGCATCCGCATGGCGAGAGGTGTATCCAAGATTGGATCATCTGTACACTTTCTCTATCAGATTTGTTTGTACATACGCATGAGGAACGGTAATGACGTCACGAGGCATTGCAATTCTAACAAGATTTCGACTTGAAGATACAAATGGGACCGAGAAAGTAGACATAATCTCAGCCCTTTTCTTTTGGTTCACCGAGATAAAGTCAATGGTTTCTTGTATACAATGTATTATTAATTTATTATATTATACACCTATGCATATACAAATGCTCTGTTAAATTGCATTGAGCTACAAATATTCTTTATTGTATTCATCATTTAGATTGAATTTGTTTGCAATTTGGATATACAAAAGCCATTTTATATCAGTTTCAAACTACAATCTACTAGTCCATTAATTAAAAAATAAAATAAAAACATCTTACAAGTTACAACAAAAGAGATTCTTACTCAATCGGGGGGGCGAGGATGAGAATTCGAACTCTACTTGATATCCGGAAGTGCAATGACTTTAATACCCCTACAACGATGATCTTGGGGAACAAAAAAGCATAGAATCTTCTTCTTCATCAAACTCCTCTTTTGTACTTTCAGCACCAACACCAACTGCTTTGCTTACTAAATCAACTTTTCCTTCTGTCAGTTTATCTGTACTTGTATGAGGATCATCTGCGGCTACATTGCTGTCTGTATCGTTTTCGACACAGTATTTTTGAAGCCACCTGTCAGTCTCCCAAAGCACATGCATTATGCTCTCTCTTGCTGCATATCCATGGCTCTCGAATGGAAGGATCACCAAACGGCAAAGGGCGCCATGGCCTTTTAAGGCATTGAAGAAACGATCCGACTGCAACATTCCATGATGCAATGCTTAATTAAACGAATATAAGCATGGCATATTTAGTGCACCACGCCGAATTTATTCAAAGTCGATTCTAAAGTCAAGATTCGACTTTGTGGTCTAGAAAGTCGAACCTACAGTCCCTGTGTGGTGCCACTGAAGATGTTGTGCAATATTAAATAAGAACAGAAACGAATTAATTCACATCTAAACGGATCCTAACAAGTGTTTACCTGCAATGTTAATGTACCAGAGTTGTTGTCTTCTTC
Source organism: Gentiana macrophylla (assembly GCA_026214975.1). NCBI lineage: Eukaryota > Viridiplantae > Streptophyta > Magnoliopsida > Gentianales > Gentianaceae > Gentiana > Gentiana macrophylla. The sequence continues at coordinate 117,331,233 of CM047811.1, forward strand.
TCCATGAATAAGCAAGATAGGCTTCTTGATTTTATTAGCTGACATAAAGGGGCTCATTTCAACATAGGTATTTGTAGCCTCCCAAAGAGTTCTATCCTCATTCTGACAAAGTAAAAAATACATTTCTGAACATTCTAGATCTTTCCACACTTAAAAACCACATATAATGAAAGATCAAGAGGAGCACAAATTCAATCTCAAATGGAGGTGATGTACCTGAAACCCAAATGGTGTTAGGGTTCTGTTATAAGCACCAGAGCGTGCAATTCCGCAGCTGAAAAGATGAGGTGCATGTGCTAGCAGGTTTGCTGCCATGAATGCGCCGTAGGAATGACCACCAATCGCAATTTTTCCCCGGTGAGCCACCTTTAATCATATTACAAAAGAGGTTTAAAAAAAATATTACAATCTACTTCATCATAATAAAGCTGGACAAGAAGAGTTTTAGGAAAACTTACACCCCTGAGAACAACTTCGTCCACTGCGGCCTCAGCACTAGCAACAAGTTGTTCTATATAGCTGGTAAACACATGCAATAGAATCATATTGAAATATTTGCATATAACTGTACTACAAAAATGAATGATTTAACCACGAGATAATGTTCGGCGTCCGCAAGAACATTCAAGCAAACAAGTTACAGAGTACACAAACAAAAGATACAGAACACACCCTAAATGAGGTAAACATGAAAAAGAAGTTACGGGTTCTGGTAACAACATTCTAAATATTATATCGCCATCATTTGCTCGGAAGGGAAGCGCCAATGATCAACCATGGCAGTATGGAACATTCTAATAGGAAAAAAAAAAAGGTTTAAGTTGTATTTCACATAAATGGCATGTTACCTGTCATTTGCCTCCTCTTTGCCTTCTCCAATAATAGGAATGGTTGGTCCAGATAAAATAGCAAATCTGTCAGAAATTTAAGAGCAACAATGATCCTAACATCATCAAACAAACTAAAGAGATAAATCTGCAAGAGCGACTGTGATAGGTTAATGCGGTTGGAAAGTTTTATGAAAGAGAATATAACATGCCTCCTAGAAAGCCATAACAGTGGAGATGTTGGCCCGATGCCTGCAAATTCATTGGGGGAACCGCGAACTTGTCCAGCCGCGTCTTTACTTTTAAACTCCCCAGGGTATGACCAAACTAGACATGGAAGGGGTCCATCTCTTTCAGGCACATAACCTGGTGGAAGGTACAACGTCGCAGTAAGTTGAACCCCGTCTTTCCTTTTATATCTGATCATTTCTTTTTGCAAAGATGCCAACTGTGGGTACGGATGGGGAAAATTTGTTATCTGATATGGTTTCTTTTCAGGCCAGCTCAATAAGTAATATTGAGTATTTTCAGTCTTCGACTCCTTTGAGAAGAGTATCTTCAACGTGTCAAGGGATAATTCACCCGCATTTTGATCAGACATCAAAGCAACAACAGATTCGTAGTATTTTTCATTATCACTTTGCCATATTCGTTTTTTGTTCCCTGTATCTCTGAAAATTTGTTGTGTCAAAATGTATTGTCACTCAAAATGTAAACGAAAATAATCAACTTACATGTCGAAAAGATCAAGAAAAGGAATATTCCCCTCTGGAGTAGCACCGTTTCCATTTAACAGAAGGTATTTACATTGATCATCGTGCTTTTTCACTTTAGCGATTATATAAGTTCCAAATTCAGTCCTACGCAGCATTGGAGAGCCTGGATCGGAGTAAACATCTTCAGATGACCGATCAAATAGAATGCGAGGACTTACATCCATTGATCCGGGTGAAATAACCCATGTTCTTATCTTGCGTGTCTTGTACCAAGACTCATACACTAATGCAAGTGAATCATCACACCATGAGATCCCTCTGTTGAAACAATAGATAAAAGGTATTAAAAACAATTTGTGGCAATGTTTCAAGAATGCCTTCACGCATGGAAACTTATCAGATACAGTAAGTGACTGCATTTGGCAAATAGCGTATTCTTTTTACTTTGATTTTGAAAGGTAAAAAAAACAACACATAAATTTGCATAATCCAAAACATAATGTTCATGATGGGTAATTAGACATAAGATTAATCAGCCAAGAGAATAATTCCAATACCCGTATCTAAGGTCAAGTTTGTGCAAAACCGTGGGTTGTTCATTTCCAAGTAGCTCTGCAGGTTGAGTATAGATTATGTCACGAGGTGAGACTTCTACCTTGGCATCACCGTCATCTTGTGTCTCAACCCTTGATCATGAGAAGAAATTTGACTCAAGTCACAACATAGATAAAATAATTTTAGGGATTAGTCCGAATAAAACCAAAGAGAGCAAAATAATGGAACCATAAACAAATAACTTATCTTACCAGATACTTAAATAATATTTGGCTGTTTCCACACAATGATAACAAACCATTAGAAGAAAATGAAGCAAGACCTACTCCCTCCCATCCCAGGAATAATTGAAGAGAGTTATCTCCAGTCACCAACATTGGCATAAAAAAAGTAGGAATGGATAAATAACACATAAATCGAGGGCTATGCGGATCCTCAGACATATATGAAATAGAATAAAGATGGAAAACGCCTTCACTCCAGTTCAAATTTCCAAAGGCAAATTCATGAAGTTAAGAAACAAGAATCGATACGCAGAAAATCTAAGAAATGCTAATACATAAAAAATATCCATACCAATAGAGTGACGAAGGCTTATCTGCTCTCCAGTTAAGTGAACGATTCCCTTTAAATGACACTATTAAAGGCAATAGGGATGTTTTCAGCCAGTGGCAAATCGCAGATTTGCCTAACTACTTTACCATCAGCAGTCCACAACTCAACAGTTTTGGGGAACCTTGAACATGGTACAGTGAAAGAATATGGTCTATGAATTGAAGAAATCAAAACATATTTTTCATCTGGAGAGGGATCCATGGACGTATATATTGCCGGCGATCCAACCAACTTATAAGTTCCGTCTAGAGAAACCAAAACCAGCTGTGAAGTGGCGTAATAGTCGAACAAATCTTCATCGTATTCATCTTTGAGAAGATCTTGGTGAGTCCTAGCTTGAATAACTTCTTTTGCTCGTTAGATTGAATCTTAGGACCAGCAGGAACCAAAGGCTTCTTTGGTGGCTCCCCGCGATTTAAAGGGATTGTGCACACCAACAAGGTTGAATTATTCACCCAGACAAAGCTGAGAAGTTGGAGATTGCTTAGATAAGAAATAAAAACAAGTGAATATTCAATCCTTAGATGATAGGGATTAAGCGTCGTACTTGTCAAAAACTGCATTTAGGTAAATATCCGGTGACTGGAACAAAGGTCTAGCTATTCCTGTTTCAACATCGGCAATCCATACTCTTAAAAAACTGCTACTGCTCCCCTCCACCTAGCATGAAGTTCCAGAAGATTGCATAAAGCTAAATTCAAGATTGTACGAAAAAAATAATCAGTATAACTTCCTCAATTGTAAGGACTTAAGAATTGCTGCACTTGACCCAAACATCGTGTTTGCAGTCGTCTTAATATGGCAATTTCCAAACAAAGATAATGTGAATGCTAATGCCTACATAATATAGTATAATGTTATCCATTCAAAGTTTAGAAAACAACTAAAATTCTTAGCTACGAGCAGAGTAAACATCACATGAAAAACCGATTGAAGGAAAAGTGAAAATAAAAAAATAAAAAATAAAAAGCATTACAGCAACTGAATACCTCTTCAACTCTGATGCCGAAACACAAGTGCCTCCCATCGGTTGACCTATTTTGGGGGATGGGAGAAAATAACATAAACAGTGAGAAACAGTATAACCCTTCAAAGTCATAACGAACCCAAATTCTCAAGGTCTTGGCAAAGAATAATCCAGGTCAAAACGTACTAGTGTGGCAAACAGGTAGAGGAGAAAACGAAACAAAGAATGGAAGAGATGCGGCATCAAGCAAGCAAACAAAAGCACACCATCGATTCTAACATCTTCTCTTTTCGCAATAACTTACATTCACATCTTCAAAAAAAATATTTTAAAAAAAAAAAACGTACATTCACGTGATATTACATCTAATCACACACATATCAACAATGTCTGGACTTTATTGATAACTTGGATAAACTCTTACTCTGCTTACACAAATCCTCAGTGTTCTAAAAATCGACCTGGGCGATCGCTAGGCGCCGCCTAGGCCCTGGGCGACCTCCGGGCGTCTCGACTATGCCCTAGGCGATCTCATCTGGACGACAGGGTGCTAGGCGATTTTCTGGTGCTCCTAGGCGCGTCTGGGTGTTCTGGCGACCCGGCGACCCTAGGGCTTCCATTTGCAATATATATATAAAAAAAAACTAAAAAAAATCATTTCTTTCAGAAAAGGAAAAAAAAAACAGCCGCCCCTCCCCTTTTTCTCTCCCCCTCACCCGATAATCCCTCCTCCCCAGTCTTTGGCTAGTCTTTTCTTTTGAGTTTTGACACATTTTTACTTGATTTTCATGTTTTATGATCATATGATGTAAGATTTATATTGGACAAGCATTATTATTAAATTAAAAAAAAAACGAAATTGCCTGGCGGCGCCCCATGGTCGCACCGACTTCGCCTAGCAAATTTTAGAACACTGCTAGTAAGTAGTAAATGCCTAAAATATAGTCTACTGAACTTTCACCTAATCAAAAGTTCTTTAAATTTCCATTAAAAATGTTGGAAAACGACAGAAAATATCTACAAACAGAACTGACCTACTGCAGAAATGAAGCAAAACTTATATGATATGTAAGAGGTGAGAAATAATGTCAGTTACCATGTGACGAAATTGATTTTGGCGCCATCTGGAAGACCTGATATTTCTCTTTCTGGACCCAAGCTACCATCATCCAGCAACAAGTGGATACTTATCCCAGTGTAAAATGACCTGAAAAATCAAGTTTACGACTCAGCATAATGTCCAGGTAAAAGTGTAATTCAAGTAGTAATCGTCAAACCAGATTCATAAAGAGAACATGATTGATCCTGAAGCATAACATATAAACCAGAAACTGCATGAAATATAACAAAATAACAGTATTGGGTAAAATGTAGAATCAAATAGACTCACATGCGACTTCTGGAGTTACATTTTGCATCAATTCTGACACCAGCAAGCTTCTCTTCCGGCCTTGCTAGATCAGATAAAGGAGGTAAAGACCTCCGCTTTAAGAAAAGTATCTTATCCCTCTGGGGAGAAAACGATAGTGCTGGAAGTGGAGGAGCATCAACAATATCTCTGATATCTGGCGGAGGAAGGCGGTATCCGTTGCCTAATCCTAAGTGCATTTCATCCACAGAGAACAAGAGTTAACGAATTAGTCTTCTACAATCTGCATTTCATACTAATTTCAACCCAAAAATTAAAGTACAGCTCTCATTAAAGCAATGTATACATTCTGACAAGTTAGTGTTATTATCATTTATTCGGTCGGTCTCGAATACCAAGAAAACTAACACAAGCTATTTCATACCCTGAGGGGAAAAACTTCCATTATTGATGTTTGAAGACGTGTTTGCTGAGTATTTCTATGATTATAATAAAAGTATATAATGATAATGGAAAAAGAATGATCTTGAGCCTTCAAATCACAAACAACTCAAGCTCAAATCATACGTTTAGGCTAGTAAGAAAAGCAAGGACTCTATGAAAATATATATATATATACATATGTAAGAAAAGCTCAAGCTGAAGTCGAGTTAATCATTATCAGATAACACAGACCATCAGAAAGTTTCAATTGTACTGGGCTGCAACATGTCACAGTCCATGTGCAATGCAAATGTTACTGTCTGTTAGAATTACACTAAACAGAGAAAAAAGGTGGAAAGGGGCAGAGAAATAAAATCAACTTGAGCACAACACTTAATTGGAGAAAGCATACAGTATTTCGAAATGATACTACCAACTATAAAACCTAAAATGATAGATGACAGAGACTGCAAAATTACAAAAGCCTAATGAAGTCAAGCAACCAATCCCCAAAAAAAAAAAAAAAAAATTCACCTTCATCGTCAGTAGTAGCAGCAGCAGCAGCAGCAGAAGCGACACTTGAAGCGTGGCTAGAACCACCGCCATCCTCAGCAACAAAGGCGTTGATAGGGACGATGTTGCAGAACCTGGAAGCTGAAGAGGACATAGGATATGCTGCTTTGAGGGAGTTGAATTTGGAAGGAGCTCCTCTAATGGAGAATGGAGAGCAAAGAGTTTTAGTCAGAGAAGTACAGGAGAGGGGATGATGACGCAGGAGAAAGGGGAAGAGAGGTAAACAATGGTGATGATATATTTTGTAAAGATTCATCGCCCCCCTTTGGTCACACTTTGTTTTATGCGGCTCAACTCCACTCAAAAGAATCCTCCATACATATTGAGACAAAGTTTGTAAAATGTGAAACCAGTCTTGTTTAAGCAAGAGTAATGACACGGCCGCAACGAATGACACACCGGTCATCTATTCCGTTGTGTCATTCGTTGTGTCACAATCATTGTGTCTTTATCATTACTTTTTTTTTTACATCCCTTCCGATGTATTACGCTGTAATAGTCCAAACCCAGTATAATAGAATTCGGTACAATTTTATAATGCTTGGAATATCACCTTTGACCCAATCCGGATAGTTGTCAAGGAGGTTTGAGGACCCCCAACGGCGGGGTAGATGCCTCGACCCGCCAGCAGGTTAGTTAATATGGGTATTGAGAGTAAATGAAAGCGGTTACGCCATCTACACGATTGTCTACGTACCCATAGGAAGATCAAATCGACTTAATTCTTAGGTTAAACGAGCTTGTCATGACCGTTATTGAAATGGAGGTTCATATGGTAGAATAGATTCTTAGCATGAAATAAAAAGCACATTAATTGGTGCCATGTTGGAGAAATTGTTTGAGGATTAAGGGTGTAAAGGGATAAACTCTGGCTACGGTTACACGAATTGGTTTTAATAACCACGAGTAAGAAACAATGAAGCAATAACATGTGCCTAACGAGTGATAAGAGACCTTAAAGCATAGATTAGTTGTATCACAAGCCTCGGTAATAATAAAAGCATCGAGCCTTTATTAAGGCTCGACGGCTTGAGATATGTCACCCAACCATGAGGTGTCTTTGGTTTGATTAAGAAAAGAAAAAAAAAAAACAAAAACAAAAACAAAAACACATTGTATAGCACAAAATTTTGTTAATTGTGACTTTACTTTTTATGAGAGACTACGACATAAAGTCCATTGAGAAGTTTTACGCCTACCCTCCAAGCAGAAAAAGATACGACGGTGACTCCTCCTCGACCCTCCTCCAACAGGACCGGTGTTACATCCGATACCATGTAAATTTTAAAGAAAAAAAAGTACTTTTATTGATGATTACCCCTTCATGGAGTACAGTACAGAATTACAGGAAAACTGAAATAAATAGGCCTAACAGCCGGCCTAGTAGAACCTTGTAGGCTGACTTGGCAATCTTAGTAACAAACTTGGAGTCCCAAGACACTCGTTATTTTACAAGAAAAATAAAAGGTAAAACGGTAAAATAATACATTATATAGGGAAAAAATCAATCTGCCCTAAGGCCAACAATACTACTTGCCCTCAGATCATCTGCTACATTGCCATCTGTATCGTTTCCGACACAATATTTTTGAAGCCAGCTGTCAGTCTCCCAAGCCAAATGTATTATGTTCTCTCTTGCTTCATATCCATGGCCCTCGAATGGAAGAATCACCAAACGGCAAGGGGCGGCATACCTTTTAAGGCATCGAAAAAACGAATCGACTGCAATGATGCATTCATGTGTTTAATATTAAATATAAGCAAAAGCGCAAAAGGGCGGTTACACATGAAAGATATTTATAACTTGATTCCTATTTAGCAAATAAAGTGTAGGTAGTTGAAACGGTGTTTATTGGCTTACCTGCATTGTTAATGTACCAGAGTTGCTGTCTTGCTCTCCATGAATCAGCAAGATAGGCTTCTTCATTTTATCAGCAAACAAAAAGGGGCTCATCTTCAGATACACATCTTTGGCCTCCCAAATATTCCTCTGCTCCATCTGACAAATATAATCAATTACTTACAGTATAAAACATTTCTCAACATTCCAGAATCTTTCCAACTCCACACATAAGAACCAACTACTGCCTGCATGTAACGAAAGATCGATCAAGAGCACAAATTCAATCTAAAATATTGGAGGACGTGATGTATACCTGAAATCCAAAAGGCGTGAGGGTTCTGTTATAAGCACCAGAGCGCGCACACCCGCAGCTGAAAAGATGAGGTGCATGTGCTAGCAGGTTTGCAGCCATGAACGCGCCGTAGGAATGACCACCAACCGCGATTTTTCCCCGTTCAGCCACCTTTATGGATATATATTACAAAAGAGCTTAAGAAAAACAAGATCCTACTCCATCATACAGGCGCGCGGCTATACAGCTAGACAAGAGTAGTTTGAGGAAAACTTACACCCATGCTGACAACTTTGTCCACTGCCACCAGCAACAAGTTGTTCTATATAGCTGGTAAACACACATATGCAATACAATCATATTGAAATATTTACCTATAACTACTGTAATACAAAAAATAAATAACAGAACCACAAGATAATGTTTTTGCGTCACCAAGAACATGCACGCAAACAAGTTACAAAGTGGACAAACAAAGGATCTAGAACACACCCTAAATGAGGTGTTACCACCGAGCCAAGTCAACACTCACCCAAGGCTCGAGCTCAGCTTGACTAAGAAAACTCAGGGCTTAAAACTTGACTCAACTTGAACGAGTTATAAAAAGCTCGACTCATTTACTACTCGAAATAACTCAACTCGACTAGACGAATATTATTTATTCAACAATTAAAAAACCTCTTATATATAGTTAATAAAATATCTATTAAATAAAGCCTGATTAGGTCATGAGCTAGTGAGCTACCCGATTGCTAGATTCTAAAGCTCGAGATCGGATCAATTAGTTATTCAAGTAGCTCGACTCGAGCTTGAAAAATGCAGAATTGAAAAGTAATATATTGGCTCGTTACCTGTCATTTTCATGCGCATTGCCTAGTGCAACAATGGGAATGGTTGGTTCAAATAAAATAGCAAATCTGGAAGAAATAGAGAAGAGCAGCAATGATCCTATCATCATCAAACAAACTAAAGAGATAAATCTGCAAGTGCACTAGTGATATGTTAATGCGGTTGGAGAGTTTCATGAAAGAGAGTATAACATGCCCCTTAGAAAGCCATAACAGCGGAGATGTATGCTTGATGTCTGTGAAAGCATTAGGGGAACCGCGAACTTGCCCAGCCGCCTCTTTACTTTTGAACTCCTCCGGGTATGCCCAAAATATACATGGAAGGGTTTGTCTCTTCCGGATACATAATCTGGTGGAAGGTACAACGTCTCAGTAAGTTGAACCCCATCTTTCCTTTCATATCTGATCATCTGTTTTTGCAACAATGCCAACTGTGGATACGGATGGGAAAAATCTGTTATCTGATATGGTATCTTTTCAGGCCAGCTCAATAAGTAATGTTGAGTATTTTCGGTCTTTGATTCCTTTGAGACGAGTATTTTCAGCTTGTCTAGGGATAGTTCACCCGTAGTTTGATCAGACATCAAAGCAACAACAGATTTGTAGTAATTCTCTTCATCACTTTCCCATATTCGTTATTTGTTCATTGTATCTCTGAAAAAACCATAGTGTCAAAAAGAAAAGAATATAATCTCTGAAAAAATCGGTATTGTCCCTAAAAAAGCACAAATAACTTACATCTCAAAAAGATCGAGAAAAGGAATATTCCCCTCTGGAGAAGCACCAATTCCCTCTAACAGAATGTAATTGCATTGATGATCATCAGGCTTTTTCACTTTTGCAATTATAGCAGTTCCAAATTCACTCATACGCAGCATGGGAGAGCCTGGATCGGAATAAACATCTTCAGATGACCGCTCAAATAGTACGCGAGGACTTGCATCCATTGATCCTGGTGAAATAACCCATGTTCTTGTCACACGAGTATTGTGCCAAGACTCCTTCACTAAAGCAACTAAGCAAGTGAATCGTCACACCATAGGATCCCTCTGTTGAAACAATATAATAGAGATAAACGGTATTAAAAACAATTTGTTACCATATACACCAAGTGACTGCATTATGCAAAATAGCGTATTCTTGTTACTTTGAATTCGAAAGTCAAAAAAACGACATGTGAATTTGTACATTCCAAAACATAATGTGCATGATGGATAATTAGACATAAGATTAATCAGCCAAGAGAATAATTCCAATACCCGTATCTAAGGTTAAGTCTGTGCAAAACCGTGGGTTGTTCATTTCCATGTAGCTCTGCAGGTTGAGTATAGATTATGTCACGAGGTGAGACTTGTACCTTGGCATCACCGTCGTTTTGTGTCTCAACCCTTAATCATGCATGAGAAGAAATTTATTGACTCAAATCACAACATAGATAAAATAATTTCCAAATGCAGTGTGTAAGTTAAGTTAAGTTAAGAAACAAGAATCAATACTTGAAAAAAGCTAAGAAATGCTTGATTACCAATAGAGTGATGAAGGCTTATCTGCTCTCCAGTTAAGTGAACGCATTCCCTTTCGCACGCTCTGAAATGCAATAGGGATGTTTTCAGCCAGTGGCAAATCGCAGATTGGCCTGACAAGTCTACCATCAGCATGCCACAACTCAACAGTTTTGGGGAACTCTGAATATGGTACAGTGAAAGAATATGGCCTATGAATCGAACTAATCAAAATATATTTTCCATCTGGAGAGGGAACCATGGACGGACGTATATATTGCCGGCGATCCAACCAACTCATTATAAGTTCCATCTAGGGAAACCAAAACCAGCTGTGAAGTGGAGTAATGGTCAAACAAATCTTCATCGTGTTTATCTTTGAGAAGATCTTGGTGAGTCCTAGCTTGAATACGTTCCTTTTTCTCGTTGGATTGAATCTTAGGACCAGCAGGAACCAAAGGCTTCTTAGGTGGCTCCCCGCGATTTAAAGGGATTGTGCACACCAACAAGGTTGAGTTGTCCACCCACACAAAACTACAAAGTCAGAAAATGGTTAGATAAGAAAAATTCACAAGTAAAAATGTAACCCTTAGCTAATAGGGATTAAGCACCATACTTGCGAAAAGCTGCATTTTCTTTTTTTTGAGAGGAGCCAAAAACCTGCATTTAGGTAAAAAAAACATCCTGCGACTGGAACAAAGGTTTAGCAATTCCTGTTCCAACATCAGCAATCCATACTCTTAGCAAACTGCTGCTGCTGCTGCTCCCCTCCACCTAGCATGAAGTTCCAAAAGATTTGTATAAAGCTATATTCAAGATTGGTCGAAAAAATTTAATCAGCATGACTTCCTCATTACCAAAAACTTAAGAATTGCATTGCTTCTATTACTTGACCCAATCATCTTGTTTGCAGTCGTCTTAATAGGGGGCAATTCCCAAACAAACAAATTCCGGAAACCAAACCAACCGACCGGATCAAATTGAACCAAATCATTAAGCAAAAAATGTGGTTTTTCGGGGTGGGGGGTCGGTTTACATGCTTCTGCTAATAATATAAATAACAGGGCTGCTTACTTAGCTCCAACTCATCCTATTTATATTTCGTATTTGTAATAAATTACTTAACCATCATTAATTTTATATCCTAAGCATTCGACTTGTTTCTATTTGTAATAACTCAACTTCAATATATTGATCTTTTAAAAGAACAACACAACATAAATCAATCTATAACCCACAACCCTTAACTCTATCTTCTGCTTCATCACCATCAATATTTGAGATAAGTCAGGATTTTTTTTTTTCCTTTCTTTCTAATATGTTCGAAAACTATAGCTAGTTACATTTCACCTCCCTCTCACCCATTTATGAAAATTAACACTTTCATATTTTTTTCTTTGATCTCAACCAAATATTATTATGTCTTAAGCATATTGCTATATATCTAAGTTATTCAATGTTGTAAGTGGTAGTTTATGTAGGAGGGGTGTTAGTTAAATATTAATAATGTGTAGACGTTAAATCTTTATCGGTGAATTAAAATAACTAAGATACGATCGTTTCTTATCTTATTGGTGCCTGGCTAGAATGTTCGGTGGTAGGTGTTGTGTTTGTTGTTTTTTTTTTTTTATGTTGGTTGATGGGGGTGATTGATTAAAGGAAAAAGTGAGAACAATTAATAAAAAATAGGGGATGGAAGCGCGAGAGAAAAAAAATTAATAAATGGAGTGCGGAAGACAAAAGTATATTTTCACGATTATAAAGGACAAAATCACAATTATTACTTTTCTTGGCGTGTTAATGTTTCTTTGTGTTTATGATTATTCTTACGTATTTCTTCTATTCCACATTTATTCTTACGTATTTATTCTTTCATAAATATTCTTTTGTCGCTTATTAAATTCTGATTTCATTTCTATCCGGTTTTTGATAATTTTGTCATTCAGACAAAATCTAAAAAAATAAAACACACTGAAATACCTCTTTATCTCTGATAGCAAAACACAAGTTCTTCTCATCGGGTGACCTATTTTGGGGGTGGGAGAAAATAACATAAACAGTGAGAAACACCATAACCCTTCAAAGTCATAACAGAAAGATCGAATTCATGGAAGTGGTGCAGCATGAAGCAACCAAACAAATGCACGCCATTGGTTCTAAAATCTCCTCTTTCCTCAAATAACGTATTAATACGGGCCACACATATTAAGAAAATAATTATCGTGTTGGATTTTAAATAGTGATGAAAATATATACCTCTATCAAATAATAAATACTTTTTGAGGATATTAAAATGAATGTATAAATATTAAATGTTATGATAGAGATATGTTTTGAAAAATGTACATTAAATAATGTATTGGTTTTCTAAATAAACACATTTTATGGGACAATTAATTTTAAAAAGATGAATACTTGTTATGGGACGAAATGAACAATGTCCGGACATTATTGATAACTTGGATATACTTTTTTATTCAGCTCGGATCATGAATTTGTTTCAATGGTTTTACCGGAGTCTTAAATAAAATTTTTAATTTCTAAGAAAAATTCTAATAGATCACTGGAGCCTAAAAATCAATTTTTTATCAACAAAAAGACATTTTTAATTTTGTTAATACTAAAACTATATTATCTTATTGTTACTTTAACACATTTTTTTTGCTGAATTAATAGTAGTATTATCTTATTGTTACTTTAAGACATTTTTTTCCGCTTCCAGAACACATCTTTTTTCCTATTACAGCTACAATCACTTTTGTACGTCCTACTTGGACACTGGTCGCCATAAAGGCAACATATACTACTACTACTAAGTACTAACTACTAATTAATTTTTGAAATGCCAAATATACCCTATATTTTTCTATTAAAAGATCAATAAATCAATTTTATACTTCACCCAACCACAATAATAAACTTAACCAAAAGAAATGTGTCTCTCACCTCACACAACCTGTGAATAAAATTCTGTTTAATTAGAAAATCATCAGCGGACAGATCCAAAAAATTTCTTCAGCGGGATTCATAAATTTTTCTTAAGAGTAACTTTCATGAATGATTTTTTATAGATAAAACTGTAACGCACACATACCTTAGGCCTGAAAGCGTTAAATGAATGATAAATGCCGATTAACTGCTTAAACTGCCCTCATCGTTTAGTCTTTTATCATTTTTTTTTTTTTTTTGTTAATTCCCATTCTCACCCTGAAAGTTGTCCAATAGTAATTTACCGTTCTCAACACATTTCTCCACTCTCGCCATTTCTTCTCCTGAATTGTTCACCTCTCCCAATCCAACACTTAACCCCTGATTTCCACTTCAAACAAAATCAATCACCACATATCCATCCAACCCACCATGTTCCTTCATATTTTTATGTAATTTTCAAGTCCCGGCTGCTTCTGTTCTCACGTGTTTCCATGCAATAATAAAGCCCATTTTTTTTATAACAAATACATTACTCCCATCGACAACAATCAACATCGTGTCATTGTACCTGTAGTCAGCACTATGAACAAACAAACTTAGGAAAATAAATGCAAAATCTCATAAATTATACCTGCAAAAATAAAATTCTATTTTGGGTATTTCGAACCCTAATTAACAATCAGGCAGGAAGAGTATGTAATTAATAAGGTTAAAAAGAAAAAAATTATAATAAATGCTTCCACTACAAAAAAAAAAAAAAAAAACTCTTTTGGTGACAAATTTTCGGTGGAGAACCTTCTTCCATCTAGAGGGTATACTCACTTATTCACGGATCCAGTAGAGACCAAAGGTCTTGGCGACCGAACAATATATTTCTCACAAAAGTAATTTCTAGTGACAATAACCTCGTTTCTCACAAAAACTTGTATTTTTTAATGACATAAAGAAATATGTTCTCACGAAAGTCTTGTGTATTGTTACAAAATGGATGATCTCAACTTCACATCGTGTGATAAACTTTAAGATAAGGCTTTGGTGACAACTATCTTTATCATAATGAGCCGAGTCGGGTTGTATCATGTACTGAACGAATCGAGTTCAATTTTGCCTTTGTAGGGCTTGTTCAACCTTGAAACGTTTTTATAATCGAGTCAAACTCAATCGTTAAAAAATATTGACTTGGATCAGCTCGATTAACATCCGAAGCAGAGAACACGTATATGTATCTCCAGCTGCAAATAAAATATTACCAATGCCTCAAAATAAAAATAATTAAAAAAAATTGAAAAGAAACTTCTGAAGGTGCGATTCATTTTCTCTGAATTCAAACCCTAAACTGCTTCCATCATCGTGAAATCGCGGTGAGGTGAAATCGTGGTGAGATTGGAAAACTGCTTCCATCTGCGCGAATGTTGGATGATGAGGTGAAATCGTGGTGAGATCGGAAATCGATTCTGATTTCAAATCGCGGGCGATGGGCAATACATAAGAACGGAAATCGATTCTCACTGCAGGTATTATTGTCTTCAGTTTCTGATTTAATTGAATTATTTTCAATAATAATAATATATTAATAATATTATTAATATATTAATAATAATATTAATATTATTATTTAATTTTTTTTTGAAAAGATATGACTTCTAGTGACAAAGTGTTCGTCAATATTAAGTATTAATGGAAAACTGTGTATCTACTCTTTGGTGACAAAATCCATCTACTGATGAATTTTAAGGTCTTTTGTGACAAGCATATTGTCACGTTCAACACTTTATGGTGACAAATATTAAGTATAGTCACCAAAGACTCAGAAAGTTTTGGTGACAAATTTAATATTTTCTCACGATAGTACATACTTTGGCGACGAATACCAAATTTTTTTCAACAGTACTCTTTAGCGAGGTTGCATACGCAACAAACGCCGCGACAAAATAATTTTGTCATGAATACTTTGACGAAAATAAGCACTTTTCGCGACTAATTTTTTCGTCACGAAAAGATCTTTTTTTTTTGTAGTACTTTAAGAACTTATTTCTAAGGAAAACAGTTCTGACATAGGTTTCTACTGATTTACCCCCAAAATTACAGAAGTTGGCCTGAAAACAAATGGAAAGTGGAAAAGTGTACCCCAAGTATGCCTTTGAACACCAAGTTAAAGCAGACCTCCAACAAAAGATTTAGGGAAATAGCCAAACACAAAATACAGGAAAGGTTGTAGAAGCCATTTTACTCCAAAACCCAAGCAACCACGTGTTGATCCTGACATCCTGTATTCACCAATCAAAGAAAAACTAGCCTAAATCCACAAGCATCACTCAACACAAAAAGCAGAATGCGGGGAATTACTTACTGGAACCATAAAGATTATATGAACAATGTATCTCTGATATTTGGGCTCTGTGTAATTCCATAGATACCGGTAAATATGTGCTGGATATATAGAAACCGGATCGGATCCGATCCATAACTGGATCGTCAGATCTGATTCACAACGATCGAGACACTACTCGTTCTTGCACAGCGAAAGCTACGAAATAATTCGCATGCGGTTTTACTACGATATGATCCACACAAATAATTAATACAGCTATGAGAAGGTTGAAGATTACCTAATTGAAGAGGAATAGTAAATCGACAAAGAGGGAGAAGCCGCAGTCTTCCGGATTGTATCTTTTAGCGACGACTGGTGGACGTCGATCCTCGCCGTAGAACCTCCTCGAATATGCTAAAAAAACCTAGGTTTTTACTTCTCTTAATGACTAGAACAATAAACTAATTTTTCTCTTCCTTTTATTAAGTGTGGAGCAAATTATTATATAGGAAAATAACTAGTCAAGAGAGAGTTATCATTTTCACACCACAATTACCTATTCACATAAGCAAAAGACATTTGCCATAAGATAAGAGATAATTCCCAAAAATCAATCTCTTATCTCTTTTCCATTAATTATCTAACAAATAAATATTAACTAATTACACATGTGACATAATTTAGGAAAATTTCTTTTCCTAATTTTCTCACATTGGGGCGCCACATTTGCTATTAAATTTAATAGAAAATGTCTTTTCTATTTTACATATTATTTACCAAATAAATAATATTGCATATTCATTAAATATACCAACTATTTAATTTATTCTCGATGTTCCATAAAACGATAAAACACTCGCTTGTTAAGAGTCAACCCGGGGACCATGGACCTATAACCAGTAGGTACAATAAAATGAATAAAATATTCATCTAACAAAATATTTCTACTCAACTTATTAATTCCGGAATTACGCCATCATAAATCCAAATCGAAATCTATCGATTATAGATATAACTTATTCTCAAAACGTCGAAATCGAAATCGATAAGTGTCCATTGATATAATCATTACATATAAACTAAATCTTTAACATCGTGTGCTTAGCTTGGGTGGTATTCTATTTGAATACCACCCAGAAGCAGTGGTAAACTGCTAAAAATCCCGTATTTAAACTCATTTCAGATCTGAAAAATAGGTCTAAAAACCATTAGACTAAATAATTCTTACCCGACAGATAATAGATTGGAAATTAGTAATAATACATATGTACCTAGGTCTCAGGCATAGGCAAGGACTTTTTGTGCTTATACACGGTAGGAATGCATCAAGCAAGCCACTTTACCCGGTAAACCAGTCAGACCACCGGTTTGTGCAGCTCCTCACCTGAGCAGTGACATCACCACCAGCAAATTCCTCCCATTGAATTCCAAGAAAAGACAGAAAGCGACCAGAAAACCCTTATGGGGCGGCAATATTGAAAGAAAAAGGCCATATCTTCTTCCCAAATTCGGAATGACTATGAATCGACACATGCAGCTGTATTTACCACGAAATTCACCCAATTTCCAACAGATGAATCAGAGAACCACTGGGTAATGGAGCGCCACCCAAATCCTGGTGATCCCATCGACCTGCTGAAGGGTTTTTTTTTTTTTTTTTTTTTTTTCTATTTTCTTTGAAAAGAAAGCGAACATTTGTTTGACAAATAATAGATATGGAAATAATATATAGGAGGATAAAAAATAAAGAATGGAAATAAAATTAGGTGGGTTCTATTTGAACCCCTTTTTACTACTTGCACCACATTAATGAATATTTTTTCGGGTGAAAAAAACATCATTACACCATGCTTGGTGTTCATACCAACGCCAGCGTCGACGCCGGCGTTGGTATCTGTAACACCAGCCAATGAAAAGTCACTGATGGGTGACGTTAAGATTTAACATTTTTATATAGTAGAACGTCGTCGACACTGCTGTTCGCTTGTGGAGCCAGCATGTATAATCGACTTCCGATATAAAAAATCATGTTGTCTTGAAGTAATTTTTGTAGTCTGAAATAATAAATGGCCAGCAGTAGTAAATAAGTCGAAATAGAGCACCCTAAAATTAAAGGGATTTTTTTGCTGGACCAATTTTCTCTTCTGGGCCATGTAAATTTAAAGCCAAGCCTACACGCGAATTAGTAAAAAAAAAGTGTCAGACATGTACCCTTTCTTTTTAAAAATGCGCAGCTTTCATATAAATAAGGATATTACAGTCAATTTAACGGAGTGTAATTAGTCTCCGGATCTGCAAATTATTGTGAGGTTGGGAATGTTCTAATGGGTTTCGATCGTCTTTTATTTTATGCAATTAACAATGTTAAATAAAATGGGAGCCCGCAAGTTGCATGTTTGGGATGGGGATTACGTCAAGGAAACTTTCCCTTCTAAATTGTACGTATGTCGGCACATATATATAAATATACGTATAGGTGAGATAGACTTTGGGATCATGATTAAGGGTGATAGAAATTGTCGTGTTATTTAAACTTCCACCGGATTGGACCGGAGAATGCCATATTTATTGTATTGAAGTATTGACCTGACGTTGCATACCAAGACATAACGGTTATGATAAATTAATCTTATTTAGTATAGGTGGTGCCCCGACAAATTAACAGTCGTACAGATTTAATGTTGAGTTTTGACGTTATTAAGGATTTGAGTATTGTTGATCACAAATTATTGATTGGATTTAACTGCATATATACGCTAATAGTGTAAAATTGTTTGTGATCGGTGTGGCTTGTAGGAATGCATGTGTGATTATGTGTCCTACATGTTATGTGCTTTCCCCACTGTCCTGTCCTTGTGGTATGATGTGATTATTTTGGACCGAGGTGGAGCCTTATTATTCAATACGCATATTCGGTCCAAGTGGGACCGTATATCACCGTGGTTATGCTACTGTGGTGATCACATTTGGTTCAGGTGAGACTTTATGTTGAAGTGATGACTTGTTTTGGGTTGGATGAGGATAGTGGAGTGTTTGTGTGATATTTGACTTACACTACTCACTGTTGCCCTATGCGTAGATACATTTTACGGGGTGCTATTTTGTGTGCAGACACATTGCTCTTGACGGTTGCTATATTAGTGACTAGATGGATACACGACTTTGCTATGTATGTTGGTAACATCATTAAGATGATTTATAATCGTCACTACTCGATGAGCTTGTTTAAGCTCACAGTTTTTATTTTTATTTTAGGTACATTGGTTTAGCCGGTAAGGTCCCTATTTTCAGGTGTCGGTCATCCGTGACATCAATCATTCCTCAGAAGTACTTAGACAACATCTTAGTTTGGTGTCAATGATAAATTTTTATCATGTTAGCACTCACACTTATGTATCAGCTGTAATAAATGCACCATACAGTGCACAATTATATAGATTTGTTTTGTCCATTTAAAAAAAAAACCAATTGTTTAGCATTTTATTTTCTACAAGTGACTATTGAAGACCGTAGTTGGTGTTGTATTATAATTAATAAAAGAACATGTGGAGAGTTCTTATTATATTTATTTTCATTGAACTGCACATCTGTGAACATGATTAATAATGATTCACCCCAGATAAGAGCCCATCCGATAATGTCAGAAATAAAAAATGAGTGTCAATAAACCCTGATGTACTTAAATTATGTTTGAACACGAATCACCATGAATCAAATAAAATAGTTTTAATCATTATAATTAAAGTAAAATTTTCTTCCACAGATATCACATCAATAATATTTCATTTCAACCGCACTTCATTCGAATCAGACTCGAGTTATTTAATGTCCACAAGGAAGAATATTTCCTAGTAGTAAATAGCTACGGATCCAATAGTTGTTAGCGATTTAGTGGGCTTAATGGGCCAACATTTTGATCTCATACAATTATTATTAGTCTGTCTATGTAATATCCATTTTGGCGCCATATTCTCTCGCCATTTTGGCGCCATTCCTCAACTTCCTAAACCCTTTTCATCTGCACACTCGCTCCTTATTCGTTTCCACAACAGCACAACTCCACTGGAATAGGCGTTTGTTTGCGGCGGCAACATGATGCAGGATCACGATTTCGACCGTGACAAAGGTTCTAATTCCTGCTTTTTTCTCTTTTTCTGTACCTCTGATTTTGATCAGGACCAGGATTCATAGTTAGGGGATTGATTATCTTTCAAATGCAGATCTAGCAAAGGATTTCCTCTCCAATTTCGCTGATGCAAATGGAGATGCCAAATACATGAGCATTTTAGTAAGTTAACATTCTCAATTGGATTTCTCTTTCGGTTCTTTGATGATTTGTTGCTGACCTTATTTCTATCATCTTTTTTTGGGTAATTTTCAGCAAGAGGTTGCGAATCATAAATTCAAAGCTATTGAGATCGAGCTCGAAGATATAGCAACAGTAATTTTCTTTTGTTTGTTTGGAACCCGAGAAATTTTAGCATTTTACTGTTTCTCTTTTAGTACTGAAGCTGGACTTATATTTTTCTCCCTTATTCATACCAGTATAAGGACTTGGATGAAGAGTTTTTTAAGCGGGTTACTGAAAATACTAAGCGCTACATCCAAGTGTTTTCCAATGCTATCGATGAGCTGATGCCGGAGCCTACTGAGCCTTTTCCCGATGATGATCATGATATATTGATGACTCAGAGGACTGAGGTGGGAACTGAGAATACTGATGAATCTGACCCTCAGCAACAGATGCCCCCTGAAATCAAGAGATACTAGTAAGTTTCAAGGCATCTAAGTTTGTTTGTAAATGCTAAATATGTGTTCTTTATCCCTTGAAGAAGAATGGAACTAAAGGATATGATAAATATTACCATATGATTTAAACGGTAAGAAAATGTGTCATTTCATCCACCCTTTGCAATTATTTATTGGATGAATGCGATTCATTGGGTGTTAAAATAGACGTGCCATTTTATATTTCACCTGCAGTGCAAAGACTTTACCACAATCTTGCTCTAGTAGTTACTTATGTCTGTTTGACATGTGGTGGAGAAATTGCCTAGCTTTTAATGTGATTTTTTGTGTAAACAGTGAAGTCTATATTAGAGCAGCTTCTAAAGGAAAGCCATTCACAATCAGGGAAGTGAAGGCTTCTCATATTGGTCAGCTTGTGAAGACATCTGGGATTGTGACACGCTGTTCTGATGTCAAGCCATTGATGCAAGTTGCTGTTTACACATGCGAAGAATGCGGTTTTGAAATTTACCAGGTATTGCAAAGTTGGCGTTGCTTTTGTTTCATTGCTTGTTTATTTTGTAATCTACTGGATACTATTCAGATCTTCAAAATGATATATAAGGATGATAGTCACATCTTTGCGATGTGTTTCAATTCTTTTAGTTGCAGTTTGATGGCAATTTTTTGAATTTTATCGTCGCCTTCCATGCGAATCTAAACCATTATTTCTTGCATCTTCTGTTGTTTGATTTGAAGTTTGTGAGCAGCATGAAGGCCTTTCTTCTCCCAACACAAGTATAGGGTTATCAAAGTTACATGTTTTTCCTATTACGTGATGGCCTGTTTTCATTATGGCAGGAGGTAACCGCTAGAGTATTCATGCCGCTTTTTGTGTGCCCATCTAATCGCTGTAAGATAAATCAAACAAAAGGAAATCTCATCCTCCAGTTGAGGGCATCAAAATTTTTGAGGTTTCAGGAGGTTTGTTCTTCCCTCTGTTTATGTATTGGTTACAGAAGTTTTGCATGCTTAATTCTTACTTATTTTGCATTTATCAGGCCAAAATACAAGAGTTGGCAGAACATGTTCCTAAAGGCCACATTCCTAGGACAATGACGGTTCACTTTAGGGGAGAACTTACAAGAAAGGTCAGTGATTTATAATCTGTCTTCAAACTTCTGCTTTATTTGGGGGTACCTTGGTTAATTTTCTAGAGCTGATTTTGTACTTCACACATTTATCGCATGAGATCTTAGTGCTTTTTTGATATGTAACTATGTCTTATTGGGGTCGGTCTATAAGCAACAAGCATCTACTAGGATTGATTTTAAAAGGTACTACGTAAATTATAATTTGAATTGCAATACAAGGTGTGGTATATAGTATGAATCGGTCAGTCTTTCTGACTTCTGATGTTGTTGTCTTAGAAAAAGTAGTCTGTTATTTCTCAAAGAACTTGGATGTCTAGTTGCCATGGAAAATTCAGGTTTAATTCGTCAGACTGTTTTGGCTCTTCCCCTTATACCAGTATTGCATGTTAGCTTCTTTCTGATTTTTTTTACCATGCACCTTGGTAGGTATCTCCTGGTGATATTGTTGAGTTATCAGGAATTTTCCTTCCCATACCGTACTTTGGATTCAGGGCTATGAGAGCTGGTCTGATTGCAGATACTTACTTGGAAGCCATGTCTCACAACCATTTCAAGAAGAAATATGAAGAGTAAGTTTCTTGCAAGTTGTTACAATTTGATGTATCTGGACTGACATGGAATTCAATCTGTCCTTGAGTGGAAGATGTTCGGTTCTGTTCAAAAAGCCTACTAATTTTTTTTATTTGTTGTAGACTTGAAGTCTTGTACCCCATTTAAATATTTAACTTGAGGCTTATATCCTGACATTTGGCTCTTGTTTTTTTCCGAGTGTTTTGGTTATCAACGGTTCAAGAATGCGTTCAGAATAAAAAACAATCTTCATAATGCCGACA
The DNA here is from genome assembly GCA_026214975.1 of Gentiana macrophylla. Lineage (NCBI taxonomy): Eukaryota > Viridiplantae > Streptophyta > Magnoliopsida > Gentianales > Gentianaceae > Gentiana > Gentiana macrophylla. The sequence continues at coordinate 117,353,720 of CM047811.1, forward strand.
GTCTTCTTTTCTGACTATTCTCTATTCTTTTCATCAACATATCCACTTGAGTTGGTAGTGTTGTTTTTTCTTTATTGATGATTTTTTTTCCTACAAAGTAAATTGGTCAATGAGGTGTTGATCTATTGCTCCAAGCACAGAAAATTTAACATCATTTGTCCATTTTGAGAAGACTACCAACCGGATCTGATTACATTTTATTTTTTCCTCTTCTTTTGCTTACACCAGAATGAACTTCTAAATTGATAAAGGCAGACATAATATTTCTACCAAGATGAGGTCCTGTTTAGCTTCTGTGTGAATGTTTATTCTCCTTTTCCAAGTGCAGGTATGAACTAAGGGGGGATGAAGAAGAGCAGATAGCACGTTTATCTGAGGATGGTGATATTTACAATAAGTTATCACGATCATTGGCTCCAGAAATATATGGACATGAAGATATTAAGAAAGCTCTTCTTCTTCTCCTAGTAGGTGCTCCTCATCGGAAATTGAAGGATGGGATGAAGGTAGATCCATGATACTGTGATCTTTTTCCTTTTTTCATGTCAAATCAATTTTATTGAAAAACATTACTATCCAATACATCCCATATGCAATTGGGGTGTTCATGCCCGCACTCTCACCGTTGGGGCGTAATGAAATTTATCATTTATATAACTCCTGGTCCTGATTCTGTATGAGGAAAAAGTCTATTCTTTTTTTTAAACCTGTAATATTCTGCATTATGTGCTTCTTTTGGGTTCTAAAAGATAATATTATGTTAAACGGAATGCAGATAAGAGGAGACCTCCATCTTTGTCTAATGGGTGATCCGGGAGTTGCAAAAGTCAGCTGCTCAAGTATATCATAAACGTAGCACCAAGAGGTGTATATACCACTGGCAAGGGAAGCAGTGGAGTAGGTCTAACAGCAGCAGTTCTGAAGGATCCTGTAACAAATGAGATGGTTTTGGAAGGCGGAGCATTGGTAAGGATAAGTTCATCTTTCTACGATTAATTTCTTTGTAGATGTCTACATATATTGGTCCAGAATATATAGCATAGGCCAACACACCGGTAGAGGTTCTAGTAACGAGTCCCATCTAGTATCCAAATATCAGTTTGCTTCTTAGTGTGTCGTTTCTTAGTGATGATTGACTTGAGGATTTTGTGGCTTCACATGGCTATTAGGTTCTAGCCGATATGGGTATATGTGCTATTGATGAGTTTGACAAGATGGACGAATCAGATAGAACAGCAATCCATGAAGTAATGGAGCAGCAGACTGTAAGCATAGCAAAGGCTGGCATCACAACATCTTTGAACGCTAGAACAGCTGTCCTTGCTGCTGCTAATCCAGCTTGGTAATCATTCCAATACATTTTAGTATTAAGTATCGTGTTCTGTATTTGAGCACCAGCTAAATATTTCTACTTTGCCTTACAGGGGAAGATATGACTTGCGAAGAACGCCAGCTGAAAATATCAATCTCCCTCCGGCTCTCCTATCAAGATTTGATCTTTTGTGGCTGATTTTAGATAGGGCAGACATGGATGCTGATCTAGAAATGGCTAGACATATCGTTTATGTCCACCAGCACAGAGAATCTCCTGATCTTGGTTTCACACCGCTTGAACCTTCTGTCCTCCGGTAAGTTTTCGCGATCAACGTGGAGGAAGTGTGGAATTCCAGATCGATGTGCACAGCCTTGTTTTTCATTTATTTTTTGTGATTAACAAATAACATTAATTTTCTGACAGGGCATATATTTCAGCAGCCAGAAAGGTGTCTCCCACTGTACCACGGGAATTGGAAGAGTACATTGCTGCTGCGTACTCCAGTTTAAGGCAAGAAGAGGCAAGATCAAACACTCCACACTCTTACACCACGATCAGAACTCTGCTCAGTATTCTCAGGATATCAGCTGTAAGTAATCATGCCCCCCTTCATCTGTTTTTTTTTAGTTGCGCAATAATCTCCGTCAGAAACCAAAATAGAACATACGCTCAAGGCTTGAAACCGATTTTCGGGTTGGCTTTCTTATAGGCCCTGGCTAGACTGAGGTTCTCAGAAACTGTTGGTCAGAGTGACGTCGATGAGGCCCTTAGGTTAATGCAAATGTCCAAGTTCTCTCTGTATTCAGATGACCGCCAAAAGTCTGGCTTAGATGCAATATCTGATATCTATTCAATCCTACGTGATGAAGCTGCAAGGACAAAGAAGATGGACATCAGCTATGCACATGCTCTTAACTGGATTTCTCGCAAGGTTAGTTGTCAAAAGTATAGTAGTAACGAATGAAGGCAATTATCAATTTGTTTCATCAGGCAGATATCAGGAACTTTATTCTCCGTATAAACATCAGGACTTTAATATCAACAATAAGGCAGTAAAATCAAAATTGAGTAAAGTATTGAAGAGTAGTTTTCATCAAAATGATATTGTAAGGTACAATTATTATGTAATTTGGTGTCTATTAACTGAGTATATTTGCGGTGTCATTTTGTGTGATTCAGGGCTACAGTGAAGCACAATTGAAAGAATGCTTGGAAGAATACGCAGCGCTAAATGTATGGCAGATTCATCCAAACACCTTTGATATCAGATTCATTGATGCATGATTTTGCATCCACAGCTAAAGCGTCGAAGGGGCAAGCAAATCTTACTAGAAGACGCGGCTTTCATGCACACTTTCCTTTGTATTGCTAGAATGTATTCATCTTTTCATCTTATCAACTGCATCAACCAACTAAGAAAATTGTATTTTCGTGGAATTAGTGAGCTTTAAGGAGCTTTGTTGTATTGAATCTTCATGTAGTGTGATATAATGGGATTGGAGCCAGGAATCTGATTTTTAAAATCCATGAAATGGTTTTTAGTTATGAGAGAGAGACTCAGTGCTGTCTTCATTCTCAGTTTTGTTATTGTGGGCAAATCTTTTTCTTCAGTTTCTTTTTTCTCATGCCATATCTTAGTCTATGTTTCAATCATCAATATTACATTTATGATTATGACATGCACTTTTACATTTATAATATAATATTAAATAAATGATACGTCCGTATCAATTTGTTGTCTTGGAATGATTTCAAACGAAAATGTAAATGGAAGAACAAGAAACACGATTTAACGTGGTTCAATAATTTATCGACATTCACTGAAAACAACAATTTCAAATTAGAGAAAATTTTACACACAAATTTATCTCTTAGGATCCTCACTTTGTACTGAAGCTAATATTTAGCTGAAAAAAAATTGGATAAGATTACAATTGAGGAATACGTAGTTTATATAGGAGAACATGATGTCATATTTTCTTCCGTAGGCTATCTAGTATCCTAGACTTTTTGATCATATCTTAGACTATCCATACTTGCCGCCATTGAAAACTTCAAATAAGCCATCATTTGAACAATTAATTACTATTTAAACACTCAGATCGCCCACCATTATTGAAAGTGAGGCGTATCATTCTAACATCATTTAATATTTTTGTTTTATTTGAACTAAAAATATCGAATTTACTTTCTAACGATTTTCCGCACATAATCAATGCCTCATTTGACATTGCATTGACTTGTATTTAAATGTTGAAAGTGCATCAACTTTAATTCTTGGTTAATACAATTCTTAAAGGAATAATTGGTTCGAAAGAATTGAGGGGTATATTTGTTCACAATCAAAGTTCAAGGGGCGACACGTAAGAATACTGAAAGTGCAGGTGTTTTGCCTTCTTTGCATTTCTCACCAATTTAATATATTATTATTATTATAGAATAAACAAAAACGGCCACTAAATTGTTGTTTTTTTATTAAATAGTAAAAGTGAAGGAAAAAGAAACATCTATTCCTCCTTGTCCGAAGCTGAGCCCCGTCGCCGTCGACAACTGCGGCGAGTCGTCTCCTCGCTCTCTCCGTTCACCTGTAAGTCGGTTCATTTCCAGCTGAAAACTTTACTTTTTTTCTTCCTCCACTTCCCCCTATGTTTACCGTTCCCCAGCTAACATGATATTGATTAATCAATTCTTTTTAGTTTATTTATTTATCACATGTATAGTTAAAGGTGAGCTCCATTTTACTTTTGTTTTTTGCAACAAATCTCAGTACATTAGTAGAATCGGCTTGAATTCTAGTTTCTTTGGAGCTTGCCCACGATATTTTTTTCCCTCTAGTTTTGCTTCTGCATAGATGATCTTCCTTTTCTGCCATTTCTTACTCACGGTAGCTGGCAAGTGAATCATGGATTCACGATTCTTTTGTTTGTTTGTTAATTTAGCTAATTGATTATTTTGTTGAGAAGCTGGGCGACTACATTCATGGAGGATGAATCCTTAATTGCATCCCTAGAATCCTTTGTTTATGCACAATGAAATGGATGAATTGATCAATCAGTCCTAGTGTGTCTTCTTTCTGCAAAAACATGTTTGGAAGTTTATTGAAACTCGGCCTCAATTTCCACTTCTTTTTGCCTCTTTAGTTGTATTGTCACTGCATTTTGTCATCTCTGGTAATCTATTGGACAGGAATATCCGAATCTTGGAGTAAATTGTAACATATTCACACTGCTGACACCGGAAGAGTTAGCAATCCATTTGTAATTCCCAGTGGGATCAAAATCAATACCCATATGCAAAATAGTAGAAGCTGCACAACTCAGCTGAGTGCTTTGTTTTCTATATTTCGGTTATTGCATAAGATTTGCTCAGTCAACTCTTGCTTCGATCTTTATATCCTTGGTTAAACAATCACGCCAAATATGGAGGACATCAAAATAAAAGATTTGATTGACCGCTGTTTTCTTCTTACTTCGCTCCATTTTTTTTCTTCATAAACTCTAGTATTACGTGCATAATGTCCTAGTTTTTAGGTGTTTTCATCTGTCAAATTTGAGGATTTATTATGTGTATGCACTTGTTTAAATAAAAATCAATATCTACATGTTTGTTTAAAACGAGATCAGAAAGCTACTTCAGAAGTACTTTGATGACGTTTCTTGCCCTTCACATGGCTCTAGTTTTACTATGGTGGTGAGATAGGTTCTTTGAGAGTAATATTTTAGTGGATTATTTCCTCCTCCAGGTTCCGTAGCATATGGATTTTCAGAAGTCTGGGTATTTTGCTGAATGTTGACATACCACCTACAAATATGGTAGCTCTGACATTTCTCAACAAGACCCATCCAGTTTCCCACTCGAAAGAACGGGAGAGGACAGAGGACCAGTTTGCTGAGATGGATGTGAATGTTGATCTTAGAGAAGTTTATTTTCTGATTTTGCATTTTTATCAACTGGACCGTGCAAGAAAACATTCAGGCAATTTTGGGATGAACTCCAAGAACATGATCTTCTACCCCGGAGATATCATGCTTGGTATTCCAGAAGCGGTGAATGCAGTGGTCATGGGACGGATGATGGTGTCTCCTTCCCTTTAAATTATGCCGATCTTGTTAACAGGTAAAAATGTTTTTTACACATGTATTTTATTTGTTAGTTAATGCGATATTTCATTCAAAGTAGTATGCTGTTCCTGACGCGCTTATTTCTTCTAAAACCGATGTCAATCTCTTTATATACTCGGTTAGTTTTGAACATTGATCTGGAAAGCTTCTCTGAACTCTGAAGCCCTTGTTAGATCCTTCCTTGTCCCAAATGCGTAATATGTAATAAAGTATTTTGCTAATCTGCCGTATGTTTCTTTTAACTGATAAAACGGAGATGTATGTCATGGTTATCCGACTACAGCTGTTGCCTGTCAATATGATTCCCTTTACCATTTCTTTTTAATCTTTAGTTTTTTCTGTAGAATTGGCTTTGGATGTTTTGTTCGTCTTCCAGAAGACCGAAACAGGGAAAAATAGGAGTCCTTCTTAAAAGACAACCCCTTTCATTATTTCCTGATTGCTGTTCCAATAACTCAATACATAAATTTCGGTGATAATTAGGTATCTGCACATTAAGCATGATCACTTGGTAAAGCTCTTGACACAAGTGATGCTGACAGCTGCTCCTCCGTTACGATGCATGGATGGGATGGCAACACCTAGTGCTACTGATGTACCCACGCTTCTTGGAACTGGGGCATTTTCACTTTTGCGCCGTATGTAATATCTTATCTCCTTCTCCATGGGCAGAGAGACAGTTTATGTTATATTCGTAGCGTATGAATTTCTGAATAGAATGTAGTTTGTTTATCCCTGAGTTTATTACGTGCTAAACAAGAAGAAACAAACAATATAACTTTTGATCAGTTTTGGTATTGGTATATCATATTCATGAATGCTATCTCCCTTGAGGTACTGTACAATTTCCATGAACCTGTGCCTATAATGTTCTATTTTTTGCTTTGTTATATTTTTGTGTGAGGAGGGGGTTGATTGTTATATCATGTCCCTTGCATGCTTTAAACGCATGTGATGCAGGTGATAGAAATAACATAAACAGGCCAGCAAAGCATCTACCTTCTTACCTGCGTTGGCCTCACCTCCAGGCCGATCACATTCGTGGCCTCCATTTGAGAGAAATTGGAGGAGGTTTTCCTAAGCATCATCGGGCTCCATCAATTCGCTTTGCCTGTTATGCTGTAGCTAAGCCATCTACAATGGTGCAGAAGATGCAATACCTGAAAAGATTGAGGGGACACCGGGCGGCCGTCTATTGCGGTATGGTTTTTAAGCGAACATCAATATTCTTTTGGACGTTATTTTTTATGTTTGAATGTGATTATCTTCAAGTGGTGACTTTTGATCTCTTGGTTATTTTATCTATCGAGCACCTGTTGGTGTTTCTGTATTTGTGTTAAGATGCACCATCAGTTTTTTCTTAAAATGTTGAACCTAATTTTTTTTTCTTGGATGTGTAGCAATATTTGATCGCTCCGGTAGATATGTGATCACTGGTTCGGATGATCGTCTTGTTAAAATTTGGTCAATGGAAACGGCATTGTGTCTATGTAGCTGTAGAGGTCATGAAGTAAGTTATAAGGAGGAATGCAAAAGTGGTTCCTTTATTTCCTTTAGAATACGTTAACTTCTTTTACCTAATTTTTCTATTTTCCCCCTGGAAGGGTGACATTACCGATCTGGCAGTTAGTTCAAACAATTTGTTGGTGGCATCTGCTTCAAATGACTACAGTATTCGCGTGGTAAGATTTCTCAATAAAGAATCTAGGTTTCCTATCTTGATCATGGAAGCGAGCATCCTTTTGTTTTTAATGTGATTTTATATTCTGTAATGCAGTGGCGGTTGCCGGATGGGATTCCAGTTTCAGTTCTACTAGGACATTCGGGGGCTGTTACTGCCATTGCATTTAGTCCAAGGGCTGGCTTTTCCTCTCATCTTTTATCGTGAGAATCGTTCGGCACTTGTCCTCTCTCTCTTTTTTCTGTTTCTCTTTTGAACTTTTTTGATCTGCTTCAATTGTCTACTCTGATTGTTATTTTGTCATATTTCATGAATGCTTAGGTCCTGGTCTTCTTGATGAACATTTTCAATTGGCTGTTTTGTTTTGGCTTGTGTAGGTCATCAGATGACGGGACTTGTCGACTCTGGGATGCAAGGTCCTCCCAGTGTAGGCCACGTATTTACCTGCCCAAGCCAAGAAACACTGTTACAGGTAGGAAAAATGATGTATTGAACTTTTGGTTGCTTTCATTCTATTGTTACTTTGTTCATGAGACTTTGATGCAGGAAACAACAGTGGTTTCACTTCAAGTAATGTGCCTTCCTCTAGTAGTACTCCCCAGTGCCAGATTCTGTGCTGTGCGTACAACGCCAGTGGAACTGTTTTTGTTACCGGGAGCTCTGACACCTTTGCGAGGGTACATGAATTAAATAATGTTCTTTATCAGAAAGGGGGGACAATCTCACCCGAAGAGCCTTCATGTGCGCCTATCCAACCGATGTATGACATGTGTACAAGAAGAGGAAAAATTGTTGTCTTTTTCTACACGTGTCATATATCTGACGGGTTGGTGCACAACGGAGGGTGCGGGTAAGAATTTCCCCTGAAAAGTGAAAAATTTATTATGACCAAAGACCAGTGGTAGATGGTTTGCCTGTCTGAAAGTCGGATGAAGAATTGAGATAAGATTTAATGGGAATATGTTGTGGGGTCTTAAGGTTTTAAATGTAGGTGGAAATTGAATGAGATTAAATTTCTGAGAATCAGAGGAGTTCCAGCAGTTAAACCTGTTTCTAATTTTGGTTGGCTGGTAATGCACGTCTGTCTAGTATATAAAAGATATTCTTATGATCCTTCTGGGACTGCAGTATGCTCAGTAAATCATTATCCAAAGCGAACATGTTTGAGCAAGAGTGAACCCACCTTTTCTGTTACATTTCATGAGCTTCCATGTGAAAGTCAACTGGCAGCATATGGAGTAACCTATCGATCTAGTATATACCTTTTGCTTCCTGTTTGGCAGTGGCAGAGCCACCCTTAGCGGGCATGTTCATCCAATGCTCATGCCAAACCAACTGGGGCATGAGAATCTATAGAAGCTAAAGTATTCCGTGCAAAGCTGGTCAAGAATATGATCATTTACCAATTAATGATCATACATTTCTGAACTTCTATGTTTACATGTGATTTGATTTCACATGTACTCATTCTGTAGTTTGGTAAATTAAGCATTCATCAGAAGGTTAAAATTGTTGGGAATGATCTAGGTATGGAGTGCTTGTAGACCAAACACAGACGATCCAGAGCAGCCAATGCATGAGATTGATTTACTAGCTGGCCATGAGAATGATGTTAATTACGTGCAATTCAGGTCAGTATTCAAGTCAATCCTTCTTTTAAAACTTCTTACAGGGTCTCATCCACTCGTACATCTGCAGTGGCTGTGCTGTTGTGGCCTCTCGAAGTCCTGCATCTGATTTCACCACGGAGGAGAATATCCCAAAATTTAAAAATTCCTGGTATGTTTCTAGCTTTAGGTTTTCATTTTCTGGTGCATAATTGCACGCTATTGATGTGATGATAATTGCTTACACGGCTTTTTATAATTCCCAGGTTTAGCCGTGACAACATAGTTACCTGTTCACGTGATGGCAGTGCTATTATTTGGACTCCTAAATCAAGCAGATATCAGGTACTTCATTGCGTAACTAAATTTACAAAAAGGGTTTGATATAGACCAGGTTAATGTTGGACTCAACTTATATGGGTGCTTTTTATCATGTATTTGCCATGTTTGTAACGAGTTTGACCAAATTTGTTCTCTGATTATGGTTTATGCGTTTTAGGGTAAAGGGGGACGTTGGGTACGTGCGTACCATCTAAAGGTTCCTCCTCCTCCGATGCCGCCTCAGCCCCCTCGAGGAGGTCCTCGCCAAAGACTTCTTCCAACACCTCGTGGTGTGAATATGATAGTGTGGAGCCTAGATAATCGCTATGTGCTTGCTGCTATAATGGGTATTTGCTTCTTTTAATTGTATGTGCATTCTTTTTAGTACTTTAAACTCAGTTGAGACTAGTTTGAACATGATTAGGTAATGAGTTGTTAGATGGTAATGCCTGTGGTTGTGGGTTATTACTTATTAGATGGTAGTTTCCTACAAGATGCTTGGAATATAATATAGCCTATGGATAACCTTAGCAATCTTCTGATCATCTGCTGGAGTTTTCATGGCTTGCACGTCTTTTTTGCGTGTGCGGATAGGTATTGCTTGATGTATAATGGACTAGGCAGAAACTGGTTTATATATGAAGTAAAAATAGGAATGCTCCATCTTCTAGCAATAAGAAATACTGGTTCGTGGCATAGTTAGCTTTAAAGATTAAGTGATCCATATTATAAACTGAATCTCTAATTTGGTGATAAGTAAAGCATGCATTGATTTTTAATGGTAGTATTTGGGTTGAGAAAATAAGTATGATTTCACCTATTCAGTTAATTTTTTATAGCTTAAAATTTACTATTGCATTGTTACTGTATACATAAATAAATCACTCTTCTCTTTGAGCTATTTATAGGGTGATATGGTAATTTATCATAATATCAGCCTATGAGGTCCTTCTATCAAACCTCAAAACGGTCCCATTTTAATGGGAAAAAAACTTTTGGTATCTGCTCCCACTACTGCTACCATGTTTTACTCTACCACTATTACTTGTCAATGTGTTGGCAGGCCCACACATGAGGGAGGGTGTGTGTCAGGTTATATACACGGATTAATTACGATCATTAATAGGTTAAGCGTTTAGGTGAGATGATAATTTATCATGTGTCATGAATTAGTTGCTTGTTTTCTGAACTTTCCCTTTTTTCTTTTTAATGGAAAGGTTCCCGGACTTTCTTCAATATTCTTTGCAGTATTGGTTACTTTTGAAAGATGTCTCGGGTATATCCTGTGTTTTGTCTTTCATTGAGTTTCTTAAAATTTAATCTACGGTTTTACGCAGACTGTAGGATATGTGTTTGGAATGCTAGTGATGGTGGTTTGGTGCATTGCTTGACAGGTCACACGGCTTCTGTAAGTGTTCCTATACTTCTTTTTGCTGCATTACGGGCTTGTTTAGTTTTGTGGATTAGCCTCATCATAGACGCGGCGCTGTCATCCACTCCCCATCCCAATATAAGTGACCATGTTGATTTTTACACATTTTAAGAAGATTTGGTGAAAGCATTAAGTCACAAAATATTTACCATAATATCCCCAATCAGTAAGTTGAGAGGAAGGGCATATTAGTGAAAAAGATGATTAATGCATATTTGTGTACAACAATTTTTGTGACATCCCAAAAGGGAACCTGGACACTAGCTAAAAGTAGAAATTTAAGACAATAATGCAGGCCCAAATGGTGGAAGGAATCTGGATCTCGCATAAATGCCTACAGTGGTAGCCATGAACTAGAATTGTATGTGTTGTTTAAACAAGCAATCCTTCCAGATCCAGCCAACATCAGAACAGACCAGTTTCGTTTAGTTGACCTTATACTTGCTAAAAATAAAAAAGCTCTTCATGTAGGAGGAGACCTTTTGTCTCGCAAATGTCAGTGTGCAGCCAAATATCGAGAATTAGTTATCTTCTTGTTGGGGGAGGGATTTAGGTCTTGTGTAAGATGCAAGATAGTTGAATCATAGAGCTGCATGAAAGTGTATGAAAGGGTGGGGGTGGGGGAGTAGACCCTTTTAATATTAGTTCCAAACCGGTTTTGGTGGTTATGGTGACGTCGAGATCTTTATCAACACATTTATTCTTTCATGGAGCTTTGAGATTGGTATACAATTTCATTACTGGCAAATCACAACTTGTTTCACTGTACTTTTTGAATTCCCTTTTTGAAAAAGCGTGTTGAGAAGAGTAGGTGGCTTTTGAACATGAGATATTTTTGTGTTCATAATAAGAAAACTTAAGGGAGGTTTGAATTTATGTGCAATTTTTAGTTCTGGTATTTCCAAACACGTTCGTAGTTTTCTGTGGAGAGGAGTGGCCATTTGTGATGTGGTATTGCACTTTGTGCAGAGTTGGTTTTGGAAAGTGTTTCATGGTAGCAACTAGCAAGTTGCTTAGGATTTTGAGAAATGGGATTTTTCTTTTTTTAATGGAAGCAAACGTGCTAGTAACATGGTGTAATTTTCTTCTGTGAGAATGTAAATCATTGGTTTTACTATTATTTTGTAAAACATAGTTCTTTGGTGAGAAATTCTGGAACTCCTCCTTATACACTTTTGACGGGGGTCATATCTAATCTTTTGCATTTATGTACTTTCAGACATATGTTTTGGATGTCCATCCTTTCAACCCCAGAATTGCTATGAGTGCTGGATATGACGGGAAAACAATTTTGTGGGATGTAAGTCTATTGCTTCATTCTCCCTCTCCCCCTCCCCCCTCTCCCCTCTCCCCTCTCCCCTCTCCCCTCTCCCCTCTCCAGGAGAAAAGGAAAAACATTGAGAAACTTTCATTGACCTTCTGCTATGGTTTCCAGATATGGGAGGGCAGCCCCATTTGGACCTATGACATTGGAAGATTTAAGTTGGTGGATGGAAAGTTCTCACAGTAAGTCACTTTCTGCAATTTGTTTTGTTGTGGAATTGTCTCCTCACCGAAAAATTAAGATGAGTGAAATCAAAGCAGTAAGGTGTTTACTCGCATGTGGGTTAATCTTCTTTAGGGTATATGAGAATCAGATGGGAATTGTTGATGTATGAACAGTACATATCCTCATAGATAATTGCCTACTCAAAATACATGTAATCTTACAATGCTGAAAATTTGTGCATATCAAAATAATAATTCATACCCATAAACGAATTCGATCACGCTTCACTACTCTCTGCAATGTCCTCTTTCCACTAGGCAACTGTACCTGCTTTTATTTGAAATATTCTTTGGTTTCCTTTCTTGCTGAACATGATGGACCCTATTTCAGGTAAAAGAGTCGGTTGCTGCTAGAATTTACTGAGAAACTGACTCAGCAATCCTCGCAGTGTCTTTTACCAAATGACTACCTTTGTCGAATCATTGTTAAATCAATGACTCTTTACGTATGTGTTGGCATATTGTTTTGATGATTATGAGTTTCATGAGCTCAGTAGATACTCTTTTCTAAAGCCAAAACCAAAGAGTGCCTAGTTGTGCACTAGGTGTACATTTTTTCACTGAACCATATACGCACAACATTCGAATGTATGACCTACAATGTTGGAATTACCACCTCTTTCGAAATCTCAATCGTTTAGGCGGAATTGTTTGGTGGAATTTTAGATCTGGATTATTTTTCAAGTATTTGTAGATAATTCATGTTAAATATGCATGTTTTTAACATCTCACTGATCATTGAGGAATCGAAACAATTGTAGAAGGGGTGAGGTACTGAGGTCATGGAGTTTGATATTGGAAAGCCCTGTTCGACTTAGCCATGTTGAGAAGCACCAAACCGGCCTTTTTTTAATATGATCACGGCAGCTAACCTTCCCTCTATCTGTAACCTGATTGATTGATGTCACAATCTCGCAATAATATAGTTTATCCTTTCTGTGAAAGTAACAAAGTAATGAAGCTGCAATATTCCTTCTGTCTTTTTTGATTTTCTGAATTCCCATGTGCTGGTGAATTATAAGCCCTAATTTATAGTCATTAGCCAATGGAGTGAGCTTATCTTTTCGTTGATCAACTTAGAGACGGGACATCAATTGTGCTATCGGATGATGTTGGACAGATATATTTGCTTAGTACAGGCCAAGGAGAATCTCAGAAGGATGCCAAATATGATCAGGTATGCTTTAAGTGCATCCACTGTTTCTCTTTTGTACTGAACTTTTACGTGAACTGATGTTTAATGGTTCCCATTGTATTCCATTTGTGACAGTTTTTCCTCGGTGATTACCGCCCTCTTAGCCAGGATACTCATGGGAATGTCGTCGATCAGGTAGATTGATGCCTTCTTTCCTTGTGATAATGTGCTTTCTGGTCATTTTGTTTCCCCAGCTGTCTTATTTGATAATCGGTGATGATGCATTCACTATGGATGTCCACATTTTCAACTGCGCACTTTTATCACCATTTGATCATGGTGGGCCCCGTATCAATCAACGGGTTCTACAGGTAGAAAGTGTGCAGTGATGCACGTTATGGCTCAATATGTAGTGGACAAATCATTTCCCTTTGATAATATTGTTGAAGTATTTAGGGCGATAAGTTGTTAACTTGAAATGATATTTGGGCCAAAAAACACTTGTGTTGAGTGGTGTAGTGGACAAATCATTTCCCTTTGATAATATTGTTGAAGTATTTAGGGCGATAAGTTGTTAACTTGAAACGATATTTGGGTCAAAAAACAGTTGAGTTGACTGGTGTGATGAGGGGGCTCTACTCTGTGTGTGTGTGTGTCTTTTCAGTCGAAATCTGAATAAAACAGAAGTTTTAAATCTATTGCAGGAAACACAACTTTCTCCTCACCTGAGAAATATTCAAGACCTTCTTTGCGATTCAAGTATGTTGTTGTTGATAAGCCGTATGACTTTTTTCTGATGTTTGATCATCGAAAGTAGGCATATATGATTTGTGGTTTGTTGATGTCAGGTATGCTTCCATACCCCGAACCCTATCAAAGTATGTACCAGCGTCGTCGATTAGGTGCGCGGGGAATCGAATGGCGCCCTTCTTCTTTAAACTTTGCTGTTGGTACAGATGGTTTGAGCCAGGAATACCAAATATTTCCTTTGGTAGACTTAGACATGGTGATTGAGCGAGCACCGGATTTCTTGGATGCCCTGTATTTGATGGAACCAGAAAACGATGCCGTACATGATGAGACTGATTCTGAATATTTCCTCACTGATGAATCTTTGGGTGAAGATGAGCAGGAATGTGCTATCCCTGGATCGTCGAGTGATTCAGAAAATTATGGAAGTGGCAAATGTCACCGTGGCCAGAGAGATAATCTTCGTAGATCGAAAAGGAAAAAATCCTTGGCAGAAGTAAGTATAAATTATCTCAAACATCAGCTACAGTTTGTATGGGCGTTTAAATGGCACCACACCGAATCTAATGTTGTGGCATCACAATGACAATCGACTTTCCTGTGATTTTCCGCCGGTTGATTATTTTCGGTGTGGTGCCACTAAAGGCGCCCGTTTGTATTTGTATCTAATTATGACATATTTAGGTTGAGACGTCGACTTCAGGAAGACGTGGAAAGAAGCGGATTCCTCGTGAACAAGAAAGCACATCATTTAGGAATAAAAGGAACAAAAAATCACGCCGGAAAAGTTCTTTGAAAAGAAACTCCGACAAACCTATGTCTTTGAGGCCTCAAAGAATGGGTTTAAGAAGTGCAATAAATGACTTTTCTGATGATACTTCCGAATTTTCTAGTTACGAGGAAGACCTAGAGGGATCAGAATTCGAATCCTCAGACTCTGAACCACCATTGTCGGGTTCAGGTATAAAGAAGAAAAAATCAGTTGATTCCTTACACAATGAGAAACAGCATGTTTTAGCTGATAAACATTCGTCTCTGAACGATCCTGAGAATGCTATCAAGTACCCCGAGCAAATCGAACCTCAGGTAAACGGTGAGAAGAGGAAGAAATTGGTTTTGAAGCTGTCCATGCGCAAGTCTACGGATTCATTGCATTCAGAGAATGCAAGGATCCAACAGATTCCTTTGGATGATTCAGGCCCGTCTTCTTCCGGTATTATTGAATCCCAACCTGTGAAAAACGATGAGGAACTCAAGTACAAGCCAAATATTTTGAAGATATCTATAGGCAATGAGAAGATAGATTCTTTGGTCAGGCCATGCACGAATCAAGTACACTCAGGGGATTTAAGCTGTGTTGGAGAAGGAAGTCCCAGTCATCCTGTATCTAGGAACGGTAAAGAGCATGCCGAGTTTGAGGACGCGTACAACAAATTTTCTATTCCTATAGGACATGGAAGCCATGGGGTTGAGATGGTCAGTGAGGATAACCAAATCAAGACTGAATTGCAAGATGTACATGAAACAGAAACTAATAATTTATGCTCCGTAAGAAGTGTCGAGAAATCTCCATTGAAGTTTTTGTTTTCTCTCAAAGATCACAAGCAAGCTGGCAACGAATCTGGATTATCGTCTAATCAAGATTCAAAAGAAGGGGTAAGGAGCAATAGTAACTCTCATGAATCTAATGATATTCGAAAACCAAAGCCAACTATACTGAAAATCAAAAGAAATCTGATTACACAAAACCCTAGTGTTGAGGAAGGTCCTTCTTGCCATGGAGGAGATTCTTTCAGGCAATATGTAGTTCCGAGAGTACCAGAGGTTGTGGGTGGTAGTAGAAGCAATGTATCAGTTGGTACCTCGAGTACCAGAAACTACAATCATGAAGCTTTTGCTGAATTTCCTGACATTGCTACTGATGCAGTGCGTAGAAAACGATCCTTGAGATTGAAGGCAACTTCAACAGAGACGAACTCTGTAAACCGTACTTTTACAAGCAGTGACCAATATTTTCCACATAGTTCTTCGAGAAGTTCTGAGAAGCCAATGGAAAAAGCACTTGATGGTTTCCCTAAGAAAATATTGGAAACTTCAAAACAGGCTGTGAGGTTTAAATACTCTAAAGAAAACGATGAAAGCCGTCATAGAGAAGACAAAGGTGCAGTAATTGTAAGGAGTTTGCAATGTCCACAACAGAAATTAAATTGGTTGTTGTTGCTAAATCAAGAGGAAGGATACCGGTATATTCCTCAGCTAGGCGATGAAATAGTATATCTGGCTCAGGTACATAAGATTTCTGTATTCCTTTCACCATTTAAAACTGGGCAAAGCACATTGGGGGGGCCTCTAACTATCGCGATAGCAAACTTTTGGCCCCTTGTCTCTTTTTTTTTAAATTTTTTTTATTTTAACAAACTGGTCCTGAATCAAAACTTTTTGGAACAAATCGGTTCCTAATTTTGTAACATTTCGCCCCCTGATCAAATGAAAGTGATATGTATTGGCCCTTATGGTATTTTTTTTTTCACACCATACTTGGCTCTTGTTTCGTTAAACACAACAAACGACGTTGAAAACTGAGTTCAAAATCACTGGCAATTATGTGGTCAAAAATTTGATACCATTTTGTAGTCAAAGTTTGATTTCGGACAGGGATTTTGATGTCAATTTTAATGCCGTTTAATGCGTTGAACTCTTGGTAATAAGATCTACCCATTGGTGCGATCAAAAATGTTTTTTAAGTACCATAATGACCAATATGGGCCAATGTGTTACAAGAAATTTAGTTAGGGGCCAGTTTGCTAAAAAGAAAAAAGACGAAGGGCTAGAAATTTACCATAACAATAGTTAAAGGGCCCACCTTTTAGTAGTTACGGCTACCAAGTCCATTGACTCTATTTTGCATTCTGTTTAATTGGAATCTAGTCATTAAAGACCTGCTAATTTTTAAACTTTCAGGGACATGAAGAGTATATAGAGTCCAGTCACTCGTCGGATAAATCACCTTTGAAAACTTTCAGAGGAAGAATTAGGGCTGTGGAAATTTGTTTGGTTGAAGATCTACAATATTCGTTCCTTCCGGGCTCAGGCGAGAGTTGTTGCAAGATCACTCTTAAATTCATCGATGCCGACTCCGCACTGTTTGGAGACAAATTCAGATTTACTTTGCCTGAACTGGTTGACTTCCCTGATTTTATTGTTGGAAAAACTCGCTACGATGTTGCCATTAACCGAAACTGGAGCATCGGTGATAAATGCTCGGTTTGGTGGAGAGATGACAGTGAAGAAGGCGGTAGTTGGTGGGAAGGTCAAATAGTTTCTCTGAAAGACAAATCAATTAGTTTCCCGGATAGTCCATGGGAACGATGTGTCATTAGTTACACGAGTGACCCTACGACGATGCATTTTCATAGTCCTTGGGAATTGCATGATCCCGACAGTTCGTTTGAACATCCTCAAATCGATGCTCAGATAAGAGACAAATTATTGTCTACTCTTAATAGACTTATGATGTCCGCAAGCAGAGATGAGGTAAATTTCCGTCATCTATATAGGAAGGTTTTAGTGGTGCCACACCGGATCTACTGTTATGGCATTATAG
Source organism: Gentiana macrophylla (assembly GCA_026214975.1). Taxonomy (NCBI): domain Eukaryota; kingdom Viridiplantae; phylum Streptophyta; class Magnoliopsida; order Gentianales; family Gentianaceae; genus Gentiana; species Gentiana macrophylla. The sequence continues at coordinate 117,371,234 of CM047811.1, forward strand.
TGACAATGGACGTTTTCATAGTCGATTCTAAACACGAGAATCGACTTTCCCCTGGTAAATTGGGGTGAAAGTTGATTCTCAGCTATAGAATCAACTTTGAGAACACCGTGGTGCCACTAAAGGAGCCGTAAATATATTATATCTTGCTATACAAAATTGATGACAATAGCTGAGTTTTGGATATTTTGTACTGTTTCAGGATCAATATGGTATTTTGAAGCTGGAAGAAGTTTTACAAAAGGAATGTTTCATAAACAGGTACCCTTCTAATTTGATCATTTATACAGCCAACATAACAAGTTTTAAACAGGAATTTACCTTTTTGTCCTAATTTGGGGTCTTAACTCTTTAGTCTTGATCCATAACCTCATTAGAAGTTTCAATTGTTCCTTTTTGCAATTGGGATGTGCTTAAATGGGCTACTTCGAAGGATGAACCTTGAACAAGAAATCTAAGCAAATCGATTAAATCTTAATCTTCCTTAAAAATACCGTCTTTATGTAGAAGTTGAACTTGAATCTTTTCATTTTTTTCAGCTATGTAACCTTAGTCCCTTTAGAAGGAGAGGTTATTTGATGCTCTGACGGGGCATCAAATTCACATTTGAAACAACTGAAACCTGGATACATGCACCACACCCAACCTAATCTGCTACCACACCTCCCGTGTCACCACGTTAAATAATTTCTTTCAAATATATCCGTTATTAAGTTTAGATGGAGAAAAAACAAACAGATAAGAATTCGTGTGTTTTTTTGCTTTTGTTTTTTTTTTTTTTGTTTGTTTGTTTGTTTTGGATCCGTCACTGTTTACGTGTATGAATTGGGGTTGCAGATACCCGGTTCCGTTATCGCTAGAAATAGTAAAGACAAGATTGGAGAACAATTACTACAGGAGCTTGGAATCAATGAAGCATGATGTTACAGTTGTATTAGAAAATGCCAGCAGTTCATTTGTCAAAGACAGAGGACATTTAGTTAAGATGAAAAAACTTGGAGATTGTTTGAACAGAAAGTTGTCCAAGTTTTGTGATCTCAAATGACAACCCCTCTTATTTTCTCTTATTATTATTTAGCTTACTTATAACCGTTGTATTTAAATGGAGGGATGAGTATGTCTCTTTTTTATCTGCAAATATTTGAAATTTTGAAGCCAAAAAAGATTGTTAGTATTGTGTTTCTGTAATGAGAGACCAATTCAATAGGGAAAGAAAGAAAGAAAAATAAAAAAAAAAAATACCAAGTTGGATTAATTTGTCATTTTATTATTTGCAGTCAATTTGTTGATTTTGTCTTAGAGACTAATACCGTTATGTCATAACATTTAAATATTTAACAATTTGCATTGCTGACATACATACACCCATTTAAATATTTTACAATAACATTTGTGGACAATAATTAATTCGAATGCATTTTTATATCCTTTACCGTATTGTAGGGACTCGTTGATTTTATACAAAGTCGATCATAGTCAAGGATGTGAAAATACTACCTGCGTCTCGAAATGTAAATACATTTGAGTTTTTTCACACATATTAAGAAAGTTGGTTAAATTAGTTGTGTAATTAATTTTGATGAAAAAAACTAAAATAACCTTTGATCGTTATTAATGTAAAGTAGTAAAAAAATGGGTCGGTATATAATAAATTAGAGGTAAAATTAAAAAAATGTAATAAATGCATCATTGGTTATCAAAACGAACTTAAATTATGAGACAAAATTAAAAAGCTAAATGAACTTATATTTAGGGATGAAGTTACTATGTTGTAATACAACTATTGTGATATGTAAACAACTCATTTACGGATTTTATGGGTTCATGACAAGTGACAATATGATTACACATAATTATGAAAAGAATACTGATACCCTAAAATAAAAGAATAAAAGAAAGTATTTCTATGATATGTTGGGGAAAAAAAGATAGTTAAGAAATAAAATATGAGAATGACATGACAACTAAATTTATGTCGTTTTCAAGAAAAATATGTATATAGATTGTCACAAACGGGAAATTAAGTAAATCGCGCCAATGTAGAAGTGAAACTTTTTCGCGCCAAACATTTTCGGCGTTTTTTTTAAGTTCGTCCCAAATTTGAACGATTTCGTCCAAATACAGTCAAAATCGTCCAAATTTGGATTTCTTTTCATCCTAATCCATTCAATGACCAAAATGGACGGAATCCGTTCAAAATAATTGTGACGAAACGTTGAATGTGACAATATAATTTTTGATTTCTTTTATTCTCTTGATGTATTTTTTCATTTTGATATTAGATCATTACAACGCACGACGTTGTTTATAAAGATATATAGACCTTGCTCTTTCTTTCTTTACAAACAATGTCGTAGTGGTCTACACTAGGAGTTTGCCCAGGCTCCTGTGGTTGGAGACTCGGGTTCGATCCTCCTCCCCGTAGTTTAGGTATTCCATTTCTGAAAAGGAAAAAAAATAAAAAAATATAGACCACTGTAAAAAGATATATGTTTGTGAGGGAAATTGTAAATCACACCACTGTAACGTCTGACATTTTTTTTCAGGTCAAACATTTTCTGACATTTTTTTTAGGTTTCCCGTCCAAATTTGGACGATTTCGTTCAAATACAGTCAAAACCGTCCAAATTTGGATTTTTTTTCATCCCAATCCATTCACTGACCAAAATGGACGGAATACGTCCAAAATTCAGACTCAACGTTCATATTCGGACGCAACGTCCAAGTTGCAGTACATCCACGTTGAATGCGTTCGGTTCAAATTTGGACGGAATTCGTCACAATTCGGACGTTGCGTCCAAATTTTGGACGGATTCCGTCCATTTGGTCAATGAATGGATTGAGACAAAAAGAAATCCAAATTTGGACGGTTTTGACTGTATTTAAACGAAATCGTCCAAATTTGGACGGAGAACCTGAAAAAAAATGTCAGAAAATGTTTGATCTGAAAAAAAATGTCAGACGTTATAGTGGCCTGATTTACCAATTTCCCGTCACAAACATATGTACACATCATTATGAGCAAGGTCTGTATATATATATATATATATATATATATATATATATATATTTTCAGAAACGGAATACCTAAATTACGGGGAGGGGGATCGAACCCGGGTCTCCAACCACAGAAGCCCGGGTAAACCCCTAGTGGAGACCACTACGACATTGTTTATAAAGAAAGAAAGAGCAAGGTCTATATATCTTTATAAACAATGTCGTGCGTTGTAATGATCTAATAGCAAAATGAAAAAAATACATCAAGAGAATAAAAGAAATCAAAAATTATATTGTCACAACAATTGTTTCACAACGAATGATATATTTTTTTATATCATCAATCATGACGTATAACTCATTACCAGGTATTGATATGAGGTTCACTATAATCAATAACATTAAAATGTATTATGTCATTTGTTGTGACACACTTATTGTGATAGGGTAATATGGCACAACATGATTCTACATCATTGATCGACGGGGCATACGTCACGAACAATGTGTCTTATGCAATGATCAATGGTATAACTCCACTTTGTGACACTTATTGTGGCCGAGTGATTATGTCAGTGACATTAGTCGTTATGATAGTAGAATGACCTGAGCATAAAATGTTATTGACACAATAATTGTGCCACAACGATTACACCATTAATGAGTGGTGTAGAACTCATTATCAATGCGAGTATTATCATAATCAATTGCCCTTAAAATGCGTTGGTGACATTCGTTTTGACACAACCTCGTGACACTTGTAGAAAAACACACACACACACACACACACACACACACTCTTTTTCTGAAAAACGAATGAATAATTTTATTGAAGCTTCGTTTTTTATGCTTGCTTAAACCACTATACACAGGGAAGGTTTTAATTTATAGTACAAGAAGTCTAATCTACACAACTGCTTTTAAATTGAGATAAATCCTCTAATCTACACAATTGCTTTCAAATTGGGATAAATCCTAATTTTAATCTTTTTGAATTTCAGGGATAATCTTCAATTTTTTTTAAAGTCGATCTGATCTGCTGGAAGCCGATCTGCTGTCAGCCGATCTGCCGGAGGCCGAACTGCTGGAAGCTTGAACCATCACCGTGAACAGGGGCAGGTACAATCCATCTCTTTGTCACCAAGCATCTATCCGAATTCTGCTTGATTTTAAAGATAATGATCCCTCCTTATCTCTCCTTAGTCATCCTTATCTCTCCAAGGATCACAAGTTCTTTATCTTTAATTTTGATTTATTCAAACACTATAGTGAAATTGAATTCTTTTATTCTTGAATTCAATTTTCAAATTACAACGGTCATGGATTGTTTGTGTTATTACCCCCCCTCAAACGAGGTCGGGGTTGAAGACCGAGTTTGCTACGAAGTGTTTGAAATGGAACTTTGGGCAGTACTTTGGTGAAAATGTCTGCCAATTGAGAAGAAGCCGGTACATGCTTAGACGTCTGGCCACCTGTTCCCGTACATAGTGATAGTCCAGCTCTATATGCTTGCTCCGAGCATGGAAGACTGGATTGATAGTCATGTGTAGAGCACTGAGATTGTCTGAGAGTAGAAATGGAGGAGATGTTAAAGTGATGTGCAGCTCCTGTAGAAGATAGGTGAGCCAAGTGAGTTCTGCTGCTGTATGGGCCATAGCTCGATACTCTGCTTCAAAGCTTGACCGAGAAACTGTTGGTTGTTTCTTTGCACACCAAGATATGAGGTTAGGGCCAAGGAAAGTACACTAGCCAGTTGTAGAGCGTCTGGTGAACTGACAGTCTGCCCAATCCGCATAAGAAAAAGCCACTAAATATGGCCAGTCTGCATCTGAATGAGTGAAAGCCAGTAAGTTGGTACGTGATGCCTTATGTAGTGTCATACCAAGATCCAGTGTCCTTTTTACATATCTTAGAATCCTGTGAACAAGTGTGAGATGAGCATGAGTGGGCTGTTGCATGAACTGAGATACATAATTGACAATGAAGAGCTCCAACAAGACTCCTGTAGTAGGTTGGATCAGAAAGCAATACAGATGAGTCTTCCTCTTCTTTGTGTTTTGTAGCTAGAGGTGTCCTCATGGGCTTGCAATCAATCATTGAGGCTTTGTCTAGTATGGTAGATGCATAGTGAGATTGATCCATGTGTAGTCCTTCTGGGGTGTGATGTACCTGTACTCCAAGAAAGGGATGAATAGCTCCTAAATCCTTCATAGAGAACTCTTTGCTTAGAAACTGCATAAAGGTTGTTAAGAGTTCCTCACTGGAACCTGTAAGTAAAATATCATCCACATACAAAAGGAGAATTATTGTTCCAAAATTAGAGTGACAATAGTGACGATGCGGGGACCGTCAGGGTGGTGAGAGGTGTGATTTTAGGAGGATATCTAGTCTTTTGGATGGTGTTCTCAGCTTAAGGGATGGTGGAGCCGCCGTGTGGAATAGGATTCCGGCGGTGGTTTATTGTATGACCGGGGTGTATGAACTACCAGACAGAAAGCATTAAATATCAAGATACTCAGATAATAAATGCAGGAAAAGTTATATTATATCATTCATTCTTGTCTCTCGTTCTTATGCCGTACAAAGGGGGTATTTATAGGGAGGGGGATATGTTGTAAAGCTTACACGTGTGAGCGACGTCGATGCCTGACAGGTGGCAATCGGCGCCGCGCCTGGCCTAAGCTTATAAACTTTCCCTAAGTTTGTATTGAAGCTCGCCCATAAATGAATGCGCAAAGCTGTGAGGTGGCCCCCTAGTGATGGAACCGTCAGCGAGGTGGCCAAGGGGTTGGCGCCGTCGCGGGGTTGAGTGTGGACAGGTGGTTTGACTTGTTCTTCAGTCGAGTTGACCAAGGATAAATGGACCGTGTCAGGTTCCGTATCATCAATGGCCCCCTACTCTGCGGCGTGAAGTGTTGCGACGTAGAGTATTTATTCAGGTCAAGGAGCGGTTTCCATTTGCGGATTCGCTTGGGATAGATGCCTTGAGCGGACTCTAGATTAAAACCACAAACAGGAGATGCCTCATCAAAACCTTACTTAAGAAAAAACCCAGTGGGAAAAAGTCTTAGGCAAGGGAAAAGAGTACATCTGGTTTGTGTTGAAAATCCTGGGACCGTTTTTATTGTTGCGCCGTGAGAAGCGGCTTGGAGGATCTGCGGCGTGGAGTACCGGTGTGCAAAATTGGGCTGGGCCGTCGTTGAAAACAAAAATCGTTCCTGGGGCAACTCCGGCTCTGTTTAATGAAGTTTACGCGATACGAAAGGCCTGCCAAACACTACAGGAGGATTACCCTCTTCCAACCACATTTGTAGTGGTCCAAAAACGGCATCATACGTGGTCGTTGGCAGGTAACTTTGCGCCAACCATTACCAGGTTGCTATTCTCTCATATAGAGGACAGTCTTCTCTCATCCTTGATTTCAGCTCGCGGACCCTATGGTTGTATGGGACCCAGTTCAAGTGAAAAATGCTCTGCCACTCGTCCCAGATCGCATCAACCATGCCCCCCTGGCAGTTTCCACTTCGGATCAGACGTCTAAACCTCTTGAACAGTTGGTTCTGGGTCATCTGGGGGTCGGCTCGCCGATAAATGCCCCTGATCTTCTTGCGGGCTCGCAGAATCTTGGGTCCTTCAGCCTCAGCCTCTTCTTCGTGTTCCAGATATGCAATTTCTGGGGCCAGAAGAAAAGCAGCTGCGGTGGCGTTTTGCTCTGTTTCTGCAGCCGGTGCCGGAACTTGGGGTTGTTTCACCTCCGGAGGGCCGGAAAGAGGTGCAAACTTGACTCCAGATGTTCGGTACCTTTGTAATCCTTCATATATTCATAATCCCCAACGTCCGATAGAGACATTCTGAGTTTTCTGAGTTTTTTAGAAAATGAGATGCTTTGTGAGATGTATGGTGATTTTGAAGGAGGTGACCGGCTTTTATAGAGGTATTTGGCGTGCTGGAACGGCCTATCATAATGACGAGTATCTGAAGCGGCCACCCTAAGGAGTAGTAATAATGACATCTGACAGGGTTGCCGTAGTGATGGGTATCTGAAGAGGCTGTCATAAGGATGTGTATCTGAAGAGGCTGTCATAATTATTCCCCAACAGCGTTAGGACGGTTTTGTCAGAGTTGCCCCATTAAATACGGCTCGTTGTTCGGGAAGATCATTAATGGCGGCACTTGAATCGTTCCGTCCGTTGAGATGCATGGTAGGGCGGCTTAGGTATGCTGCGAGGAGCTGCTCTGATTGCCACGGACTGCGGCTTGAGGTGCACAGCATAGAGCTAACCAGATATGCTGCGAGGAGCTGTTCTGATAGCTGCAGACTAAGGCTTGAGGTGCACATCATAGAGCTAACCAGATATGTTGCGAGGAGCTGTTCTGATAGCTGCGGACTGCGGCTTGAGAGCTGCGATGTGAACCATCCGTGCTAAATAGTTGACCAGGGCGAGGTGAATCATCTCTGAACTTGTGTATTTTTAATAATCCTGGATAGAGTGGTGAAGTCATTTAGACGGACCCGAACACAAATCTGCGCAAGTATATGCCACGTGTTGAAATGTGGGTGGGCCGCGAAACGTTGTGTCTCATTAAATGATCCGTCCTTTCTATTCTGATATGGTGACGCTTTGTCTGACGGTTCGCGACGGTTGCTAATTATGATCACTCGTTTTTTACGCTAATTTGAATTTCGAAGCATCGCATCGGTTCCTAAAATTTTTCGTAATCCCGCGCGAATTCTGGCCGTTGGATCAAAATGATCGTGACCATTGATTTTTGAAGTGGTTGCCTATAAAAGGAGGCCTACCTCCACCGATAATCACTTTGCGATTTTTTCTTCTTTTCAGCAAGTATATTTTTTGGTGAGAAAGCGATTTTCCGATCAAATCTCCCCGGTGAAGCTGAGGAGTTGAAGTGTTTTACGGTGGTGAAAAGGTTGCCAAGGCAGTCGGACGGATTTCCCTTCTTCTTTTCAGATCCCCGATTCTATCCGAAAAAAGGTATGACCTTTGACTGATTCGAGTGATTTTCCTTGTTGATTGTTGCGTTCATGATTGATTCCTTGCTCTTAGTGATCATAAGCATGTCTTTAGTTTGTAGAAAACCCGGACTTTTGAGGTTTCTTAGCCTGTGATAGAATCCGGTCTGTTGGTGTCCTTCTTTTGAGAATTTGAGGCCTTCAGGGACTGTAATGCAAATTCTGCAAAGTTGCACTTGGCAGTTTTTGGTTAAGTCGACCTCGCTTCCCCCACGCTGTTGACTTCGCAATAATGGGGAGGCGGTGTCGATCTAAACAAAGTGTTGATCCACCTCTCTTCATTTTGTAGCATGTCGCGCAGCGGTGAGGACAGTGAACGCGAAGAGTATAGTTACGGTGGCAGCACGGACGAAGGTAGAGCCGATAGGGATGTCTCTCCCTCTAACTCCGATGGAGGGGACTCGCGTCCGGTGGCTGGAGAAATCCAGCGACAAGCTGTTGCACGTGGCCCTCGGATTCTACCCGAATCACTCGTACACTTGGTCCCCAGGGGACAGGAGCCAACGACCGCGGGTGAGCGGGTTCAGTTGGCCTCTACTTCAAGGTCGTTCAGACAAAAGAAAGCCTCCGGTTCTGTCTCGCAGAGGGGAAAAATACAGATCAGTTTCTCTACCGTTGAAGCCATGGAGGAGAAGGCATTGCTGAAAAAGATGCATCGAGGGGTCGACGCTGAGTGGATGTGTCTGATTGCGGCGCCAAATTTCAGCAACGCTATCCGGGCTCGATATCAGTTGCCAACGGGGTATGGATTTACTCCGATGACTGACACCGCCGACCATGATTATACTTGCACGCGGTCCGCTCGGGATGCCCTGTACATACAGTTTGACAACTTCTTGGCCGGGTTCAGGCCGTCTTTTGATCCTTTCTTGGTGGAGGTAATGAATCTGATGCAAGCCCTGCCCGCAGATTTTCATCCCAACGCCACTAGAACTCTGACGGCGTTTATCGTGACTTGCCGGCTGAATGGGATAGAGCCGTCCTTGGGTCTGTTCAAGGAATTCGATGATTTTGTGGGCACCACCACCGCGGGACAAATAAGTGTTAGGGCGCGTGATATGGTGCCTCGCCCCTTCTTTCCTGCAGAGAACAAATTGTACAACTGGAACAACAAGGTGATACGGGTCCAGTCGAGGGTAGGATGGCCGTTTCAGCATTTCGGAGATAGGGCCGATAACCGGGTGGAGTCTCGATGGCCAAAGAATGTGGAGATTCCCCCCGCTGATCCCGCAGAAGTTGAGAAGATCTTGGCGCTGATTGGGGCTGTTAATCGAGCTGCACAAGTTCGCATGTGTTTAGGGTGATTTTATACGATTTATAATGTTATATTTTGTAACAATGTCCTCCATATATGTATAAATTGCATAGAAAATGAGTATTTAATTGATTTATTGAGCAAATGATGTTTTTAACGGTTTATTCGCAAAAATTGGTTAAATTTGGTGTTTTAATTTGTATTTTATGTTGATTAGGATATTATTACATTTTTGCGATGTTTTAATGTGTTATAGATGCATGTTTTCGATCCAAAAGATGGTCAAAAGAAGATCAATGTCGAATTATATGAGGAGAAAGAGATAATGATAGAATTTGGATAGAGAAAGAAGAGATAGAGATGGAAAAATCAAGTTTTGATCAATGCTGAACGTGCGTTCAAGCCCCGTCCAGGTTGGACGGGCGTCTGATAATCCGAACGGCCGTCCAGAGGTGCAAATTCAATACAGAGTCTTGAGAGAATTAGTGAACTGGCGTCCAGACCTTTTAAACGAACATCCAAGAGAGGAAGTTGATTCAGAGAGTTTGGACGTTGCAGTGGACGGGCGTCTGGAACAAGTTCAAGGCAGGATGGACGGGCGTCCATTACAGCAGACGGGCGTCCATAGGCCGACATACAGCAACCGACTCTGATTTTCTATAAATAAGCGTGATTTTTCCAACCCTAATGATACCAATTATACAATATTCGAAACCCTAATCCTAGGGGCGGCTGTAAGCTGCGTTTTTACTTAGATTTTATCCAGTTTTATGCTTTCAGATTTCTAGTTAGATTCAAACAAGTTTATGTACTTTTCTCAAGTTATTCAAGCTTTCAAAGTGATGCTAAGAGGCTAAGGCTCTCTTGAACGAGCATTGTGAAGCCTATCCAACAACGTGTTGATTTCGTTCTTCGATTATCTTGTGAGTATCTAATTAAAGTTGTTTCTTTTATCATGTTTATAATGTTTATTGCAATTTATATCGAAAGATGTTTGCTTTTATGATGTTTATATCGATGAAAATCATGTTAGACGTTAGATCACCATGATAAAGAATAGATCTTCGATCTAAATAACGAAAGTTATTAGGTTAGATTTCTAGGTTAGAAAGTTATAAATTTCACACCTTTGGTTAGAAAAGCGTTAATCTTTAGATCGAAAGATAATAGATTAATAGGTGAACTTGCCTAAGAAATTAGGGTTCATACGTTTGGTGAGGTGAACCACAACTTGGTTAGAAATCACGCGATAATCTGGATAGAAATTGATAGTTGTTAGGATATGTGGATCAATTGCTTGTTCGTTCGTTAATTATTGATTTAAATCACTTGAAATTGAATTGCTTAGGAAAGTTAGTCTTTTTATTGCATAATTAGGTTTAGATTTAGTTTAGTTTAAATTGGTTCGCAACTATATTTTCCTGGCTTTAGATCTCGATCTTCTGTCCAGTTTACGTTTGTTATCTTTCGTTTTAGTTATTCACTGTTTTGTTTTCTTATTTTTTTAGTAGTAATCGTGACATAGTTAGGTTAGTAAATAAAAACTAGAATTCACAACCCCGATTCCCCGTAAGATCGACCCGGTATTAACCTCTTTACTACGATCCTTGCACTTGAGGTATATCGGATTTATAAATATTATTACTTGTTTATTTTCATTAGATAAATCCGTGAACAAATTTTTGGCACCGTTGCCGGGGAACCGGACGGTTGTCTAGTTTTTATTTTCTTGTTTTAATCTTTTTAGTTAGTTTATAGTTTAGATTATTAGGGTTTTTCGTAGTTAGGTTTGTAGTTTCCAATTAGGTTTTCCCTAGCTTAAATCGTTTTTCATATCTCTTTTCTTTTTCTCTTTCCCCCGTTTTTTTTTTCCGCTTTATCTCGTATCTGCTTTAGCTTCGCTCCAAAGAACGGGCGTCTGGGGTAGTGGACGCCCGTCCATTCAAATCTTGATAACTCTGTTCGTGTTTTACCCAGTCAGACGAGCGTCTGGTTATCCAGACGTCCGTCCAGTTCTTCAGCTTACCAGACGAGCGTCTGGCTTGACAAACGCCCGTCCGGACCATTCTTCTGGCAGACGCCCGTCCAGGCCTCTGGACGGCCGTCCGCCCTCCTTTCTTATTTGATTTTATTTCTTTTTCTATTCTTTTCTTTTCTTTTTCTAGGCTTTAGTTTTTAGTTTTTAGGTTTTGACCACTTGATTTTGGTTCGGTTTATGCAAACTCGAAGTCAAAAGGGGCCATTGCTACATACCCCTGACTTAGAGCGGACCATAGTCCGGCCAAACAGGCGGATACTCCGTTCTGCGGTTCCTTCTGAAAGGTCCGATCAAGACCTTGAAGATCGCTTAGCCGAAGAAATCGAAGAGTTCATTATAATGGCTGCTGAAGATAGACGTACGTTGGCAGACTACGCCATGCCTGGCGAAGTCAAAGTCAACCCGGCTATCGTCTTGCCGACCATTAATGCACAGACCTTCGAGCTAAAGCCGGGACTTATCCAGATGATGCAGCATGCATCCATTTTTCACGGGTTTCAGTCATAGAATCCCCATACTCACTTACATACATTCTTAGAGATATGCGGTACAACTCGCATCCAAGGAGTAAGTGAGGATGCTATTAAGCTTAAACTGTTTCCATTTTCCTTACGAGGGGAGGCAAAAGAGTGGTACCACTCTCTCCCTTCTGAATCCATCACTACCTGGGCCGAACTCGAGAAAGAGTTCCTGAGTCAATACTTCCCACCTTCTAAGACAGCCCAATGTTTGAGTGAGATTTTCACCTTCTGCCAGAAGGAAAACGAATCTTTTTCGATTCTTGGAAGAGGTTTAAGTCTCTTCTCAGAAAGTGTCCCCACCATAGCTTGCCATTACAAAGGCAAGTCAACACCTTTTTCAGCGGATTGACCGAGCTCACGAAGGGCATGGTCAATAGTTCTTCTGGTGGGGCGTTTTTAAAGAAAACGCCTGAAGAGGGGTTGGCATTGTTCGAAGACATTGCCAAATATAATTATGCCCCCTCCTATCAAGCCATTCAAGCACCTCCTCCTCCTCCCAAGGTCGAGGAGGTAAATATGCAAAGTTTGATCGCCATGCTGCAGAAGCAGATGGCAGCATCTCAAATTTCTCCAAATCCGATCAATCAGAATTCATCATTTCAACAGAACTCTCAGGTTCTGTATTGTGATAATTGCTGTCAGACTGGCCATATGATTGGCCAGTGTCAATTTGTTTCCCCATCAAGCTACCAAGTTAATGCTGTTCATGACTATGGACAGTATAATCAAGTCACATGTCAGAATTGTGACAATGTGGGGCACACATCTCGATTTTGTCCTATGAACGGACAGAATGCTGAAGTGAATGCGTTCTTTGTCCAGTCCAATCGGAGGTTTAATCAATTCTCTGGCCAAAATAATCTTCAAAACCAAGGTTTCAGCCAGAATCCAAGTTTCAATCCAAATTCAAATTTCAATCAAAATCAAAACTTCAATCGAAACCCTGGTTTTAATCAGAACCAAAGCAATAATTTTTCCAATACAAATCAACGGTTCAATCAGAATTGGCCCGCCAATTCCAATTCTGCTTTTCAAAGTCGGCCCAGCCAGCCTTATTCACAAAATTTCCAAAACTCTCAAGGCCCCTCGCACTCAAGTGATATCAAAGCTGAATGGAGCTCTTTTCGGGATGAGCAAAACAAGTCAATGAAAAACCTTGAGAGGCAAATCGGGCAGTTGGCTGAACAGTTAGCTTCTAGACCCCAGTATACCGCCTTTCAACGAAAAAGAATCCAAATGGCGGTCAAGTTGCTCAGACCGATTTGAACAATGGCCAATGCACTGACCTCGTACCTTCAATTCCATACGGTAGAGAAGAGGCCAGTGCAATGAATCTAAGAAGTGGTACTCAACTAAGTGGTCCCCCTCACCAGGGAAACCACTAACCCCTCCTGCCAGTGATAAGGTAGGAGGGGAATCTGAGCACCTACACTCCCCTCTATTGCAAGAAAATACTCAGGTGGCTGATCCCCTAAGTGGTGAAAAAGTTGAAAGTCCTCAGGTGGCTGATCCCCTGAGGAATGAGGAATCAAGTGAAAGTCAGGAGGCTGATCCCCTGACTAATAAAAAGAATGAGAAAGTTGTAAGGTGGAAGGACTTGGAAGACAACGCTATCAGTGCATCCTCGAAGAAAGTCTTTTCTGAGAGTGAATTGAAAAAGCTTCCATTTCCACCAAGAAAAAGCAACATCCCCTTGAGTGAGGATAAAAAGTATGAAAAAGTGCTGAATCTTCTGAAAAATACTCAGGTTAATCTTCCATTATCCGAGGTTTTGGTTGAGATGCCTAAGTATACCAAGTTCATCAAGGATGTTGTTTCTTCTAAGAAGATGTTAGAAGACATGGATCGGTTGATTGGTGAGGATTGCTCTATGATCAATTATGAAGATCTACCAATCAAGAGGGGTGACCCTGGGAAATTTGTGCTCACATTGCAGATGGGAGGCTTAGTCTTCCCAAATTCTTTATGTGACCTGGGTGCATCCATAAGCCTGATGCCATTGTCTGTCTGCAAAAAGATGGGATTAAATGATCTTCTGGAACCCACCACCATGAACCTTCAGTTCGCTGATAGATCTTCTAAGAAAGCTGCGGGGATTCTGAAAGACGTATTAGTTCAAATTGATAAGTTTACCTTTCCCGTTGACTGGTACGTCCTAGACATTGAAAAGGATGAAAATGTCCCCCTAATACTTGGAAGACCTTTTCTGTCTACAGCTAGAGCCCTTATTGACTGTGATGGTAGGCAAGTGACAATACGAGTTGGTGATCAAGAGGTGAGCTACAATGTCTGCAAATCCATTCAAGTACCCTCTGGCCCTCCAACCGGCTTTTCCATTGAGGATACGTTTAATGACTTCAATGATTACATGGAAAAGAAAGTCATGGCTGTTGCAACTGAATATGAGCGATTGGTTGATAATTTGAATAATCATGGTGTGGTCAATCTAGAGCAGTTAGAGGCTGAATTTGAGGATGAGTTGTTAAAAGGAGAAGCTTTGGCAGTGGGACCACTAAGTAAACTCAGTGATATTGAGTTGAAAAGTGGAGATCTTAAATCAAGTTTGGAAGACCCCCTGCAGATCTAGTACTGAAGCCGTTGCCTAAACATCTAAAGTATGTGTTTTTAAGAGAAGGTGACAAACTTCCTTTGATTATATCTGCCAAGCTGTCTCGTTTAGAAGAAATGAAGTTGATAAACGTCTTGAAAAAGAATGAAAAAGCCTTTGGATGGCAAGTAGGAGATATCAGAGGGATATCTCCTGACATCTGTATGCCTAAGATCAAGACTAATGAGGGTGCGAAATGTGTTAGACAGCCCCAGAGGAGGCTCAACCCTCATATGCAAGAAGTGGTTAAGAAAGAAATCATCAAGCTTCTGGACATGGGAATCATATATGCCATCGCTGACAGTGAATGGGTATCCCCTACTCAGGTATTTCCCAAGAAAGGTGGAATTACGATTGAGAAGAATGAGAAGGGAGAGGAAATAGCATTGAGGCTTGTTACTGGATACAGAGTCTGTATCGATTATAGAAAGCTCAATGAAGTAACCATGAAAGATCACTTTCCCCTACCATTCATTGACCAGATGCTTGAGCGTCTGGCAGGGCACGCATTCTACTGCTTCCTGGATGGATATTCAGGATATTTTCAGATACCTGTTGATCCTGTTGACCAAGAAAGACCACTTTCACTTGCCCCTATGGTACATTCACTTACAGGAGGATGCCATTTGGTCTTTGCAATGCCCCAGCTACATTTCAAAGATGTATGTTGGCTATCTTTGACGGGCTAGTTGAAAAGTGTATGGAAATTTTTATGGATGATTTTTTGGTCTTTGGTCAATCCTTTGATGATTGCCTTGACAATCTTGACCAGGTCTTATCCAGATGTGTGGAAAAGAACTTAGTTCTGAATTGGGAAAAGTGCCATTTCATGGTAGATGAAGGAATAGTTCTTGGCCACAAAATCAGTGCCAAAGGTATTGAGGTAGACAGGGCCAAAGTAGAAGCTATAGAGAAGATGAGTTATCCTAAAAATGTGCACGAATTCAGAGGTTTTCTTGGACATGTCGGTTTCTATAGGCGATTCATTCAAGACTTTTCCAAGATAGCCAAGCCCATGTCTACTTTACTTAAAGAAGACGTTGTGTTCGATTTCGATGAAAGTTGCAAGCAAGCATTTGAGGAACTTAAGAGTCGTTTAATCTCTGCACTGATTCTTATTTCGCCTGACTGGAATCTACCTTTCGAGCTTATGTGTGATGCATCAAACTATGCTGTTGGTGCAGTTTTAGGACAAAGGATTAAAGGAAAATTCCAGCCAATCTTTTACGCCAGTCACACACTGAATCCTTCTCAGGTTAACTACACGACGACTGAAAAGGAATTATTGGCCGTAGTCTTTGCTATGGACAAGTTTCGTAGTTACTTGTTAGGTGCTCAAGTGATTGTGTGGACTGATCACGCTGCTTTGCGTTATCTGAAAACGAAGAAAGAGGCTAAACCGCGCTTACTGCGTTGGATACTGACCCTACAAGAGTTTGATGTCCAGATCAAAGATAAAAAGGGCAGTGAAAACGTAGTGGCGGATCATGTTTCGAGAATGTTGAGTGAGGAAAAGGATGATCCTGATGATATAGATCTTTACTTTCCTCTAGAAAATGTTATGCTTATCGATGGTTGCGCTCCAGATGTTCCATGGTATTCTTCCATCGTAAACTACCTTCATTCCCAATATCTTGATCCAGAATTTTCTTATCAAGAGAAGAAAAAGTTCTTCTCTGATTTGAAAACTTTCGTTTGGGATGAACCTTATCTTTTTAAGATTTGCAAAGATGGATTGCTGAGAAGATGCGTTCCAGAATCCGAGCAACGTGAGATTATTGAGCAGTGCCACAGTGGACCTACTGGTGGTCACTTTGGTTCTTGGAAAACCGTTGCTAAGATCTTTCAATCCGGCTTCTATTGGCCCACGATCTTTAAAGATACAGAATCTTTCTGTAAAGCCTGTGATAGATGCCAAAGAACCGGAGCTTTGACAAGGCGTTTTGACATGCCCTTGAAACCCATCCTAGAATGCGAAGTCTTTGATGTATGGGGCATCGATTTTATGGGACCCTTCCCATCATCATGTGGTAATAAATACATCTTAGTCTGCGTGGATTACGTGTCGAAATGGGTGGAGGCTCAAGCCACGTCTCACAATGATCATAAAACGGTCATGAAATTCCTAAATAAAAATATTTTCGTGAGATTTGGATGTCCACGTGCCTTGATCAGTGATGAAGGAACACATTTTTGCAACCGACCCTTAGAAAAAGTGCTTGAAAAGTATGGTGTTCGTCATAAGATTGGCACACCATATCATCCTATGACAAGTGGTCAAGTTGAAAGAAGCAACCAAAGCATAAAGAAAATCCTGGAGAAAATAGTGAACAGTCATAGAAAAGACTGGAGTCTGAAGTTGGATGATGTACTCTGGGCATACAGGACCGCCTATAAGACCCCCATGGGTACATCACCATATCAAATGGTTTATGGTAAGCCATGCCACCTGCTAGTTGAGTTAGAGCATAGAGCGTACTGGGCTACCAAGTTTCTGAACTTTGATACCCAATCTTATGGAAAACACCGACTGCAGCAGTTGCATGAGTTGGATGAATTTAGACTTCAAGCTTACGAAAGTACCAGGATAAGTAAGGAAAAGACAAAACTCCTTCACGATGCGAAAATTAAGAAGAGAGAATTTCAAGTCGGGGAACAAGTTTTATTATATAATTCCAGGTTACATCTGTTTCCTGGAAAGTTGAGGACACGATGGTCCGGTCCCTTTGAGATTCTCCAAGTCATTCCTGGAGGTGTTCTGGAACTACAAGGTTATGGTGACCAACCATTCCGAGTGAATGGTCAAAGGTGCAAGCATTACATTGGTCAAGCCAAAGAAAAGCCTTTGATTGTTCGATTCCTCGATATCCTCGGGTGTGGTACTTCAGATGTCAATGAATTTGATGAGTTTTCACCCGATTTGTTTTCTGAGGATGACGGTAGTGGTCAATCAGAAGAAGTTCTAGCTGGTAGTTGGGACATGGAAGAATTTGAAAAGGAGCAAAAGCTGAAACGTCATCAGAAGAATCAGAAAAAGAAGAAGTCAACCATGGGGAGGATTAAACATGTATGGAAAGCGATTAAGGAATTAACCCTATGTGTTAGGTGCTGTTTCTGCAGCCAAACTACTGACCAAAGCTTAAATGAGGTAGTGGCTGGCAGAAAATTTAAATGGCCTGATCCAGGCTGAGCTTAAAGAGTGTCGAGCTAACGACATTAACCAATAGCGCCACTAGGAGGCATCCTAGATATCATTATTATATTAGTTACTTTTGTTTTATTATTTTCTTTGATTTATTTGTTTTAGTTAAGTCTAGTTAGGGTGTTGTGTGAATTCGCTTCCGTTCAGCTGTGTTTAGACGCTTAGATGTTCGGTACTTTCCCCGTGCGGTGATTTTTCCATCTGAAGCGATTACATCCTGTGCTTTATATGTTATACCCCCCTTTGTTCCCCGAGATTTTGTTTTGTTTGTCAAGTGTGCAGGTTATTTTTGATAGCAATTGTGAGCGTTTAGATGAAGCCAGTTTTCCGGTGGATGGTCCACAGTCTACTGATCTCATCGAGCATTTTTTGGATCTGGATCTAGACCACTTCCAGAATTGACATCTTTAGAATTACAATCAGCTAAGTATTTTGTTTCTTTTTACTTTCTGCACAATCTGAGGACATGTTGTGGTTTAAGTGTGGGGGGGGGGAATGATCGATGTGTATCTATCATTTGCTTATATCGTTATGATTCTATGCGAAAATGGGCTAAATTTTCAAATTTTTGTTTTGTCCCGAGTAAGCAATGCATGTCGATGTTCGTTATTTTTATAGTCGTTGATGCTATATACCGTATGTTCAGTAAGTTAGTTGTTTCACCCGATATTATTTTTCACAAGCCATAGTGAATGATGAGCTATATTATAAAGCTATACCCCTTTGGATTAGTAATAGTTGATTATCTTATAAGTCGTGTGCTTAGTGCTAACGTATGTATCGTGAGACTTATGATAGTTTGTATTTAGATCCAAAGTATGATATACTGTGAATATCTGAGGTTTGAATGTGATAAGTAAAACGTAACTATTGTACTTTGAAAAAGTTGAATTTAAATGTATCAATTGTGTGGGTCGAAAGCTGGTCGATGATTTGAGTGCGGTAGGGTATACCACGAATGTCCTATGCCACTATGATGACCAAAAGCTCACGACAGTTAGAAAAAGCTGCCTTATGATTTGAGTAAGGTAGGGTATATCTCGAATATCCTATTCTGCTATGACAGGGCAATAGCTCATTCTGGTGTGTGTTTAAAAGTGAAATAGTTAAATCAACTTATATAAGAATTGATATGAATTGAATGAGTATAAGACTTAGTTATCGTATACCTTATCCCCAGTATAAACTGGAAGATATGTTGTAGGGATTATCCTCTGAGTATTTCAGAAAGGCCCTAGATATATTCTATCATCTTTTTCGGGATATGTCACGTTTTGTAGGGTGCATCTTATAAGTGTCATTTATCTCTAGTTTGAAGGGGGTATTAGCTAGTTTTGCTTTGAAATTATCAAGTTTGGACTTAGTGGAAGTTTGTTATGGCTTTGCACACACACCGGGGTGAACCTTTAAGTTATTGAATATCTGTTATATTTGCTGAGATGTCTATTTTTTTTGTCTCGAGCCTTGATTTGGTCTTGTTTTGCTCGGGACGAGCAAAAGTTAAGTGTGGGGGAGTTGTTTAGGGTGATTTTATACGATTTATAATGTTATATTTTGTAACAATGTCCTCCATATATGTATAAATTGCATAGAAAATGAGTGTTTAATTGATTTATTGAGCAAATGATGTTTTTAACGGTTTATTCGCAAAAATTGGTTAAATTTGGTGTTTTAATTATGATTTTATGTTGATTAGGATATTATTACATTTTTGCGATGTTTTAATGTGTTATAGATGCATGTTTTCGGTCCAAAAGATGGTCAAAAGAAGATCAATGTCGAATTATATGAGGAGAAAGAGATAATGATAGAATTTGGATAGAGAAAGAAGAGATAGAGATGGAAAAATCAAGTTTTGATCAATGCTGAACGTGCGTTCAAGCCCCGTCCAGGTTGGACGGGCGTCTGATAATCCGAACGGCCGTCCAGAGGTGCAAATTCAATACAGAGTCTTGAGAGAATTAGTGAACTGGCGTCCAGACCTTTTAAACGAGCGTCCAAGAGAGGAAGTTGATTCAGAGAGTTTGGACGTTGCAGTGGACGGGCGTCTGGAACAAGTTCAAGCGTGATGGACGGGCGTCCATTCACAGCAGACGGGTGTCCATAGGCCGACATACAGCAACCGACTCTGATTTTCTATAAATAAGCGTGATTTTTCCAACCCTAATGATACCAATTACACAATATTCGAAACCCTAATCCTAGGGGCGGCTGTAGGCTGCGTTTTTACTTAGATTTTATCCAGTTTTATGCTTTCAGATTTCTAGTTAGATTCAAACAAGTTTATGTACTTTTCTCAAGTTATTCAAGCTTTCAAAGTGATGCTAAGAGGCTAAGGCTCTCTTGAACGAGCATTGTGAAGCCTATCCAACAACGTGTTGATTTCGTTCTTCGATTATCTTGTGAGTATCTAATTAAAGTTGTTTCTTTTATCATGTTTATAATGTTTATTGCAATTTATATCGAAAGATGTTTGCTTTTATGATGTTTATATCGATGAAAATCATGTTAGACGTTAGATCACCATGATAAAGAATAGATCTTCGATCTAAATAACGAATGTTATTAGGTTAGATTTCTAGGTTAGAAAGTTATAAATTTCACACCTTTGGTTAGAAAAGCGTTAATCTTTAGATCGAAAGATAATAGATTAATAGGTGAACTTGCCTAAGAAATTAGGGTTCATACCTTTGGTGAGGTGAACCACAACTTGGTTAGAAATCACGCGATAATCTGGATAGAAATTGATAGTTGTTAGGATAGGTGGATCAATTGCTTGTTCGTTCGTTAATTATTGATTTAAATCACTTGAAATTGAATTGCTTAGGAAAGTTAGTCTTTTTATTGCATAATTAGGTTTAGATTTAGTTTAGTTTAAATTGGTTCGCAACTATATTTTCCTGGCTTTAGATCTCGATCTTCTGTCCAGTTTACGTTTGTTATCTTTCGTTTTAGTTATTCATTGTTTTGTTTTCTTATTTTTTTAGTAGTAATCGTGACATAGTTAGGTTAGTAAATAAAAACTAGAATTCACAACCCCGATTCCCCGTAAGATCGACCCGGTATTAACCTCTTTACTACGATCCTTGCACTTGAGGTATATCGGATTTATAAATATTATTACTTGTTTATTTTCATTAGATAAATCCATGAACAGCATGATCAGTGTGCGGGCACTTACGGATTTAGAGCTTGTCAGTGTGAGCATAGCCGGGCTAGTAGGCAGTCTTGCTGGACCAACCGAGCCGGTTGTGAATATTCCCCGGCCAACCGTTGAACAGAGTGATCCAGATTGGTTTGGCGGGTGCCATTTGGGAATAACCTTCCCTTTTCAATGCGAAGAGTGTCAGGGTCGTAGATCGAGGCGTGAGGGTAGCACTTCTCAACATTTTTGACTTTTTATTTCCGTACTTGCACATTTCCTTTTGTTTTTGCGGACTAATCCGAATCTTTCTTTTTCAGAGATGCCGATGGCTGGAGCTCGCAGAGGGGCCAATGTGGCCGCCGCTGAGGCTGCAAAGAGGGCGAGGAAGGAGGCGCTGAAGAATGTGGAGCCCGTTATCATACCAACTGTCCATGTTGGTATTAATCCTGAGGTGACTGTTGCTGTTGCGGGTACAGAGGAGGGTGCAGCATCTGGAGCGGCGACGATAAATGTGGCGGCCGATGAAGTTCCTGTTGAGCCAACTGAGATTGAGCGCATTCGTGGGAAAAGAGTGGTGGATACTGGTGAGGTTCCTCTGGTCTGCAAGAAAATCAGGACGGCTGTGACAGCGGAGGTCGTTGATCTGGAGGGCGCTGACTTTACTCCTTTCCGCATAGTGGCTACCCCCTAAATCTCGACGCAAGGACATGAGCAGACTGGGACTTCCTCGGGTACCGAACTCCCGATTTATTTTGACAAAGGGTTCTGCGCCGACCAGACAGTGCCAGGCTGGGGTGATAGAATGCGGGTGACGCAGCAAAACTGGTGCTGTACAATCCTTAACCGATAGTGTATCGGGTCAAATTGCAGCGATAGTATGGTGAGTCAGGTGTCGTATCCTCTGGGGAACGAAAAAAGGGTAATTTTTTGTGTGGTTAAACACCAAAAAACTATTATTGTCTCAATCTAAATCGCAGTTTTATCCAGATACCAACTTTTACTTTAACAAAAACAATACGAAAAGGCATAAAACTAACATAGATATATATAGATACATAAATACATATATATATATATATATATATATATATATATATATATATATATACATATATATATATATCGATATAAATATATATAGGTACCAATATAACAAAAATTATAGAAATACTATAAATATTGATATAAACTAGCCAAGAATATGTTATTGAATTACAATATCATTTTAGTAGAAATGGATGTGCTCGATCTATCCTTTTAGGTCTAATCAATTATACGAAACGGTATACTCCTAAACGCAACAATTTCTCCTCACACGAGCGTATGAAATTGTCATATGTCAAAAGTCCTCTGTCCAATGTCATCTCAAGCATGGGTCACTCCCGTTTTGTCATACGGCCAATGTTTTAAGATATGTCGATTAAACAGATGATTTTAACATTATGAATACGTGAGTATAATTATATCCTCGGTACGGGGTTCCGTTTGTCAGACGGCCATGTTTTACCCTCCGATCTTTCTATCACAATCTCGTAGTCTAATATGCGAGTTGTCAATTCATTAGGTACGTTTCTAGTCAAAATCGAGTAGCTAATTCAATTTTAACATACATTACGCGCAAATAGAAAGAGATTCGTTAAAATCGATTTTAATCACGTTTTAACATAGTCATCATCCATTTCTCAAAAATGATAAAACTAATTCAATTTCATATCTTGGCTAGATAATAAGTTAGCCTATTATCATTATAACAACTATATAGATACTAATGTAAACAAACGAACAAAAATACATTAGAAAGTTTACCGAATTACAATTGAAGCATCAGAGCCGTATTCTCCGGAAATAGCAACTCTTCTTACATCAACGATCCTCGATATTCCTCCCAAGCATTACAACATTACTCGAACTACTTTATTTATTTCGGCAGAGTGCCGTTTACGGTATTTACAGAACTGATACTAACATAATAGATATATATATAAGATAGAGATGTATATATTGGTACAAAAAACCCATCCTTGCATTGAGGGCTATTTATAGACAATTTTGGCTCGGCCGGTTCGAACCGGCATAAGAGACAAAACATTATCCCATGTGCAGAATAGCCGGTTCGATCCGAGAAAGGGCCGGTTCGAACCGGAAATCTTTTTTCAGCTTCTTGATCGTCTTTTTATCGTATTTTTGATCCCGAATCTTTAGTTTGAATCCAAAATACTTCTTATCATCCCTGCACAAACATAAAGAAACGAACCACGAGTAAATCTGACGACAAAAACTACGTTTTCTTTATATTTTTACCGATTTCGATCAATTATAACTTTTTATTATTTTAGATATAATCTTAGATATTTATAAAATATATATGTAATAATACGTAATAAAAGTATATAAAATAACATAATTTTTATCATATATTTATTACATATCAAATTACTCCCCACTTAGCTTTTGATCGTCCTCGAGCAAAATAAGCGGCAATTTATAAAAATTATATCTAAGATAATATAATTTGTTTAGGTTAAATTTATAACTTAGTAACGTATACTATCAATATTATAATTATATTAACTTTATTCATTCAAGATAATTAATAAAATAAAAAGGATGCATAATTTAATAATTTAATTATCAAATATTAAACATATGAAATTTTACATAAGTTACTACATAGATATAAATAAAACTTTCAAAATAACTTCATAATCGCCCCATTATGAACTTTCGGAATCGAAGACTAAGTCAAGTATTTGGCAAAGCGGCTTGTAACGTTTAGGTTCAGGGTATTGGCTAATCGAAAAGGTTATATATAGGAAAATCAAAAGAAAAAGAGGCAAGTCGTACGTACTTAATTCTTCAACTTTCGATAAAAACATCGATCAGTAATATCCTGAGCTTTTCTCTTCTTTTTTTTTTTTTTTTTTCAAAAGAACTAAAGCGTGAGTGTGTGATAAATCAAATTATAGGCAGTGCTTCATCAAGATTGACCGGAGTACTACTCTTTCGGTCAGAAATCACAAGTCCGGTTTCCTTAAACTCGTGATTATTCTTGCAATCTTTGATTCGACTTTTTCTTTCTTTCTTTTGGATGTCGACCAAAGATAATGAAGATACCTGATAATTCAACTTAATTTTGTGTACAATTAGTGCTTTGTTCTTTTCTTCTTTTTATAAGATATTAACATATACGAACTCATTGTCAGAATCGACTATCTTGCAAGTGTCATGAGGTGAGAACAAATATATTAATACTTATCTAATTTTTTCAATCTCAGCATATACCATTTCAATACTTAACTTCTTCTGTCATCATTTCCTCTTATAAGCACGTACAAACTCGAAGGATTTCAAGGAAATGTAGACCAAAATTAGCTAAGGGTCGGTTATTTCTACTTAATCAAAATGGCTAGTTTCGAGTGAGGTCTAGATCACTCTAACAAGGCTGAGGTGGGGACAAAAATTGGAAATTATGTTTAGGTAGGCTATTTGGCTATAGTTTATCAAAATTATGCCAAAAATCTCATCATCCCTAGTCCGATTCCAAAATCATATTTTGTTTTGAAAATGAAATAATTTCAAAAATTTTTACTATAACTATAAGTAAATTATTGTCTAATTTCATATAGAAAAATATTTCATAATAATTATCTAGTTATACAAACTTAAAATTTTATTGAAAATCTAAAATAAATATCATTAATATAGTTACAATATATCAAGTTTACTTTACCTAATCAGAAATTTATTCTCTCCAAATATACTATCTTTATTATAATAAGAATAAATTATCACATTATTTTTCTTGAAGACAATTAAACGAAGTGGTAAATATTTTGATAAATAATATCCGTCTAGTTTAATTTTATTTACTACCTTAACCTTACTCCCCACTTAGGAATTTACATCGTCCCGATGAATAATGAGGATAACGGTAAGGAAGGAAATAAAATTAAATATATATATAATTTCGTGTATATATATATATTTTATATTTTTTTCTTTTCCATTTTCTTTGCATAATAAGGAATGTAATAAAGGAAATATATTACAAAAGTTTTATTACGACAGCAAACCAAATTAAAACACACTGCGGAACTAAAAAACTTTAAACATTATTACTATCTTACACTTATTAAAACTTAAAACTAAAAACTTAACCAGTAGAGGATGCTCCAGGAGTGTCAACTGGAAGATACCCTACTTGTGGTACACGAGATGGGAAAATCTCGTCAGAACCAAATTCTCGAATTCCTGCACAGCACACACATAATTTCGTGATAAGCGACGAAAAGGGCATTGGCTGACCAAAACTACGTCGACTGATAGCAAAGGCCACCGCAGTCTTATGAATCAGAACTCCCCAGTTTATAGGAGCTCCAACCGAAATGGCGTAAAGTAACAACATTTCATCGTCAACAATTCCAGCGAAGTCAGTGGTAGGGTAAACCCTGGAATTGATAAAACGCTTCCATGCTCTATGATGAGGTAACAACGAGACAGTGGAATGGTCCCTCATATCCAGAAAACTAGGAAACAAAACTCGGGCTGCTTCAGTGTAACGATAGATAGTGTTTTCAGTAGACTCAAACTCAAAGTGAGGGTTTGGTGCCATGGAAGGTTGTGGTATTTGGTAAAGTTGGTTAATGACAAAAGAGGTAAAAGGGATGAAAAGCCCTCGTACTTGTACACATTGCGTATCGTCCACCGATCTCGCCTCAGATAAGGCTGCATAGAACTCTCTAACCACGGAGATATTAACCCTACCACTTGGTTTTGCAACAAAAGTATCCCAACCTTCATTCGTGATCCGACTCAGTCCAAGTAGATTAATTTTTGTCGTATCAAGTCCTTTTTCAATCAAAATAGGTGAGTGATTGAAATTTAAACTTCTGATCGGATGAGTTGGATGAAAACATAATGAATATGATTCGGCATTATCTGGGGTATCTGGGTCGGGATAACTATTAACAGATGGTGAGGAGTGGTTAGACATTATCTAGCATGTTACTAGTATCAGATGAAAGAAAATTAAGTGAAAGTGAAGTGTGTGTGCATGTGTTGTATATATAGGTAAAAAAATTCATGCAAATGTGAAAAAATCTCGTTTTTTTACCATTATGAGGGTTCCCGGTTCGAACCGAGAAATGTCCGGTTCGAAACGGACATGCATTAATGCTCATTAATTCCTGACAACTCACGGTTCGAACCGAGAAACTGCCGGTTCGAACCGGAACTGATTTTTAAAGTACAACATCGGTTTTAAGATAGATTTTTGCCAAAAATGGCTATTTCCTGATTTGGTATGTCCTAGGTTTCCAAAAATAGTAAAATTTTCAAACCAAATCATTTGCCATAAAGTAGAAAAAACGAAAAGTGCACTAACCATAGAGTGCATCATCTCAAAAGTAAAATAAGTCAAACAAACAAAAATTAAACGAAATGTTTGAAAATATTACACCAACAATCAAAGTCAGGAAGCCAAAATAAATGTCAAAAGTCTCTGAAATCATTCAGCAGTATCATCATCCAACTCAACACTGTCATCAAAAGTAGAGGGTGGTATATACGGGACTAGAGCAGCTCCAAAAGGTGACGAACTCAGTAGTCCACCTGTCTGTGTGGCAAAGATATCCTGTGTATACTGAGATGCGTCTGAAACAGGAAAAGCAGAAGCAGCAGATGAGGATGGAACTGAAGATGGTATCGTAGTCATGTGAACAGAGCTGTCCAAACTCATCGTGCTCATGCCCATAGTGAGATCTGCCATTGATGTAACTCCTCCAGAAGTCGAGAAACCAGCCGAGGTACCTGCATAAAAACACCCCTGTCCTATAGATGATGTCTGATAAGTCTAAAAGATGACAGGTGGTGGTATAGGTGCTATCCAGGCAGGTAAGGTGTAGGGCTCAGGCTGACACTGAGGATGCCTAGCTGCAGCAATAGCGTACTCAGGGTCTGACTCTATCATAGAAGCAACATGCCCTGTCAACCCTCTCCTCAAGTCCTCTGCCCATAATCTTTGTCTCTCACAACTAATGGCATTGTTAGCATCAGTCCTAGCATGTTCTGAAAGAAGATGCTGGAACATAGCCTCTATCTGAAAACTCTGAACATAACCAGGCTGAGGTGGATATTGTGGAGATGATGATGGAGTGCTGGATGTAGGTGGAGGTGGCGGCTGAAGACTATAAATATCAATAGGGCCATCGGGGTCATTAGGCAATCTCTTTCCTATCAGAGTCTTACTAGGGGACACAAATACATCAGCTGGAAGTGCTAAAACCTGAGCTCTAGAGCATAAAGTAGTAATCAAGCTAGGAAAAGGCAGATGCCCTCCTGCTTTGGTAGTCAAAGCATACTCTATCGCTCTTCTAAACATCACCTTCCCCAAATTGATAGGAATCTTGTTCACCATTGCCCAGGCTATGCAAACATCGTGCTTCCCATAAGCAGTTTCATTGGACGATGGATAAACTGAAGTTGCCAGAAAACGTTTAAAAGCCCTCAGTGGCTTTAAACAACCCCCATAAGTAAACCTATTTTCTGCCCATACTGCCTCAGGATCAAAAGCATGTTGAGCTTGTAAAGCTCGTCCCTCTAAAGCAGCGGGATCAGTCAAACTCCAAACGGTATAATAGTCCTCACTGTCAGGTACTTGAGGTATATGATATAAGTCATTAATGACAGTAGCCGAAAAAGGGACACTCCTTGTCCTAAGGGGTATACTCGTCAAAGCATCAAAATCTCCCTCAAATGTTGATAAAACAGCATAAAACTCAGCAACTAACGTAGTGTTAATTGGTTCACTACGAGCCTTAGCAACTTCTAACCAACCTCGAGTTGTAAACACATTCCTCAAACTAGGATGTATCTCAGAAAAATCAAGGCCTCTCTCTAAGCTGACTGAACAATGTGCAAACACAGCATTATACTTATTCTTAGCAACTTCAGTAGCAGTTCTTTGAAAAGAGATAGACTGCTCAATGTCAGTGTCATGTCCCGAGGTTAAAAAAATTAGAAAGAAGGCCGAAGACGCGTCAGTGACCGTCGGATATGAACTACTAGCCGTTCGTGATGCCATTTAGCTTAATTGTGATGTCGTCGTTTTATTTATGTTGCATTTATATTATTCGAGTACGCCGACTTATTGCCCGAGTTGTTCAGGGCCTATATTAATGTGATGTAAACATGAATAGATGATTATGATTAATGAAAATCCCCCTTTTCTATTCTAATTTCCCGTCCCCCTTTCTTCTTCCCTGGATCTCATCTTCTTCTTCTCAATTTCTTTCTCAATTCCCTTCTCCTTCTGCATATTTCTGGAATTATATCTCAATTCGTGACAAGTGGTATCAGAGCGGACGATTCTCGGCAATTTTTCCTTCACCCCTGCTTCTAATTCTCATTTCTCATTTCTCTTTCTCAAAGTCTTAATTCTCTTTTCTCCTTCTCGATCTATATACAATTATGGAACCTGGCTTAATGGTTTTGTCAATTTACTGTGCTCAAATGGCGCCAAAATGGAATAGCTTACTAGAATTGAGGCCTAGTCAAAGAAAGGATATGAGTGTTCAAGCTTACTATGATGATGTATGAAAAATCTTCTTATTTTCTCTCCTAATTTTCCGTCTATTCTTCTCTGTCTCTTATTTTTGATCTTTCAGTAAGAGTGTGGTCTTATGAATTGAAGCCCCAAAAATTGTCAGACGCTTTCTATAGGGCACGATTTGAGGAAGCAATGATTGGGATGAAAGCCTATTTGGATAAGTGGAATACATCCCCTAACATAGTAACATCCAAACCCATTTCATTGTCCGATTCAGAAGAAATGTCTAAGAAAGTTGTTGATGGCCAAGGTGATTCAGAAAATGAAGCTCTCAAGATGTTCGACAAATCGACAGAGCCAATTTTTACAGGTTCGAAATCAATTTCTGGTCAGTGTTATCCTTTTTCTACGATTGCAGAGGTTTATTTCTCTTTCCCCAAGGCTGGAGTTCAGCTAGTTGAGAAGGCTGAGCAGTCATTTCCATCCAAGCTTGAAGTTGTGGAACTTGCTTACGAAATGTTCGATGAAATGACCGACCTAGTTCCTACAGCTCGACACTCGTTTTCTTTAGTTTCCTTGTTTAGAAATGAGAGGAATGATAATTCTCTTCTCAATAAAGCTGATAATCGAATGCTTGATGAGGTTGGGCAGCCTTTTTGGTTGAAGATGCAAGGCATAAAAGCTGACCAGCAACTGTTCGACAAAATGCCGGAACTAACTTCAGCTGAGCAGAATAAAAGTGTTGTTGCTAATGAAGAATTGATACTACCAATTGTGGTTTTTCCAAGAGATTTGAGCTTTGGACCTGAGGTAACAAAGGTAAGTTCATTTAATTTCTCATCTAAGTCTAACCTTGAAGAAGAATTCATGTTTGTAGATCTTAAAAATCACGTGTTCGGTGCCGATTGTTGGGTTGATGGAATATTAATGTTCACATTTGATCCCGGAGGAGGATTTTCGTCCCAAATGGATAGTGACGTCTTGAAAAATGATAATGAATTAGTTAAGATGGGAAGGGAAACGAATGGGAATAATAAAGGAAATTTTATTGCAATTGTAGAGATGTCTGTGAATAAAAACATTGTGTGGGAAGTGCTTGAGAATGCTTTTACGTATGAAGAGAATTTGATTGGGGCCAACGGTTACTTGGAGTATGAATTACTTGTGGATGCGCAGTTGGATTGTATTCTGCTTTTCCATTTTGTAGAGATAGTTATCAATTGGAGAACTAGCAATGTAGGCTCTGTGGACAAGGTTGGGAAAGAGTGTCCTGGGATGGCTCTGTGGTATTGGTCTGGAAATTATTTGCAAGCCCCCATTGTGTATTATTTGAAGATCATTGTTGTTGGTGATCATTGTGTTACACCTAGCAATTCGGCCATCATTTTTTTGCTGGAAATACCTATAAGTGGAATCCCAATGGTTGGTTTGGTCATTTGGCAGACAAATGAGGTTGAGTGTCTCAGAAAATCTTGGCTTGCTTGGCTTTGGATTGAAAGAGTTGGCTTTTATCTTGGATTTGATCTCCCACATGTCTACTATTTAGTAATATGTCTAGGGTTGCATATTCTAAAATACATTGGGCGAACTAGTTCCGTTGATGAGACGAAGAGAGGGGTGCATTTCGCATCTGCCGCAGCTGTGATCATTTTTATGGAGCCCAAACCGAGGAGAGGGCATGTGGATCAGATTATAAGCATATGCTGCATTCTTTTAAAGAGCTTTGTTGACACGAAGTATAGGATTCCTTACATCCTTGAGGACAAGGATGCTTTTGAGAGAGTGGGAAAGGATATAGTACGTATGGATACTACATTGGGGATAATTGGGCTTATGACTTTTCAAGCCTCTGATTCAGGATGTATTTCCTTAGTTGGTGGGAAGTCCTTTGATAGCCTTGTAAATGAGAAATTATCATTTAGTTATCTTAAACATGAAGAGGGTGGAAAGGGTAGTTCCTCAAATATGCTTGCCAGGGTGCTCCCTTCATATAGCAAACAGGAAAACATTCCAATTTTGTATCAAAAACAGGAAAACAGAAAGATGACATGTATCAAAAGGGCTGTGAAGGTCAAGGTTATTGCAGATGCAAATTTTGTAATGTGTTGGTGTGCTATTCTAAATCATGATATCCTTCCACATATAGCTATCAAAATTCGGTATGAGCTAGCTACAGAAATAATCTCGATCGCCGGTGATGATTGGAAATTAGAAACTGAGCTAGGTTGGGGTATTTCACAGAAGGTTATAGGCAAGGAGCAATCTTCACTTGGTGATTTTAGACATGGAGATAGTGAAATGGGTAGCACCTTGAATATAATTGCTATACTGCTCATTTCCAATCACCATATGTTCATTGGAATTGATGTTATGAGATTCAAAAGGTTTGACGACGATTCAGGCTTACACTTTGCTGTCAAAGATCTCATAAACAAAGACATGAAGCCATCTCCACTGCTGGGACCGAATGTTATGAACAGCCTATTGGTAGCTCTTGAATATGCATCATGTTGTCTTCCCAATGGGTTGAGAGACACTGCTGGTGCTTCACCTTTACCTAAAGGTTTGGATGATATAGGATTAATTCCAAAGACACTGTTATTTTCTACTGCAGAGCTGGAACACTACATATGGGATCCAGGTTCTTTCGTATCAGTCTTGCAGCTCTTAGGACAACTTTTGGAAGGATCCTGGTCCTGTTTGGGTTTCTCATTTCACCACCTTGAGGACAAGGCGGTTGTTGAGGGGAAGGATTTGTCATGTCCCGAGGTTAAAAAAATTAGAAAGAAGGCCAAAGACGCGTCAGTGACCGTCGGATATGAACTACTAGCCGTTCGTGATGCCATTTAGCTTAATTGTGATGTCGTCGTTTTATTTATGTTGCATTTATATTATTCGAGTACGCCGACTTATTGCCCGAGTTGTTCAGGGCCTATATTAATGTGATGTAAACATGAATAGATGATTATGATTAATGAAAATCGCCCTTTTCTATTCTAATTTCCCGTCCCCCTTTCTTCTTCCCTGGATCTCATCTTCTTCTTCTCAATTTCTTTCTCAATTCCCTTCTCCTTCTGCATATTTCTGGAATTATATCTCAATTCGTGACAGTCAGTTAAAGGCCGGGTTGGTATGGAAGGTACTAAAACTGTTTGCTTTCTTTTCTTTCCAGACTGTTTCCTAGATGATGAGGCTTCAGCCATCTACGATTGTGATGTAAAATTCAAAAACAACAACAAAGACGACAAAAACAACAAAAAGAGTCTAAGTAATCATAATGAAAATCAAAAAACATAAAAAAATTCTAGAAAAATCGAAATTAATTAGAAAATAACTAGATTATTACCTTGATGATATAATTTGAAGCTTAGCTGACCGGAAAAGATGGGGGGCGCAGGAAATAGGAGCTCTCCTCTTTGATGAAAACAACCCAAATGAGTATAGAAATTTGAAATGTGTGATGATTTCAACAAAAGTGTAATGTGGTTTTGATAATTTGAGTGCAAAAGAGGTGATAAAGTGTGTGAAAAATGTGGGGTGAATTGGGGGTGGTGGTGCGGCGGTGTGGGGTTTGAAGAAGGAGAAGAAAAAAGAAGAAGAAGTCGGGTGTTTTAGGTTAAATGCTTCCCGGTTCGAATCATGTAAACTGCTAAGTTTCGAACTTAAACTAAATCAAAATATATATATATATATATATATATATATATATATATATATATATATATATATATTTTTAAATATAATAAAACTAAGATTAATTTATATAATCTCTTATAAAATATATTTATTTCTAAATTTCTTTTATAAAAGTTATATAAATTAAAACTTAAGGTTATTATAAAATTTTATAAATTTTATGAAAAATAAAAAAAACTTAAAAATCCTTTTAAAAAGATGTTATAAAATAAAAACTAAAACTTATGAAAATATAATTTTTGGTTCCTCATTCTTGTAATCTTAAATCCTCGAGACTTCTTTCATAACGATCGATCAACCTTATTCCTAGGAATAATGCGTTTGAATTCTCTCTTTGTTCTCCATCGGGATTTTCGGATAACCACCTAATCGTTCCCATCTTAATAACCTTCAAACATTCATCCTGGGATTTGGTTGTATTTTCTTTACATTCTCCCATATGTTCAGCCTTTCCACAGATTCGACACCTCATTAAAAACTTTGCTCTTCTTTTGATTGCACTTCTAGATGTTCCATTACATAACTCTTTCTTTCGGGTTTCCCTTAGCAGTCCTTTGTTTTCTTGGAAAACTACGGATTCTATTTTAAAAGCAACATCTTTATCCAATCCTAATTTTAAAAGCAAAATAAAAATTTCTATTCTACCTAAGAAAGACATCCAGTTCTTTAACGTCTATCCGGTAAAAGACGAAACAACTGTAAAATGCATAAAAGATAAAAATAAGAAAGGTAGTACCCGTGTTTTGGATGATTTCATATTTTCTACTTCTCTAATTCAGCGGAGGGTCGATAAGCAACAATATTTCCTCTGTTTGAGGTACCCCTTCAGTTTCCACGAACAATTTACCCTGTGACCATTAGCTATAAACGTTGTTTTCCCATTAGTTAGTTCAACAGCTCCAGATTTATAAACTTTTGTTACTTCATAGGGACCTGTCCATCTAGATTTAAGCTTACCTGGAAACAACCTTAAACGAGAGTTATATAAAAGCACTTTATCACCTATATGGAACTCACGATGATAGATTTTTTTATCATGAAATGATTTCGTGCGTTCTTTATAGATTCGAGCATTTTCATAAAAATCGAGGCGAAATTCTTCCAGTTCTGTTAATTGCAGTAATCTATGATCACCGTAAGATTTAGGATCGAAATTTAGAAACTTAATGGCCTATAAAGCTCGGTGTTCTAATTCAACAGGGAGATGACAAGATTTTCCAAAAACTAACCTAAAGGGAGAACAACCAATTGGTGTTTTAAATGTTGTTCTGTACGCCCATAACGCATCATCTAGTCTTTCTGCCCAGTTTTTACGATTTGAATCCACTGTTTTTTCCACGATCCTTTTAATTTCTCGATTAGAAACCTCTACCTGTCCACTAGTTTGTGGGTGATAGGGTGTTCCAAGTTTATGAGTTACACCATATTTTTCCATTATCTTAGTAAACGGTCGGTTGCAAAAATGTGAACCTCTATCACTAATGATAGCCCTCGGGATGCCATATCTTGTAAAGATATTTTTCTTAAGGAATCTTATGACGACCTTGGTATCATTAGTTGGAAGAGCTTCAGCTTCTACCCATTTAGAGGCATAATCAACCATCACTAAAATAAATCTTTTTCCAAAAGAAATAGGGAAAGGTCCCATGAAATCTATGCCCCAGACATCAAATATTTCACATTCTAAGATAGGTTGCATAGGCATTTCATGTTTCTTTGATATGTTTCCCCATTTTTGACATGATTCACAAGATTTTGCATATCTATATGCATCTTTATATAGCGTAGGCCAATAAAAACCACATTGTAAAACTTTAAAAGCAGTCTTCCATCCTCCATGATGTCCTCCTGCCTCACGATCATGACAAAACGATAGAATACTTAAGATTTCATTATCAGGCACACACTTTCTAATTATCCCGTCCGAACATCTTCGGAAAAGATCCGGTTTCTCCCAATAATAGAATCTTAAGTCATGAAAGAATTTCTTCTTCCGTTGCCAAGTCCAGTGAGACGGAATGTAATTACAAGTAAGATAGTTAACGATATTCCCAAACCATGGTGAATTCTCTTTCAATGGTATTCCTTTTAATAATTGCATGGTTGAGGGAGTATCTATTCTAAATAATTGCTCATCTGTAAATGAATCCGATATTTCATTTCCTATCCCTTCATCATTCTCCATTCTACTTAGATGATCTGCCACTACATTTTCACTTCCCTTTTTATCCTTGATTTCTATATCAAATTCTTGGAGTAACAGAATCCATCTAAGAAGGCGAGGTTTAGCATCTTTCTTACTTAAAAGATATTTCAGAGCTGAATGGTCTGTATATACTATAACCGTAGATCCTACAATATATGATCTAAACTTGTCTAAGGCAAATATTACAGCCAATAGTTCTTTTTCTGTTGTTGCATAATTGAGTTGGGCTGCATTTAATGTGTGAGATGCATAGTAGATAGCTTTGAGTATTTTGTTATGTCTTTGACCTAAAACAGCTCCTACAGCTAAATCACTTGCGTCACACATTATTTTAAAAGGTAAATCCCAGTTTGGTGCTACTAGCACTGGTGCAGTAGTTAATCTCGCTTTTAGGGTCTTAAAGGCTTCCATACATTTTTCATCAAAATGAAATGGTACTTCTTTTTCCAGCAAATGACTTAAAGGCTTTGCTATTTTTGAGAAATCTGCAATAAATCTCCTATAGAATCCAGCATGTCCAAGAAATCCTCTTAAAGTTTTTAAATTTACTGGGGGAGGTAATTTTTCAATTACTTCGACTTTAGCTTGAACTACTTCAATACCTACTTCAGAGATTCTATGACCTAATACAATACCTTCAGATACCATTAGATGACATTTTTCCCAATTTAGTACTAGGTTGGTATCTTCACAGCGTTGTAAGACTCGTTCTAAGTGTGAAAAACATTCATCAAATGAATCTCCGTAAACACTAAAGTCATCCATGAAAATTTCTAAAAACTTCTCGACCATATCGGAAAATATAGACATCATACATCTTTGAAACGTAGCTGGTGCATTACATAATCCAAAAGGCATTCTTTTATGGGCAAAAGTTCCATAAGGACAAGTGAAAGTGGTTTTTTCTCTATCTCCTGCTGCAATGGAAATTTGTAAATACCCTGAATAACCATCTAAGAAGCAGTAATACTTATGTCCGCTTAATCTTTCCAACATCTGTACGATGAACGGAAGTGGATGATGATCCTTCTTAGTATGATCATTTAGTTTCCGAAAATCAATGCACATTCGATATCCTGTAATTTCCTTTGTTGGAATCCATTCGTTCTTGGCATTCTCTTTTACCGTGAAACCTCCTTTCTTAGGAACTACTTGAGTTGGACTCACCCATTCACTATCAGATATAGGGAAGATAATCCCCATTTCTAATAATTTGATAACCTCCTTTTTAACGATTGCTTGTAAATTTGGGTTAAGACGGCGTTGTGGTTGAATACAAGGCTTAGCTCCTTCATTCAATATTATCTTATGAACACAAATCTCAGGGCTAATTCCTCGAATATCTGCTACTGTCCATCCAAATGCTTTCTTATGTTGCTTTAACATTTTCAGCAATTGATCTTCTTGTAATTCTGTTAAAGTTGAAGAAATAATAACTGGAAGTAGGTTATTAGTTTCCAAAAAATCATACTTCAGATTAGAAGGAAGCGGTTTTAACTCCAGATTCCTTGGTGGATCTTCTACCGATGGTTTTAAAACTGGTACTAACATCTCCAATTTCAAATATTGATGCCATGGATACTTGAAAAACAATCCTTTATCTAGATAAAAAATTACCTCTTTCATTTCAATATCATTTTCATCTTCTTTATAGATAGATAATGTTAAACATTCCTCTAACTTATCTTCATAAACATGTAACTTATCACAGATAGAGGATACATTATCCATAAAAGAACATGATTCTGGTGATTTGTATGGATGATTCGTAGCCTTAAAAATATTAAACGAAATTTTTTCTTCATTAACTCTCAATATTAGTTCACCTTTTTGAACATCTATCAACGTTCTTCCTATAGCTAGAAATGGTCGACCTAAAATAATTGGTGCTGAATATCCTTCTTCCATTTCCATTATTACAAAGTCCACTGGAAAGTAGAATTTGTCAATCTTAACCAGGACATCTTCAATGACTCCTTTAGGATATTTAACTGATCTGTCTGCCATTTGAAGTATCATTTCAGTATTTGTAAGCTTTCCTATGCCTAATTTCTTATAATCCTCATATGACATGAGATTAATACTTGCTCCAAGATCACATAGTACCTTTTTAAACAAAAAGCCTCCAATCTCACATGGAATAGTGAAACTACCAGGATCCTTAAGTTTAGGTGGTAACTTATGCTGCAGAATTGCAGAACATTCTTCATTTAAACAAATATTCTCATATTCTTCTAATTTTTTCTTGTTTGATAGAATATCTTTAAGAAATTTTCCATAGGCAGGCATATTGACTAGAGCTTCGATAACAGGGATATTGACATGAATATGACGAAAAGTGTCAAGGAATCGAGCATACTTCTTATCAGTTTTTATCTTTTTAATTTGATCCTTAGGTGGGTAAGGTAAAGATTCTAGATCTATAACCTTTGGTTCAGAAGTTATGGTCTCTTTTCCTTTTTCCTTGGCTTTTTGAGTATTACTTTGTTGCCATATTTCCTTATCTGTAGATTCTTCTATTAAAACATTACCTGAATCATTCTCCTTTTGTTTTTCTTTTTGATTTTCCTTAACATGTTCCTTGACATGTTCTTTCAAAATTCTAGGGATTTTTACCCATTTTTCACCTTCATTTTCAGGTTCATTATTACTATTCTGTTTCAAGAAATCATTCATGATTTCTTCCTTCTCATCCGTAAATTCAAGTTCTTTCAAGGGTTCTTCATCTTTTTCAAACTTACCATCTAAATCATTTTCTACTTCATTCCTTCCTAAGTGTTCTGCTTCAGTATCTTCCCAAAGCTTTTTACTTCTAGTGATCACAACATTCACCTCTCTCGGGTTTCTTTCAGTATTACTTGGTAATCCTCCTGGAGGTCTACTACTTTTACGTTCTCCTTCTCTACTCAAATGGTCTTCCATATTTCTTAATGATGCTTCTAAAGTTCTCATTCTGGTATCATGTCCACTCATACATGTTTTCAACATACCCATATCTTTAGAAACTTTTCCTATAGAAGTTATCATAGATTCCATATTCTGAGCTTGAGTAGATACTACACCCATCATATTTTCCATTAATTTCTCCCATTTTTCAACTCCTTCAGGTTGAGTTGAACCTTGGGTGACTGGTATACTTTGAGTAGTATGTTGCGGATAAGATCTAGGTAATTATTGTAAATTCTGATTAGAGGTATCTCCTTGATAGACTTGATTATTATACGAATTCTTATACTGAACTGGATACGGCGGTTGTCCTTGCTTATTAGGGTTGTCAGACCAACAAAAATTAGGGTGATCTCTTCTAATAGCATTGAAAGAGTTAGAATATGCATTGTTCAGATTTCTATGCTGTTGTAAAAAGCTCACCTCTTCCCTCGAATATCCTTCTGGTTCCTCTATCCCTAATGACACATTATCATGATCTAAGTAGTCATTTGGTATGATATTTTCTTAGTTGTCAAATTTTCTACTCAAATTCTCCAAGTGTGCTAGAACTTCCGTATTTGATGTACATTCTCCTGCAAAAGCTACTTTTCTTGTACTAGAACCGGTTTCCCACATTCTGTTATTTTTGAAAATCTTTTCTATAGCGTCGTAAACTACTTGGGCTTCACTCATCATTAAAGAACCACCACATGCATGATCTACATCTGCACGCGAGTCTTTCCTTAATTTACGACAGAAAAGTTGAATTTGCATATCTAAAGAATAACCATGGTCGGGACAGCCTCTTAATAACTTTTTAAATATTTCCCACGCATTCCCAAGTGTTTCTTCAGAACCTTGTCTAAAGTTAGCGATCTCGACTTTTAATTCCAAATTTCTCCCTGGAGTGAAATATTGCTTTAGAAACTCGGTTTGAATCTCCTCCCAACTAGTTAACGAATGATGTGGAAGTGACATAAACCAATCTCGTGCTCTTCCTTTTAAAGAAAAAGGAAACATAGACATTCTTGTCAATTCACAATGAGCACCTTGACTTTTGGCTGTATTACACAATTCTTCGAAAAGATAGAGATGGTGATGTGGATCCTCATCATCCTCTCCTAGAAATTGGGCTCTTGTGTCAATTAAACCAAAAAGATGAGATTTTATTTCAAAGTTATTTGCTCCATCATTAGGTAAAAGTATAGGATTATTAGTCTGATTTCTTCTTAATGTCTGATCACAGATAGGTCTTGGGTTTGGTAAGTTAAGATTATTACGATTATTCGGGTTTCGATTCCGATTGTTCCTGTTTTGGTTATTTGGCATTGGTACGTTTTGATTAAGGTTTTGACCATGCCCTTGAGCATGATCTAGTCCTTGTTCCGTTGTTTCATCACTGACTTCAGCCATTCTCGTATTTCGATTGGATGAAGACACTTGGTCAGGATTTCCCTGACTGATATAACATCGTTTACTCTCTGCTCTTAATTGCTTTTCGTAAGTGTCTATGTCAGGCTTATAAGGAGTGAGTGGGGTTTTATCACTTCTGGTCATCAACTATCGAAAACACGAAATAACTTGAAAAAGATAGAAATGTAAAGATTGGCAAACTACCAAAAAGGTAGGCACCAGTCGAAAAAATAAAAATAGAAATGTGATAAGAAAAGTGTTGACTTATCCTCGAGAGTTTTGAGTTAATACAGGTAGTAACCATTCGAACACAAAGAATTAGCGTCGTTCCCCGGAAACGGCGCCAGAAAAGCTGACGCGCACAGACTGGTGATGTACAATCCTTAACCGACAGTGTATCGGGTCAAATTGCAGCGATAGTATGGTGAGTCAGGTGTCGTATCCTCTGGGGAACGAAAAAAGGGTAATTCTTTGTGTGGTTAAACACCAAAAAACTATTATTGTCTCAATCTAAATCGCAGTTTTATCCAGATACCAACTTTTACTTTAACAAAAACAATACGAAAAGGCATAAAACTAACATAGATATATATAGCTACATAAATACATATATATATATATATATAAATATATATATATATATATATATATATATATATATATATATAGATATAAATATATATATAGGTACCAATATAACAAAAATTATAGAAATACTATAAATATTGATATAAACTAGCCAAGAATATGTTATTGAATTACAATATCATTTTAGTAGAAATGGATGTGCTCGATCTATCCTTTTAGGTCTAATCAATTATACGAAACGGTATACTCCTAAGCGCAAATAATTTCTCCTCACACGAAGCGTATGAAATTGTCATATGTCAAAAGTCCTCTGTCCAATGTCATCTCAAGCATGGGTCACTCCCGTTTTGTCATACGGCCAATGTTTTAAGATATGTCTATTAAACAGATGATTTTAACATTATGAATAAGTGAGTATAATTATATCCTCGGTACGGGGTTCCGTTTGTCAGACGGCCATGTTTTACCCTCCGATCTTTCTATCACAATATCGTAGTCTAATATGCGAGTTGTCAATTCATTAGGTACGTTTCTAGTCAAAATCGAGTAGCTAATTCAATTTTAACATACATTACGCGCAAATAGAAAGAGATTCGTTAAAATCGATTTTAATCACGTTTTAACATAGTCATCATCCATTTCTCAAAAATGATAAAACTAATTCAATTTCATATCTTGGCTAGATAATAAGTTAGCCTATTATCATTATAACAACTATATAGATACTAATGTAAACAGACGAACAGAAATACATTAGAAAGTTTACCGAATTACAATTGAAGCATCAGAGCCGTATTCTCCGGAAATAGCAACTCTTCTTACATCAACGATCCTTGATATTCCTCCCAAGCATTACAACATTACTCGAACTACTTTATTTATTTCGGCAGAGTGCCGTTTACGGTATTTACAGAACTGATACTAACATAATAGATATATATATAAGATAGAGATGTATATATTGGTACAAAAAAACCCATCCTTGCATTGAGGGCTATTTATAGACAATTTTGGCTCGGCCGGTTCGAAACGAGAAACTGCCGGTTCGAACCGGCATAAGAGACAAAACATTATCCCATGTGCAGAATAGCCGGTTCGAACTGAGAAAGGGCCGGTTCGAACCGGAAATATTTTTTCAGCTTCTTGATCGTCTTTTAATCATCTTTTTTATCCCGAATCTTTAGTTTGAATCCAAAATACTTCTTATCATCCCTGCACAAACATAAAGAAACGAACCACGAGTAAATCTGACGACAAAAACTACGTTTTCTTTATATTTTTACCGATTTCAATCAATTATAACTTTTTATTATTTTAGATATAATCTTAGAT
Source organism: Gentiana macrophylla (assembly GCA_026214975.1). Classification (NCBI taxonomy): domain Eukaryota; kingdom Viridiplantae; phylum Streptophyta; class Magnoliopsida; order Gentianales; family Gentianaceae; genus Gentiana; species Gentiana macrophylla. Next base: position 117,411,738 of record CM047811.1, read on the forward strand.
ATTTATAGGATATATATGTAATAATACGTAATAAAAAGTATATAAAATAACATAATTTTTATCATATATTTATTACATATCAGCGGGCAGCTCTGACTGCGGTTCCGCCTCTGCCCGTTTTCTCGACGAGGTGGGGTCGCGAAGCTCGGTTTGTCGTGGGTGACGGGTTGCTTAGAAGAGTAGATGGTGAACCGTCTAGGATTGAGGTGTCTGACCCTGAGCATGCCATGGATGCTGCCATTTCCGAATTTGGGATCGCTGTGCACAAGGTGAGTATTTTTCCCCTTATTTCTGCAAACTTGTTTTCATTTTTTCACCTACTTATCGTGTCCTTCTCAGATCTCATCCCTCATGTATGTTGCGCGTGACTCCGCGTGTAAGGTGATGACCAGCGAGGGCCAGGCGCATGAAGAGTTGGCCAAGGCGCGGCAAGATAGAGAGGTGCTTGTACTGACAATGAATGATATGCAGGCAAAAGTTGAGGAGGCCAAAACTTTGCTGGATGAGAAAGAGAGGACCACAGCGGAGCGCATAGTGGAGTCGGATCGCAGGGTTGCCGCAGCGGAGCTCAGGGCGAACAATGCGGAGAACGAACTCCGGACCGTTCAGGCCCAACTGTCGGATGAGAAGAATCATCGCAGGAAGGTAGAGGCGGCGCTGGGCTCATGCGAGCAGAAATGTAAGGTTGCTGAAGACGCTGCTACTGCTGCTGCTAAGAAAGCTGAGGCTGCTGCTAAGAAAGCTGAGGATCTCGCTGCTGAGATTCAGGACAAAGTTGATGCCGCTCTCGCCGAATATAAAGATAGTGCCGCTTTCTGGGATGTCCTAGGCTCCAATTATGATCAAGGCTGCTACCACATGGCCAGGTGTATCTTAAGGTCGCTTGAACAAGGTGTGGCCCCAACTATTCAGCATATGGCCGGATGGACTCAAGAGAACTCCTTCAGCGAAGAGCTTGTTCGATTCCATCCCGTGATCCCCTACAGTGAGGCGGAGATGGCTGAATACAATGAGCTGCGTAGGAATGATGGTCAGCCCGAGTTGGAGTTTCCTGCTGTGGTGATGGCAAACATGCGAGCATATCAGCAAGAGGTCACGAACACGATAGCCGCGGTGGGGGATTTAGCAGCTGTTGATGATGAGGTGGCGCAGCAGGACGGGCAGCAAACTGAAGAGACTGTAGACCTTACCCCTGGAGGCGCCTGATTATTATTTGTACTCATGACTGTTATTATCTTTCCTGGTTGGTACATTTGATTTTCTTCTCTGTTGCAAATACATTAGGCCCGTTTGACTGGCCATTTTTTAATGTATGCCTTTCTTGCCGTTTTTGTTTGTTCTCTTTAGTGTTTTTGTTTTTGTTTACCCAAAAATACACAAGAGGCGAGGTCGAGGCGGCGCTGGGCTCTGTCCCTCTTTACCCAAAAACACACAAGAGGCGGAGTTGAGGCGGCGCTGGGCTCTGTCCCCCTACTCCCTTTTTTTGTTTTTTCTTACCCAAAAAATACACAAGAGGCGGGGTCGAGGCGGCGCTGGGCTCTGTCCCCCTACTCCCCCCCTCTTTTTTTTTTTTTTTTTGGGCGCAGTATTTTCGTGGCTGTATTCGCCACGCGCTAATGGGCGACGCTTATTTGAGAAGTAGAAAACGGCATTTAATGCTTGCGGCCAGACAGTGTTCTTGTCAGAGACTTATTGGTTCCCAGAGCAGCCTTTGACCGTGCCATTAATGCGGTCAGTAATCTTAGGATGACAGTTTCCAGATACAGCTATCCCATAGAATCTCGATTTCTTCAACTGCTTGGCATTTTTGCAGGCTGGATTTTCGGGCCGTTTTGAATTTCGAATTTCAACAGCCCAAACCGCCCATTGCTTCAATATTTTACTATATAAAGGGGGCACAACAGGGCTCATTTCACTCCCAAACATTTTGTCTTGCCTTCGATTATCCTCTTCTTTGTTTTTGAATCCTCTATTGTTTATTCCATTTGAAATCCCATGTCTCATTCTGGTGAAAGTAGCAGAGTTCATGAATGGCAAGCCGAATTGCAGGCTCGTTTAATGCATGATCTATCTCCTTTCTTCACTACTGCTTCTTGTTCTCGGTGAAATTTATGGTTTTTATCGCATTATTAGAGAACAATATCTTTCGTATTCTAGTAATTTTTAGAGAAAATTATATGTTTAAGGCGTGAATTTGAATAATGGGTTTAGAAGTGTCAAAAGTGTAATTTGGGCGCTTTTATGTGTTAAATTTATTGAATTATTATTATTTGGGGATGACTACATGTTTTCCATGTTTTATCTATTATGTAGATGCTTAATTTCGAGTGCATAAAGAGGATAAATGAGGCTCAATTCGAATTATAAGAGATAAATATGGAATTGGCTTGAAGAAGAATGGATAACTATGAAGAAATCCGATCCTCAAAGATATTGGACGGCGCCCATCGATCCGACGAAGTCCCGTGTGAATCAAGCGTCCATGAAGCGCCCAGAGTCATATTTTACATACTGAGCCTTCAGACGTAAGTCGAACGAGCGGCGTCGAATCTCCGTCCCAAATAAATGAACGAGCGTCCCATGACCTTGGGCGGGCGTCCATGCCCGACTTAACCCTAGCCGACCTAAAATCCTATAAATAGCGGCGTGTACTAAACCCTAGGGGACATCCCATACGCATCATTCACTCATAATAAACCCTAGCAGCCGCATTATTCAAGGAGGAGAGTCAAAGATGAATCCTTCCATCCCAATGATTATGTCTAACAACATGATTGTTGGCTAAACGCATAGCAGTGGAACAACCGGAGGATATCACATCAACGTCATCACAACCATGATTTGTTAGTTTATCTTTAGTTATGATTTTGAATACGCTTGTTTTATTTATCGTTTGAATCTGATTTAATTGCTAAGAGTTTCATTAGATAGGAATGTCAATGAACTTCTATGTTGTTTGAATTTTTATGGAAATATGATTCAACAATAGGTTTAATTCAATCGATACGATTAATGTCATTTTGAGGAATCATATATCGTTAGTTGGGTATTACAATTTGGGAACGGATTGTTGATCTTGTGATAAATGTTATTTGTTTTTCTTGGAAAAGTAAACAAACCCTAGAAATTGATCTAAAGGAATTTAGTCGGTTTCGTGATTGATCATACCAATAAAACTGTATTCGAATCATAAACTGGTTGTATGATTATTATGTGATTGAATCTTGGCTGTTCCACTGTCTTCTCTTTATTATCTGTTAATCAAAATCGTTCTTAATTGCCCTAGTTTAAGTTAAGTTTTTAGAACCCTAGTTCCTGCAACTTTTCTCGCCTATTTTACTTTACGATCGTATCCAGGGCGCTGTTCATTTAATTGAACGTTAGTCCATTGCTTTAATTTCGGGCGCTGCTTCACTATAGTGAACGTTAGTCCAACCTTCTGTCTTTCTGTTTTTTCTGCTTATTTTTAGTTGCTGTTTTATTTTCTTTCCTTTAGTTATTAGTTATTTCTTAGGTTTAGTTTATAGTTAGATTAATCTTAGTTTTAAGTAATTAGTGACATAACCGACTTAGGAGTTATATCTTAATCGACAAATTATCACGATTCCGCTTAGGGCGACTCGGCAACACCTTATACTACGTACCTTATACTTGGGGTGTTCCGATAATATAAATTTAAAACACGTTTTCAACGAACAAGTTTTTGGCGCCGTTGCCGGGGAATCGGTAACGGTTGTCGGATTCTATTTAGGACAATTTTCTGTGTCAAAAAGGGTCGTTAGGGCACGCAGTAGTATTTTGGCCGTAACTTTCGGCTCGAGTGTCCGTTTGGAACGCAGGACCCCAATTCGAAAGCTCGTTCGACGCCGACGACGCGTGGTGAACCGCCGTGAAGCCGTTCAGATGCGTTTTCGAGGTCAAAATCCACTGTTTTCCTCTCCTTTTTGGCCCTAGAAGATTTCAACACGTTTTTTTTTACCATCTTAGTGTTTTTCTTGTTTTTAAATTTTTCGTAGGTATAGTTTCTCTAGTTAGTAACTTCCTTAGGTTTTGGATTAGTTTTGTTTTCCTTAGTCTCACTTTGTTTATCCTCTGTTTCCTGTTGATTTTCTGCTCTGATCCTCGTTTTTCAGCTTTTGAACGAACGTCCAATCATACAGACGCTCGTCCATTCTGAAAAATTTCCTTTTATCTGTTTACTGGTCAAACGAGCGTCTGGTCATCCAAACGCCCGTTTGTTTAGTAAAAACGCCTCTGAACGCTTTTTGGTATACCAGACGAGCGTCTATTGAACCAGACGCCCGTCCGGAAACTTCCACTGATGCAGGCGCTGCGTTCACGATTACGAACGCCCCCGTCCGTCTATCTTTCTTGTTTTTCTCCTTTCTTCTCTTAGCTTGAATTCCAAGGTTAACTCTTACATCAACTCGACTTTTAGTCGGTGTTGACCTCTCTCAATTGTCCTCCTGGTTTATGCAAACCGTAAGCAAGAAGGGACCTCTCCTTTTTGATCCGTAGACCGAACGGTCCATCCTAAGAAGAAGGCTTTTTCCCGATCTAGACATCATGGTGACCCGGTTCAAAATCCGGATCTAGTTCCTCCTAATCCAAATTCCTCCCAAATCAAAATCCGGACCCTCAAGCTCACCAATCGACTCCTTCAACAAATACAGTTGTTACAACAACAACAGAATCGACAAGTCAGCTACAAAACCAATTGCAACAACTCCATCAAGCCCGGCAAGCCCAAATAAATCAAGACCCCTATGCCCTTTATCTTAACCAAGACTTCACGGAGGGGCATAGACCTATTCGACCTCCGGATATGGGCCAAGTGCATTTCGATCCGAAAAATGGAGTGGTTGGACCGGTCCAAAATAGCTCCTTTCATGGCACCGCTCAAGAAGATCCTCATGACTTCTTGTCCACTTTTGTTCAAATTTGCGAAGCCGGCCATTATCCGGTATTGATTACGAGATCGTTAAGTGAAACTTTTCCCGTTTGCTTTAAAAGGTGAAGCAAACAGATGGTTCAAATCCTTACCCCATCACTCTCTCCATACCTGGCCGATGTTAAAAGAGCCTTCGCTCAAAATTCGTTTCACCTGGAGCGATAATGGGCCTTAAGCGTGATATAGCTAATTTTGAGCAATTAGAAGGAGAAAGCGTAGGAAAGGCACAGGAAAGGTTGAATTTGTTAATGAGGAAATGCCCTAACCATGGATACACTCGACATGAGCTCCTAGAATTATTCTATCGGGGTGTTACTCAACCCAATAGAGATTATCTAGACTCACATGACTCATGGATCTTTTAGGCGGAGGAGATGATGCTATAGGGTAGTGAAACAATTGCCAAGAACAACATGTGGTCAACCTCTGGGAAGACCCATGTTGAGGAAGATAAGAGGAAATCATTGCAAGCGATCCTGTGACCACGAAGTTGGTTGCTCAAGTGGAAATGATAAACCAACAGATGGCTAATTTACAAATGCAAAGACGAAGGGATCGATCAATGGATATGAGTCTTACGGGAACGCAGAGCAATGAGAACGGAGATGAAGTAAATGCGATAGGCAACGAATCAAACTTTTCGTAATTTCAATCAAAATTACGGTCAATCAAGCTATAATCCAAACCGTAACTTTTAAAATCCATGAAACGCTTATTATATCGCCACCTGGCGCATCCAATTCCAACCACCTTCAACTCCAACAATCAAAAGCCCCAAGGCAATTGGGCTCAAACGCCAAATCCACAAACCCCACCTCTATCTCTCAAAAGAAATTCGATGAGCTAGTAGATATGGTGCAAGCACTAGCCACCGGTCAAAAGGCGATAGAGAGACAGATTGGCCGGATGGTCGATCAACAAGCAAGCGAGGCCCCAAGGAAGACGCCGAGTTACACAGATAAAAATCCTAAAGCGTAAGTAAGTGCCTGTAATGCCATCACACCGCAGTGGAATTATGGACAAGAAGAGGAGTTGAATGCAGTTACACTTAGAAGCGGAAAGAAAGTTGGACCCGAGAAGCTGTCGGGAAACGAGTAGCCCTCCCGCGCCATGAGTTCGGGGAGGGGATAAGCAAGAGAACAAATACCGAAGAAAGCGGCAGGTGAGCGAGAGCCGAATGATAACGATTCTTCGGGAGAAGTGATGAGGATGTTGAAAAGAATAGTCGATGGCCGAACCCCGACTAAAAAGAAAGTGAAAAGTTTGTCGATGGAAGGATAAGGAGGATGAAGCCATTAAAAATCAAATTCCAATCAATCATCCGAAAACCCTTCCTTATCCAAAGAAAGAAAAATGGGAATACTTTGAACTCGATAAAACTTACGATGGAGTGAGTGAAGGCGCTTAGAGAAACCATGGTGACTATGCCTCTTGCCGTGTTGTTAATCGAGATGCCTAAATGCTCCAAGTTTCTTAAGGGCGCTGTGGGAAGTAAGAAGAAGGCTGAAAGGAATGGCGGATGAAGTGCTAAACGAAGAATGCTCGGCAATTTCTCGAGCATTGCAATAAAACGTGGTGACCCGGACGACCTTCAATCTCTTGCATGATCGAAGGCCGCCACGTTCCACAATGTCTTATCGCGACTCTGGTGCCTCTGTTAATGTGATGCCTTTGAACATCCGCAAAAGTCTCGGGTTGGACAAAAGGCTAAGGGAGCGCCCGTCTCTCTTCGCTTGGTGGACAAATCTAGCCGTTTAGCGGCCGGTTGCGTTAACAATGTCCTTACCCATGTTAAACAATTGGTGTTTCCAACCGATCGGGTTATATTGGACTACCAATCGACAAGGAAATGCCCCGATCCTAGGCCGGCCTTTCTTGGACACCGCTACGCCACCATTGACTTCCACACCGCCAAATTACCTTGAGAATAGGAGACACTTCCATTTCCATCGAGCAAGGTAAAGTTCAAGAATCCCCAATTCAGGGAATTTCATTCATTGAGGCAATTTATGGGGATGAATCGACCTCGATGAAGAGCTCGCAGAGAGGCAGAAGCCTGGATGTCATAAATCACGAAGAAGAGGAAAACAACTGTTCAAGAGCTGTAGTCACTGTAGAGCTGTCTCAACAACTTGCGCATACTGAGCCTATAAGTGAACAGAAAATTTGGGACATTCCAGGAATGAGCAGTAGTGATCTGAAGGAGCTCAATCAGGCAGACTTTAACCTTGCAGAAGAGGAAGTTTTAATGGGAAGTTGGGATGAAATCGAGTTCTGGAGAGAAGCTACCCATTGGGAGTTGGATGATTGGGAGCGACTTGCCGATGAACTTGAAGAAGAAGAGCTAAAGAAGATGATTGCACATCGCAAAGGAAAAACGGAAGCTGACAGGGAGATCCCTTTTGATGACGTTATTCAATACCTTTCTGGGATAACACCCCAGGAAGATGAAGTGTTCTTCAGTCAACCGGTCCTCACTCAAAAAGAAAGAGGTGGTCCATTAAAATCGAGTATCGACCAACCACCTGCTGACTTAGAGTTGAAACCGCTTCCACAGCATCTAAAATACATCTTTCTTAAAGACGGCGATAAGTTGCCCCTAATCATCTCATCTAAACTCGAGCCTGAGCAAGAGGCAGAATTGATCAAAGTGCTAGAGAAACGTATCCTCGCGTTCGGATGGCAGGTGGGCGATATCAGAGGGATCAGCCCAGATGTATGCATGCATAAGATCCGAACGGAGGAAGAGAGCGAAAAGGTCGAGACAACCGCAAAGGAGGCTGAATCCGCATATGCAGGAGGTTGTCAAAAAGGAGATCATCAAATGGCTTGATATGGGGATTATTTATGCCATCGCCGACAGTGAGTGGGTTAGCCCTACTCAAGTTGTGCCAAAGAAGGGGGGTATTACCGTAGAAAAAAATGAAAAAGGGGAGGAAATTGCTTTACGCCTTGTGGATCAAGTATAGGTCTCAGCATTGATTATCGCAGATTGAGCGAAGTCACCGCAAAAGATCATTTCCTTACCGCTTCATTGACCAACTAATTGAAAGACGAGTGGTCACAAATATTATTGTTTTCTCGATGGATATTCGGGTACTTCCAGATAGCCATCGATCCTAATGACCAGGAAAAGACCACGTTTACGTGTCCATCTGGTACTTTTGCCTTCCGCAGAATGCCATTCGGCCTTTGCAATGCACCCGCGACTTTTCAACGGTGCATGTTAGCCATTTTTGATGGACTAGTGGAACAATGCATGGAGGTCTTCATGGATGACTTCTCGATCTATGGCGGCGATTTTGATGAGATCTTAAAGAATCTAGATATGGTACTCAAATGATGTGTTGAGAAAAATTTGGTGCTTAATCGGGAGAAATGCCATTTTCTAGTTGTGAAGGGATTGTTTTGGGACACAAGTTGTCCAAAGAAGGTATTCAGGTGGATAGGGCTAAAGTAGAGGCCATTGAGAAAATGTCATATCCAAAAGCAGATTAAGGAGGTACGAGGATTCTGGGACATGTGAAGGCTTCTATCGGCGTTTTATTAAAGATTTTTCGACTATAGCAAAGCCGCTATCCAACTCTTGAAAGAGGAAGTAGAGTTCGTTTTTGATGATGCGTGTAAGGAAGCTTTCAAATGCTTAAAGGATAAGTTAACCAGGTGCCCCCATTTTGATCGCGCCCGACCGACTAAACCTTTCGAACTCATGTGCGATGCCTCTAACTACGCTATAGGCGCAGATTCTAGGCAAAGGATTGATAAGTTCGAGACCAATCTACTATGCAAGCCGAACTTTGAACCCACTTCGGTGTAACTACACTACTACTACTAGAGAAAGAATTCCTAGCGATCGTTTTAAGCTATGGATAAGTTTCAAGTTACCTTCTTGGGTCTCGAGTTGTGGTTTGGACAGATCATGCGGCGTTACGCTACCTTATGGAAAAACAGATGCTAAACCAAGGTTCTTGAGATGGATTACGATTCTACGAGAATTCGACCTTGAAATTAAGGATAAGAAGGGTAGCGAAAATGTTGTAGGCGATCACTTATCTCGCTTTAGTACGAGGTGACGAAGACACTAAGGAAATAGGCATTGACTTTCCGGCGAGCAATTAATGCGACTAGAGAATGTGAGGCCGTGGTATCTTTGATTACGCCAATTACTTAGCGACCCGGGGCATTTAGAAGAGATGACGTGTCGAGGAAAAGAAGAAGTTTTTCGTTGACTTGAAGTATCTCGTATGGGAGGATCCACATTTGTTTAAAGTCCGCAAAGACGGGTTGCTTAGAAGGTGTGTTCGAACATGAACAATCTGGATATCTTGGAGCAATGTCATAGTGGTCCTGCTGGTGGACACTACGGAGCACCAAAGATCGCTATAAAATCCTTCAAGCCGGATTTTCTTGGCCCACTCTGTTCAAAGACGCTGACACCTTTTGCAAAGGCTGTGACAGATGTCAAAGAGTAGGGAGGCTCAGTAATAGGATGGAGATGCCTCTGAGGCCTATCTTGGAATGTGAAGTCTTCGACGTGTGGGGCATCGATTTCATGGGACCTTTCCCATCATCGTGCGGTAATAAATATATCCTAGTCTGTGTTGACTATGTTTCCAAGTGGGTAGAGGCTATAGCCACCCAAACCAATGATCACAAAGTTGTAAAGAAATTCTTGCAAAAGAATATCTTTACTAGATTTAGTCTGTCCTGAAGCCCTTATCGGTGATGAAGGATCGCATTTTTGTAATGCACCGCTCGATAAAATTCTTGAAAGATATGGTGTCAAGCATAAGATTGGTACACCATACCACCCCCAAAACCAAAGGCCAAGTCGAGGTAAACAGCGAAGTCTAAAGCGGATTTTGGAGAAAACGGTGAATTCTAATAGATCCAATTGGAGTGCGAAGTTGGACGACGCACTGGGCTTATCGTCTCGCGTTTAAGACCCCTATGGAGTGCGTCGCCTTTTCAAATGGTTTATGGCAAGGCATGCCATCTACCCGTCGAAATGAGCACAAAGCTTCTTGGGCTATTAAATACTTAAACTTCGATAGCCACTCTGTGGCGAGAAAAGATTACCAGCTCGCATGAGCTCGATGAATTCGGACTCGGGGCCTACGAGAATGCCAAGGTGAGCAAGGAAAGAACGAAAAGCGCTCCATGATGCTAAAATAAAGGATGAGAGATTTCAAGGTAGGAGAAATGGCTTTACTTTACAACACCAGATTACATCTGTTTCTTTGGCAAGCTTAAGTCCAGATGGTCCGGACCCTTTGAAATTGTCGAAGTTCATCCGGGAGGAGCGATTTCCTTGAAAGATACAGCGGTCAACCTTTTTAAAGTGAACGGTCATAGATTGAAAAAGTATTTTGGCCAACCTTATGAAGTACACGAGGTCATATACTTTCAAAAGTTGGTTGACGTACTGATGTCTTTGAATTGTGACGAGAGATTCCATCCGAATTCTTTGCTTGAATGATGACATTCTTACCCTTAAAGAAGCTTCTACCACGATTCTGAACCTATCATTCATTTGGTGCCACATGTAGGAAAAGTTGAGACAAAGACGAAAGTCGATCTTTGTCTGAGAGCCAAGTTACAAAACTTGGTAGGGCATTTCACTTGTGGAGGTTGTGGTAAAACCTCGGTCCTTCACTCGATTACGATGATGAGGTGGTCGCATTTAAGCCAAAGTGGCCCGACCGGGTTGACTTTGAAGAGTATGTCAAGCTAATGACTTAAAAAGAGCGCTTAGGCAACCTAGCTTTGTTTCTTTTCTCTTTAAGTAAGCTATTTACTGCTTTCGATTGTAGGAGTAGTACCTTGGTTGTTTGAGTAAGATGTTGTGTTCCTACGAGTTGTTGAATGTTTCGTTTATGTTTCTTCATATACCCCTTGTATCCCGAGATTATATGTATGTCGAGTCTTGCGGATACCTTAGAAGCGAGTTCACGTGCCACTATATGTCGAGTATCGTCTATTCAAGTTGTAGCGGTACATTCATGCTCCGGCCTGACCTCTGCCAACTTGCATCGACGACCGCCTAAGTTTTCTTTTCTTTTATCTGCACATTACGAGGACATAATGTGATTTAAGTGTGGGGGGGGTAAATTGGGTATGTTTTCATGCTATATCTTTGAATTATGAGTGAATTTTTAATTTTTAAATTTCGTCAAATTTAAAATTTTTTGTGAGTCTCGAGCATGTGATTGAAACTAAATGCTTGCTAGTTGTAGTTTTCTAACGATGATAGTATGTGACTTGGTGAGATAATTATAGCGTGTCTTTACTTTTATGGAGATAGTATTCGTTTTTCACGTTCACGAGAGCCATTGATTTTGAACCAAGATTTTTGAACTATATCCTTTCATTATTTTGATGATTTATCTTAGGAAGGCCGAGATAGTGACACCTTAGTTGGACCATGTGCTGTGAATATCATAAAGTTTGAATGTGATAAGTGAGGTGTAACTTATGTCTGGAAAAAAATGAATAAGTAGTGAATCATAATAAATACGTTTGTCGAAAGCTGGTTAATGATTTGAGTGAGGTAGGGTATACCACGTATGTCCTATACCACTATGATGACCAGAAGCTCACGACAGTCAGTTTATAGCTACCTTATGATTTGAGTAGGTAGGGGTTATCTCGAAATGTCCTACTCTACTATGATGGGTAAGAGCTTATTCGATATCGTTGAATTTGAAAATTTTGAAAAATGATGAATAAGAATAAAAAATAAAGTGAAGTCTTTGTTATCATGGATCTTATACCCAGTATAAAACCGCATGATATCTTTGTAGGGATTATCCTACTTGAGTGCGTGGGAAGGCTTTGAGTGGAGCTATTCTTTATCATTACTAGGATAGTCATTGAAGTTTTTGAGAGGATATTTCTTGAAAGGCTTGTTAAATTTGAGAAGGGCTTGTCACACATACACGAATCTATCTCTCTGATGGTATTGTAGGCTATAGTTGTTGTATCTTTTGTTTACGTGAGTTAGAGATCTATGTGGGATGCATGAAAGTTGAGCTATAGTTTTGATTGTTTTGCTCGGGACGAACAAAGGTTTAAGTGTGGGGAGTTGTTCTCGGTGAAATTTATGGTTTTATCGCATTATTAGAGAACAATATCTTTAGTATTCTAGTAATTTTAGAGAAAATTATATGTTTAAGGCGTGAATTTGAATAATGGGTTTAGAAGTGTCAAAAGTGTAATTTGGGCGCTTTTATGTGTTAAATTTATTGAATTATTATTATTTGGGGATGACTACATGTTTTCCATGTTTTATCTATTATGTAGATGCTTAATTTCGAGTGCATAAAGAGGATAAATGAGGCTCAATTCGAATTATAAGAGATAAATATGGAATTGGCTTGAAGAAGAATGGATAACTATGAAGAAATCCGATCCTCAGCATATTGGACGGGCGTCCACTGATCCGGACGAGCGTCCAGGAGTGAACTGGCGTCCATGAAGCGTCCAGAGTCATATTTTACATACAGAGCCTTCAGACGTAAGTTTGAACGAAAGTGCGAATCTCCGTCCAAATAAATGAACGAGCGTCCCATGACCTTGGGCGGGCGTCGATGCCGACTTAACCCTAGCCGACCTAAAATCCTATAAATAGCGGCGTGTACTAAACCCTGGGACATCCCATACGCATCATTCACTCATAATAAACCCTAGCGACCGCATTATTCAAGGAGGAGAGTCAAAGATGAATCCTTCCATCCCAATGATTATGTCTAACAACATGATTGTTGGCTAAGCGCATAGCATGGAACAACCGGAGGATATCACATCAACGCTCATCACAACCATGATTTGTTAGTTTATCTTTAGTTATGATTTTGAATACATTTGTTTTATTTATCGTTTGAATCTGATTTAATTGCTAAGAGTTTCATTAGATAGGAATGTCAATGAACTTCTATGTTGTTTGAATTTTTATGGAAATATGATTCAACAATAGGTTTAATTCAATCGATCGATTAATGTCATTTTGAGGAATCATATATCGTTAGTTGGGTATTACAATTTGGGAACGGATTGTTGATCTTGTGATAAATGTTATTTGTTTTTCTTGGAAAAGTAAACAAACCCTAGAAATTGATCTAAAGGAATTTAGTCGGTTTCGTGATTGATCATACCAATAAAATCGTATTCGAATCATAAATCGGTTGTATGATTATTATGTGATTGAATCTTGGGTCATTCCACTTTGTCTTCTCTTTATTATCTGTTAATCAAAATCGTTCTTAATTGCCCTAGTTTAAGTTAAGTTTTAGAACCCTAGTTCCTGCAAACTTTTACGCCTATTTTACATTTACGATCGTATCCAGGCGCTCGTTCATTTAATTGAGCGTTAGTCCATTGCTTTCTAATTTGGGGCGCTTCGTTCACTATAGTGAGCGTTAGTCCCAACCTTCTGTCTTTCTGTTTTTACGCTTATTTTTAGTTCTTTGTTTTATTTTCTTTCCTTTAGTTATTAGTTATTTCTTAGGTTTAGTTTATAGTTAGATTAATCTTAGTTTTAAGTAATTAGTGACATAACCGACTTAGGAGTTATATCTTAATCGACAAACCGTATGCGATTCCAGGGCGACTCGGCAACACCTTATACTACGTACCTTATACTTGGGGTGTTCCGATAATATAAATTTAAAACACGTTTTCAACGAACACTTCTTGTACCGCTAAGAACAATTTCTGGGCGTATTATGATACGCGCGAGATCATGTGGGAGGGAGGCTTGGACGAGAGGGAAATAATGGACGGCTCTTTCCTCCGCATTCGGCTATCTGGGTGGTCAGGTTTTGTTTCCAGACCTGTTGCTACGGATAACCTTACATTGGTGAGGGAGTTTTACTCCGTGCTTTCTGCGTTTCCAGATGGCGAGGTAATTACCAGTCTTTCTCTGCGAGGTGTTTCGGTTATGTTTACCCCGGAGGACATCAACCGTGTGTTCGGCATCCCTGCCATAGATCCGAGTCTGCATTATGAGGTTGCCTGGAATCTTGGAGATATAGGAAGTAGGCGGGCTCGTTTGCGCAGGGCGGTGCGCGCATTGTTCCCTTCCCTCTTGCGGACTCGTTCTTTTGGGGTAAGTGCCTCAGATCTCTCCCGCAGCAACCGTGCTTGGAAGAGATTCATAAACTCCCGTGCCTTTATTCTTGCGGATCCTAATGCTGTAAGCGAGACCGAAGCTCTTCTCTTGCATGCTATCTGCGACCCCAATATGGATATCGATTGGGGGGTGTTGATCCACCGTGAAGCGGTTAGTTATGCAGCGATGATGGACCCAGGCCGCCATCATATGCCCATCGCTTCGGTGATAACTAGATTGTGTAGGGTTGCGGAGGTGCCCGTGCATCCCCTCGATCGATATGTTTGAAAAAACCCTCCTGTTAAGGAACTCCTACAGGTGATGTAGGTCCGTCTAGTAGCGAACACAATCGATGTATTTTGACAAAAAGCGGAGTCAAGGCGGCGCTAGGCTCTGTCCCCCTACTCCCTTCTTTTTTTTTTTTTTTTTTTTTGAGGAGAATGCACCTTTAAAAAAGGAAGAAAAATATATAAATTAAAACTTCCAAAAAATGAGTGAGGGAATTATATGTAATATCTCTTTAGATTTTCGGCGTGCCAAGTGTTGTCGTATTCGCGGCCATTTAGATCCTTGAGATAGTAAGTTCCTTTCTTTAGTACACGCGAGATCTGAAGAGGTCCTTCCCAATTTTTGTCTAACTTTTTGGGCTTGTGTCCTGTTGCCTCGCATTTAAGTAGCACGAAATCCCCCACATTGAAAAAATGATTGCGGACCTTCCTGTCGTGATGTCGCTTAGCGGCCATCTTGAAATTTACCAGGCGAGCTGAAGCTTGCAACCTTTTTTCTTCGAGCGCGTCGAGTTTGAATTCGCGGGCTCGGACGTTGGTATCCCTATTGAAGTGCAATACTCTAGCGCAGGGCAGAGACATCTCCACTGGTGTCATCGCCACCGAACCATAAGTCAGAGAAAACGGTGTTTCCCCTGTGGTAGACTTTTTGGCGGTCCGGAGTGACCACAAAATTGCCGGCAGTTCGTCTACCCATTTACCTTTCTTGCCATTCAACATGCACTTTAAACCCCTTAAAACTTGTTTGTTTGCATTCTCAGCCTGTCCGTTACTCTGCGGGTAGATGACTGAGGATGTCGCATGAATAACGCCGTGTTCCTTGCAAAACTCATCAAATTCTATCCTGAACTGCGGCCCATGATCGGAGATTATGATTCTAGGCACTCCGGAACGATTCCATACCTGATCCATCAAGAAATAGATGATTTGAGATGTGGCAATTTCTTTGAGCAGTTTGGCCTCTATCCACTTCGTATAATAATCCGTCGCAACCACTATGTATTCGCATCCACCTCGCCCTTTAGGTAGTGGACCAACGAGGTCGATCCCTCACCTTTCGAAGGGCCACGAAGCTGTTACAATGCTTTGTTCTACTGAGGGTAGTCTTGGTATGTCCGCGTACCGCTGGCAAGGGTCGCATTCTCTGACGTATATCTCAGCATCGCACAGTAGAGTGGTCCAGTAGTATCCCGCAATGATCGCCCTTTGTGCGAGTGTGCGGCTGGCAGGGTGACCGCCGCACACTCCTTCATGGAGCTCGCGAAGAATACCAGTACCATGTTCCGGTCTAACACATCGAAGTAGAGGCTTGGAAAAAGATCGCCTGTAGATTATACCGTTTACGATGACATACCTCGCGGAGCGACGTGCCAAAGTTCTTGCTTCAATTTTATCCAAGGGCAAAACTCCATGCTCAATGTAATCTTTAACATCATCGATCCAACGGCGTGAGGTAGGCTGAATATCCATGACCTCGCATCTGTTTATGGAAGGCTCCTCGAGATGTTCTAGAGGGATACCAGGACTAAGTTCAGCATCGGCGTCGGATAGCTTGGATAGATAGTCCGCCCGGAGATTCTGAGTACGCGGAATATATGAGAATTCACAATAACCAAATCGATGGCCCAGCTTTTGAACTAGTTCAATGTACTGTTACAGTTTTGAGCAGTAAATCTTGTAGGCCCCCTTCACTTGATTGACTACCAACTGAGAGTCACAGAAGACGTGGATATTTTCTACATTCATGGCGATTGCGAGCTCGAGGCCCGCAATTACTGCTTCGTATTCTGCTTGATTGTTTGACGCCGTGAAATCGAAGCGGAGCGCTTTCTCAATTTCTTCGGACGTTCCAGGCTTGAGTAAGATGATTCCAGCACCGCAGGCTCTAACGCCACTTGCGCCGTCTATGAACAACTCCCAACAGTGGCTGGGCCTCTTGGGACCGCTAGAAGCCGATTTGTCAGGCGCGTTGGATGTAGGGGAAGCGGGTTGTGAGGTTATGGGCTCATGGAAGCTTGTCTCGAGTATGAATTCTGCCAAGGCTTGTGCTTTGATGGCCTTCCGAGCTTCATACTTGATGTCGAATTCGGTGAGCTCGATCGCCCATTTCTGAAGATGCCCGGTGAGGTCCGGATTGTGTAACACTTGTCGCAGCGGACTGTCTGATAGTACAACTATTGTGTGCGATGAAAAATATGCGTGGAGTTTTCTAGCTGCTATGACAAGAGAATAGGCCAATTTTTCTGCATTAAAATAGCGGCCCTCAACAGGAGTGAGAGCTTTTGAGACATAGTAAACGGGTTTTTGAGTGGGCTTTTCAGGAGTCCCGTCCTCCTTTACTAGAACTACGGCGACGGCCCTGTCCGAAACCGCTAAATACAAGTAAAGCTGGTCGCCTAAGTTAGGACAAACTAAAAGAGGCGGGCTGACCAGATACTGTTTGAGCTCTTCAAAGGCCTTTGCACATTCTTCAGTCCACTCAAAACCCTTGTTCCCCTTCAAGATTTTGTAAAATGGGAGGTATCTATCCGCGGATTTAGAGATAAACCGACCCAGAGCGGTGATCCTTCCATTTAGCCTATGCACCTCTTTCACTGTCTTCGGCGGCGCCATGTCTAGGATGGCTTTGATTTTTTCAGGGTTGGCTTCAATGCCTCGTTGCGTGACCATGAAACCCAGAAACTTGCCAGCTTTGACTCCAAATGTGCATTTCATTGGATTCAGTTTCATGTTGTTTCTTTGCAAATTTTCAAAGGTTTCTCTTAAATCGGTGATGACGTCGCTCTTGCTGGATTTGATGACCATGTCGTCAATGTAAGCTTCCATGTTGCGGCCGATCTGAGAGCTGAACACCTTGTTGATCATTCTTTGAAATGTTGAACCCGCGTTCTTCAGACCGAATGGCATAATCTTGTAATAGTACATGCCATCGCCGGCCCTGAAGGCGGTTAGCCTCATTTCATCCTCAGACATGCGAACCTGATGGTAACCAGAGTAGGCGTCTACAAAGCTGAGGACCTCAAAACCAGCGATCCGATCCACCATCTTGTCAATGCGAGGCAGTTCATAGGTATCTTTAGGATAGGCCTTGTTCAGATCAGTGAAATCAACACACATTCGCCACTTGTCGTTGTGCTTCAGAACCATGACAACATTGGCGAGCCAGGTTGGGTACTGTAACTCTTCGATGATACCTGCTGTGAGTAGTTTGGCGATCTCAATTGTGATGGCATCTTCCTTATCTTTCGAAAATTGGCGGGCCCGTTGCTGTATGGGTTTAAAGTGTGGGTCCACGTTAAGCTGATGGAGTGCGACCTCGGGGTCGACGCCTCGCATGTCCGTAACCTCCCAGGCGAAGGCATTCAGATTTTCTTGCAAAACGTTAACTAGAGCGACTCTGTCGGCGTCGCTGAGATGGGCCCCGATCTTGATCTTTTGGTCGGGATATCTATCGTTAACGACGACCTCCACAAGTTCTCCCTCTGCCTCAAAATCTGGGTCATCTCGGACCTGTAAAGTGTCGCAGATAACCTCCTTGCGCTGTCATTTCGGCGGAGGCTGAGAATTTGGGCATTGTCCCCGCTCAGAGTGGGCTTTCAATGCTCTCTCCCTAGTACTTGCCTCCAGCTCGACCAAGATTTCCTCTGTCATAAGGTTGACTGATGTTGTGATGTTTAAGATTTCAGCGGAGTTATCTGAAATCAAAGTCTCCTCCAGTTGGTTTATCGAATTCATTGTACCAGAAGTGCCTCCTAGAGATGCAATTTGAAGCGAAGCGCGAGCTTGTCCAGGCATGTCATGCTGAACCTGATTTCGATCCCTTTTCAGCCCTGTCTTGGGATTTGTTAGTTGATCCAGATGTGTTTGGGGGCGGCTAATCGCTTGCCCAATTTTGCCACCCTCGGTATAGAATTTCACCCTCTGATGCGGAACAGACGCCACCATCTGGAATTTTCGCATCGCAGGGGTCCCTAAGATCATGTTGTATCTGGCAGGTAGGTCAACCACTAAGAATTCGATCTTTTCGGTGCGGCACGGCTCAAAGTCGCCAACACAGATATTTAGGTCGATGATTCCCTTTACCTTGACCTCGTGGTTGGAGAAACCCTCCAAAGAACCCAAATAAGGCCTTAGATTGGCTTCGGTGAAATTCAAATCCTTCAAACAGTCGTAGTAGATGATATCTCTGCCGGCGCCCGTATCTACCAGAACTCTGTTAACTCCGCACTTTCCAACTCCGACTTTGAGGATTATGGGCAGCTCCATCGCTCATGTGACAAAGCTGAGCTCACTTTTTGTGAATACCAGTGCTTCCTCATCGGGTCACAGGGTTTTGGGCCGCTCGCAACCGAACTCGTTGATTGAATTTATTTGGGCTTTGATCTGTGTATTGCTGGGAGGGCTCTCATGAATGACATTAAGTTCGCGGTCATACCGAGGAGCGTTGGCCCGCGCATTGGCACCGCCTGCCTGCTTGTAGTGCTCTAGCTTTCCCTCTCGGACCATCTTGTCTATAATTCTCCTTAGGCTGAAACATTCATCAGTGTTATGCCCGTGATAACTATGGAACTCGCAATACTTGGTCATGTCGGCGTTGCGGGCTCTTTCCTCATTACGGTTGTCGTGCGGCTTACGGATATGTTCCGAGATCTCGTTCAATATTGCTGACGGCCGCGTATTCAAATGGATGTAGTCCTTTTCTTCAAATTTCTGCGGCTTCTTATGCTCGCGGCCTGATCCTCCGCGACCGTTAGGTTGTTGGTCACCTTCTCCCCGCTCGGAGGAAGACCGACGATTTCCTCCCCTCTTAGAAGATTGTCCCAGTGTCTGGCCAGAAGGTATCGCAGAATCGGACTGGGTGTTTTGATGCCTGGAGGAGATGACTTCGACAGTGCTGAATTTCCGAGCCTGCTCCAGCATGTCTCTCAAGTTAGTTGGGGGGTGCATTGTCAAATGTGTTTTGAGCTCCCCACCATCTAAACCTGTCAAAAATTCCATCATGACCGTTGTCTCGGGCTCATCTCGAGTTTGGTCGTAGATTTGCGTGAATTTCTCATGGTATGATCGGGCGGACTCGCCGATGGCTTGCTTGACCAAGAATAGATCTGTCATGGTTTTACGCGGCCTGTGAGCTGTTTTGAATTCCGCTAGAAACTTGGCTCGCATATCTTCCCAACTGTAGATTGACCTCGCGGGCAATCTCCGGAGCCATGTAGAGGCTCTCTCCTTCATACAACCTACTATGGCCACGCACCAGGCCCGCTATGGCGAGTTGCCAGCATCATCTTTCTTTCAAAGGTTGCCAACCATTCATACGGGTCTGAGGTACCCAGATAATCTGCTAAATTAACGTTGGATACACGTCGGTGAGGAAGGTCTGCTATGAAGGAGTCTGACAGCGCATCCATGGCGGCACTGGGCCCCTTGTCTTCCTTACCTTTCTTCATTTCCAAAACGATCTGCCTGAGGTCTTCATATTGACGGTTGCTTTTAGTTTTGCGGTCACCGTGAGAGTGGGCGTCGTCCTCATCGTTATCAGGCTTTTCAGTTTGAGCCTGCGCCCTTCTTCTCAAGATGATCTCCCGAGGATTTTCACTGGGGGGACCCAATCATCGCCGGATATCCTCACGTGCTCTTTTGCTCTCATTTCGCGGCGGGGATTGTGAGGCCCTGTGTTTACCCAAGCGCTCCTGCGCCGACACCCTAGTTTTGGCATGTCGGTCATGTAAGGACGAGGATATACTTTCTCCTTGTTGCTCGTGACGCTGAGCTCGCGTTCCTTCCTCTAAGTTCACCACTTTTGACGGAACGGTGACATGAGGTCAGGGAAGTATGCCCTCCATGGCTGGGGGAGGCTCGAGTGGTAAAGCGGGGTGACCTGCGGAGATCAGAATTTCATTGGCCGTCTTCATCTTCGCCGCATATTCTCCGTAATTCTTCAGCGTCGCCATATCGGCCTCGCTGAGAGCTGGTGGTGGGGGCGCAGCTTCTTTGCTTGTGCCCGCATGTGCTTTCTCCTTTCGTGCGAGCTCTGCCTCCAGCTGGGTGTTTTTCTTTTTGAGCTCCAGGAACTCGCGGTAATCGACGGTCCTGTCTGCGGAGCCACTTTCATGCGACCTTGTGGGATTAGCTTGCGTTTCCTGTGGATGGGGTGTCTCGGTATTCGGTGCAGTAGTGTTTGCCAATATTTAAACCTCTGACACACGCTGAGCCGTATACTTCTCTAGATAGTGGTTAACAGGATTTTTCTGACACACGCAAGGTATGGATTTCGAGCGTTGATACACCAATCAATAGCCAGATGACATGCAATTCAGAAAAAGATCCGCTGAGGCTACCACCAAGCTGTAAACAGCTTTCTGGGGTATATTTGCCGTCTATATCAAAATGCAAATCGGAAAAACGCTAACCACAATCGTTTCACAGCAATTTATATGAGATTATCA
Organism: Gentiana macrophylla; assembly: GCA_026214975.1. NCBI lineage: Eukaryota > Viridiplantae > Streptophyta > Magnoliopsida > Gentianales > Gentianaceae > Gentiana > Gentiana macrophylla. Next base: position 117,432,531 of record CM047811.1, read on the forward strand.
CAATAGTGGTGAATCTTCAAACGCAAGATTGGGATAATCTATATAAATGTATTGGCTGGGTTTTAACGGATTGTGTAGACAAAGATGACCGATATGATGGTGACAAAACAAAATAAAACCTGCCAAGTGATGAGGATGAGAATCCTGACTGTGGTTCAGGTAGTGATGATGATGAATCCGGTGAGGAATTGCCACATGCACCACCAAACGAGCACATGCACCATCAAATAAGCACTTTGCAGGTCGCCGGAGTCTTGAGGAAGATGATCGGAGCAAGCTGCAAAGCTGAGAACACCTTGAAAAACGCTGAATCTTTTATGAGCTTTCCCGGTAACGGAGCCAATTGACGATGCGGGGACCTTCAGGGTGGTGAAAGGTGTGATTTTAGGAGGATATCTAGTCTTTTGGATGGTGTTCTCAGCTTAAGGGATGGTGGAGCCACCGTGTGGAATAGGATTCCGGCGGTGGTTCATTGTATGACCGGGGTGTATGAACTACCAGACAGAAAGCATTAAATATCAAGATACTCAGATAATGAATGCAGGAAAAGTTATATTATATCATTCATTCTTGTCTCTCGTTCTTATGCCGTACAAAGGGGGTATTTATAGGGAGGGGGATATGTTGTAAAGCTTACACGTGTGAGCGACGTCGATGCTTGACAGGTGGCAATCGGCGCCGAGCCTGGCCTAAGCTTATAAACTTTCCCTTAGTTTGTATTGAAGCTCGCCCATAAATGAATGCGCAAAGCTGCGAGGTGGCCCCCTAGTGATGGAACCGTCGGCGAGGTGGCCAAGGGGTTGGCGTCGTCGCGGGGTTGAGTGTGGACAGGTTGTTTGACTTGTTCTTCAGGCGAGTTGACCAAGGATAAAGGGACTATGTCAGGTTCCGTATCATCAAATAGAATAGAGATGCATCAGATAAACTACAAGTAAATCCATATTGAATTAAAAAAGTACTGAATCTATCAAACCAAGCTCTAGGAGCTTGTTTGAGACCATAGAGGGCCCTATCCAGCTTGCACACATGATCAGGGAAGGACGTGTGAGTCATACCTGGGGGTTGGGTCATGTAGATATCTTCTGTAATGTAGCCATGTAGAAAGGCATTTTTAACATCTAATTGCTTTATGGGCCAGGATTGACTGAAAGCAATGCTGAGAACAATCCTGATAGTACTGGGTTTCACAACTGGGGAGTATGTTTCAACAAAGTCAATGCCATCTATTTGACTGTAGCCTTTGGCTACAAGTCTGGCTTTTAGCCTTTCTAGAGTTCCATATGGTTTGAGTTTGGCTTTGAAAACTCATTTTGAGCCTAGGAACTAAATGCCAGGTCTGGTTTTGGATGAGGGCATCTAATTCTTCTTGCATGGCTGCCCTCCAACCCTCATGGTTGAGGACAGACTTGACAGTTTTAGGTGCCTTAGGTATGATGAGGAGAACAGTAGTTAGGGCATATTTGGGATTAGGTTTGAAGATTCCATGTTGACCTCTAGTTATGATTTGAGGGGTATCTGAGGAGTCTGATGATGCTTGTATGAGGGAGGCAGGTGAGGACTGAGAAGATTCAGAGGTTGTATTGGTCATAGTGAGGGATTGAGGATCAGATTCTGCCTCACCTAGAGAAGAGGTGTTTGGTGATGCTGGTTAAGGAGTGTTAGTTGGTGTTGTTACTTCAAGTGCAGGACTTGCTATGAGTTCAGGTTCAGGGCTTGATGCTATGTCAGGTTCAGGGTATAAGTCGGAATTTGGAGATAGTGGTGGTTCTGATGAGCGACAAATTGTCAATCATTATTATGACATTTTACCCTAATATTGATAACATTTTGAGCATTATTATATCAAATCAAGTCATTAAATACTAAGTTTTATCCAAATGTATAAGTAGTAATTATTATATAAATTATCGTATTTTATAGGTTTTGTACCGGTTTAGTAACCGGAGTGTCGTGTCGGATTTACGTTTGGTGTTTTGGTAATTTATTTCAGGATTATAGGTTGACCAAGATCCCAAGTGACGACACGTTTTGAGCCTAAAATATGTATTTTGAGGGATAGAAGAAGGTTCCATAAGCTAACAAGTTCAAACAGATTAATTGTCCGAAATGCATCTACCGTAACCAGTTTTCGACGGATATTTTACCCGACTTAGAGGCATTTTCTGGGGAAGACTTCTTCATGAAAGTTTTAGATCTTCAAATGAGCTTTCCAACTCATTTTGAATCATGTCAATCGGAGGTCTACAACTCAAGATATGGGTGTTTTACCAAACAGCTGAAATCCCGGCTCGAACCGGATAAATCCCGATTCGAACTGGTGCAAAACAAATTGCAGATTTTTGTGGATATTTTGCTCACATGGGATGTTATTATGAAGAATATTAGCAATGATGGCAAATATTCCCACATGCTAAAACTCCCTCCCATATACTAACTCCCTCATATACTACCTCCCTTATATCTACCTATATATATCTCCCCTTTTCATCACAATAAACTAGCCCTTTCTTTCTTTCCCTCGTCTCTTTTCTTTTTTCTTTCTCTCATTTTGTAGAACACACACACACACACACACACACACACACACATATATATATATATATATATATATATATATATATATATATATATATATATATATATATATATATATATTAGATATATATCTCATATATCTCCTTCCATCTTCTTCCCTTCTTTTTATTTTTATTTTGGGGCCCATATATATACATATGTCTATGTATGTATATATATGTTTATATATATAAATAAAGTAGTGATATTAGCGTTGTAATGGTGGAATAATTATCGAAGATTGTTGATTTCGATGCTTTGTATGTCATATGTGGAGGATACGACCCCGATTCAACAGTTGTAACCGGTAATATATTCTAATATCATTATGTTTATTATTTATATTTCTATTTTTATATATATATATATATATTAGTATTAGTACTATTAGCCAAGATATGAACCTGAATTATTCGATCTTTTGGTAAAATGGATGATGACTATGTTAAAAATGATTAAAATCAGTTATAATGAATCTTTTTCTATTTTGCACTTAATGGCATGTTCGTATTGACGTAATTAATCAATATAAACGGAAGCGTAATCTAATGATGAACTGACCAGAGAAGTTAGGATACGAGATCACGGGTTGAAAAACCGGAGGGTAAAAATGGCCGAGTGAAAACGTGACAACGGAATCCTATTTCCTACCCGGGGGCAGATTTGTTTTGAGAAAAATAAATCTTATTAAAATTGTGCTCAAGATCTTATTACGTTAATTTACCTCTTCTGATCGAGATCCTAAACATTGACCGCATGACAAAACGGAGTACCCAATCTTTTGGATGACATTGGACAATTAATGAGACATATGACAATTTCATACGCTCGTGTGAGGAGGAATTTTTGAGCTTAGGAGTACACCGATTCATATATAATTGATTGACCTTAAAAACAAGGAAAAGATCGAGCACATCCATTTCACTAAAAAGAGATTGTAATTCAGTGACATATTCTTGGCTAGTTCTTATAAAATATATATTATTAGTATCTATATATATCTATATATAATTATCTATATATCTATATCTATATATATATATTTATGTCTATGTATTTATATATATATCTATGTACTTATATATATTAATTATATATCTATATATTATATATTATGCACTACTAACATTTAACTAATCTAACGATCTAATCCGATATAAATGGTAAAAAAACTGCGACTTAGATTGAGATAATAATTACTTTTTGGTGTTTAACCACACTTTGGAATTACATTTTTTCCCTCAGGATTCGACACTTGTCTCACCAGACTATACCTACAATTTGACCCGGTACACTGCCGGTTAGATTGGAGCTAGTCGAATTATTAGCTAGACTTTCCGTCATCAGCTTTTTGGTGCCGTTGCCGGTGAAAATCGTCGCTAATTTATTGTGTCTATGGTTACTACCTGTATTAGTTAAAAAGTCTCGAGGATAAGTCAACACTTTTCTTAACCTCATTTCTATTTTTGTTTTGTTGGTACCTACCTATTGGTAAGATACCAATTTTTTATATTATAATAAAAAAATAAAATAAAAACACTCGGTAAATACCGAGTAGATTCGGTAATTACCGAGAAAAAAAAACCGTCGGTAAATACCGAGTGGATTCGGTAATTACCGAGAGAGAGAAAAAAAATGTGGTTTTTCTATCGATTTCGTGATATTTTCTATTCGATATTTTCTATTCCACAAGACTCGTCAAATCGAGTTATGAAAATGGCCGAAACCAGTAATGAAACACTATCTGAACAAGGGATTGCTCATGCCCCAGGACATGGACAAAACCTTAATAATCAGAATAATAATAATCGAAATAATCAAAATAATAACCGAAATAACAATAATCATAACCCACCAAACCCAAGACTTATTTGTGATCAGACCGTAAGAAGAAACGAGACTAATAATCCTATTCGTTTACCCAATGAAGGAGCAAATAATTTTGAAATTAAATCTCATCTTTTTGGCCTAATAGACACACGAGCCCAATTTCTAGGTGAGAATGATGAAGATCCACATCATCACCTCTATCTTTTTGAAGAATTGTGTAACACAGCCACAAGTCAGGGTGCTCATCGTGAATTAACGAAGATGTCAATGTTTCCTTTTTCTTTAAAAGGAAGAGCTCAAGATTGGTTTATGTCACTCCCACATCCTCGTTGACAAGTTGGGAAGACAGTCAAACCAAGTTTTTAAAACAATATTTTACTCCGGGAATGAATTTGGAATTAATAGTCGAAATAGCTAACTTTAGACAAGGATCCGAAGAAACACTTGAGAATGCTTGGGAAAGATTTAAAAAATTTGCTGAGAGTTTGTCCTGATCACGGTTATTCCCTAGATATGCAAATTCAACTTTTCTGTCGTAAATTAAGGAAAGACTCACGTGCAGATATAGATCATGCATGTGGTGGTTCTTTAATGATGAGTGAAGCCCAAATAGTTTACGATGCTATAGAAAAGATTTTCAAAAATAATAGAATGTGGGAAACCGGTTCTAGCACAAGAAAAGTAGCATTTGCAGGAGAATGTTCATCGAATACGGAAGTTCTAGCACACTTAGAGAATTTGAGTAGGAAATTTGACGGCTTTTTAGCCAGTAAAAATGTAAACTCAGAAAATATCACACCAAATGAATACTCAAATCATCATAATGTGTCATTAGGGATGGAAGAACCAGAAGGCTATTCAAGATAAAATGTGAGTTTTTTACAACAGCATAGGAATTTGAATAATGCATATTCAAACTCGTTTAATGCTATTAGAAGAGATCACCCTACTAAGCCCTATCCAGTTCAAGGACAAACACCGTATCCAGTTCAATATAAGAATCCATATACTAATCAAGTTTATCAAGGAGATACCTCAAATCAGAACCTACAATCATTACCTAGACCATATCCACAATGCACCACTCAAAGCATACCAGTCACCCAAAGTAAACTCAGCTTGCAGCAGGAGTTGATCAATGGGAGAAATTAATGGAGAATATGATGGGTGTGATGTCTACTCAAGCTCAGAATATGGAAACTTTGATAACTTCTATAGGTACAGTCACTAAGGATATGAGTACGTTGAAAACATCCATGAGTGGACATGATACCAGAATGAGAATTATAGAAGCTTCATTAAGGAATATGGAATATCACTTGAGTAGAGAAGGAGAACGTAAAAACAGTAGACCTCCAGGAGGATTACCAAGTAATACTGAAAGAAACCTGAGTGGGGTAAATGCTGTTATTACCGGAAGTGGAAGAATCTGTGGAAGTAATGGAATAGAAAAATCAGATAGTAATGAAGTGGAGAATGATTTAGATGGTAAATATGAAAAGGATATGGACTCTAAAGATGAACTTGAATTCACTAAAGAGGAAGAGGACATTATTGAAGATTTCCTAAGACAAAACAGATATATTGAACCTGAAAGTGAGTATGAGGAATGGGTCAAAGTTCCTAGAATATTGAAAAATCCAAGATCGAATGATTTGAGGACCTTGTTCAATGAGCAGGATGAAAAGGAATCAAGTTTGAAAGGGCCAATTCAAACCGAACCTTATCCGGCTCAACCCAAATTCACCTCGGTTCAATCTGATAGGGTAGCACCATATCCAGTGCATATTTTGAAAAAGGTACAGAATGCACAAACATTCAAGGAAGCTTCACCATCTTCGTCCAATGACAAGGGTAAGGAAGATATACATTCTAACTCTACTTTAATTGATCTTGAATTACTTCCCTATTCCCCGAAAAAGAAAATAAAAAAGATGAAGTTGGATAAGAAGTATGCACGTTTTCTTGACACTTTTCGGCACTTAACTATTAATATCCCTTTCATTGAAGCTTTAATCAATATGCCGGAATATGGTAAGTTTCTTAAGGACATACTATCTAGAAAGAAACGGTTGGAAGAATATGAGACGGTATGTCTAAATGAGGAGTGTTCCGCCGTACTTCAACACAAGCTTCCTCCTAAACTTAAAGATCCTGGTAGTTTTACTATCCCATGTGATATTGAGGGGCTTTTGTTTGCGAATTCACTATGTGATCTTGGTTCAAGCATAAACCTCATGTCCTATAATGATTTCATGAAACTTGGCATAGACAAGTGATAGGTACAAATGATCTCGCCACCCTAGAACAGGCGGAAACCACCTACTCCGGCCATCCTCCGGCATGACGGGTAGGCTCACGAAGACGGCGACCTCACCAGCAGTATCTCGCCTTGCGCGACCTTAGATGTTGCGACCCAGTCATGTACAATGGACTTTATGGATCTCATCCAAGCAAGTCAAGGAAGGACGCTAAGTGAACAAGGCAGGGAAAGGCCCGCGCCTTGCGGCCTCAGAGAAAAGGTCGCCGGGATCCCCAGATCTTTCACCCACTTTCATCCTAGATATTTTACCTTACTTAACACTTAACTTAAACCTAGCTGTTAAATAAATATCTACTTGGCTAACTTAGTGATTAAGTTACCAACTCCTATAAAAGGGGTGATCATTGTAAGCATGAAGGATATACACATTTTAACAGGCCTAAGCTCTGTCCATTTTACTACTCCGACTATATTCACTAATCACACCACCAGATATCCACCACACAAACACCGCAAGGACACCCGTGACGATTTATACATCATCAGTTGGCTCCGTTACCGGGAAAGTAAGCTTCATCAGCTCGTAAAAACTCATATACATAGAGCCCAGAGATGGCAGTTCAAATATAGCCAACTCCTTCGTCTGAGTATTATCTATCAGAGTGCCAAAAAATCCGATTTAAAGTGAAATCATAGTCACAAATATAGCCATAAGTTACGGACGGAAGTAAAGGACAGTTGAATCCTCAAACCCCTGCAAAAGGAGGCGCACAACCGCACAAACGCGCCGATATCGCAGCAGAAACACGAGAGAATGCACAGGCAGGTGGAGAAGGTTCACAAAGGGGAACTCTTGCTCCTAGTGATGCCCGAAATATAATAAATGAAAAGGCCAGGTCAAGGGAGGTCATTGCTGCAGTGGATGTAACGCCAGGAGAGTCGACTCGATCACAATAAAGCCGTAGATCAATCCATAGAGCAGAGCCGGATCTCCCGGAAGATCCTGAGATTGTGGAAATGAGGGAATATGCAAGGTACGCCGAAACAATGTACCTCACCAATTCTCGGCTGGTTGCCAAAGGTCAAGCCCCAATGGTAATCCGACCTCAAAATCTTCCCAGAAATGATACGGCAGTCCCAGCTCCAAAAAAGGACCGGCTGAATCAAATCCAGATAAATGTAGAAGAAAGTGTTCATTCGTCTGGTCGCCAGGGACAAAGGAAAGAGGCCGCACAAAACTCGACCCCGCTTATTCGCGACCACCAAAAAGGGAAAGCAATAGCGAAATAGTCGGCCCTTAAAAGACTAGGTGAGAAGGACAGGGCCCCGGCCATAAGTCGTCTCAGCCTTCCAGGGGGAGAGCAGTTCCCCAGACATGAGGAAAGAAATACACGGGATGCTCGCGCGGTCATACGAGAAAAAAGAGCCCGCCATGATGAATCCCATAATCAGGCGGAATCAGAATATCGATCGGTGCGGACTACAACACATATCCGACCAAGTCCTCAACTAGAGCTCGCCGCCGTAAATGAACAAATGGACATAATGAAGAGAGAGCTCAAATATTTAAAAAAATCGAGACCTGCCGAAAAGCTCGCACCTATTTCTGGGATCGATGTGCTCGCAAGAAAAATTACGGAGACACTGCCCACCAGTAGAGACAAGGTTAACTACCCGAGCTATAACTATTATAACGGGAACTCTTGCCCCAATGACTGGCTAACCGCATTTCAAGGTCGTATCACTCTAGCGACCCAGAATAGGTCCGCATGGTGCATTGCTTTTGTAGGAAGTATGCAGGATAGGGCCGCGTCATGGGTTCGCGGATTACCACGAGGTTCAGTAGAGAGCTGGGAAGACTTAACCGAAAAATTCGTCAGGGAATTCGAATTAGCTAGCCGGCCAAAGAAAACCATCGAAGATCTTTACGAGATACGGATGGGAAACCATGAATCAGGGAAAGAATACTATGAACGATTCCTCAGAATCTACGACCAAACTAGCAATATCCCTGATGAGGCAGTGATTACATGTTTTCTTACAGGGATAGCCAAGGGCCCTATGAAAACAGAATTCAATCTCCGACCTCCCAAGTTTTCTTAGAGAAATGTTAGAAAGAGCCAGAATGATGGGAGTGAGCGAAGCCCCTTCACCTGGAAGAGCGAAGTCTAAGGCTGAACCATCCCAAAAGGAGGAGCGCACAGAGGATAGAAAGAGAGAAAAAGGCAGGAACGCAGAACATGAGCGCGAACCCAGAAAACCTTATAAGTTCAGCGAGGATAATTTTACACCACTTAACGCAAAGGCCTCACAGATACTTTTCGAAATCCGGAGTCATTTCGATAAGCCAAAGCCAATGAGAGGCGATCCTGATAATCGCGACAAATCAAAATACTGCTTTTATCATAAGGATCATGGCCACATCACGGACGAATGATTCACATTAATAAGGGAGATAGAAAGATTAATCCGTGAGGGTCCAACAAGCAAGTATAAACGTGATGGGAACGCTAATGCGAACCATGCGCGCCAACCTCGCACCTATGAAAAAGAGATCCAAGTCATACACGGCGATCTGCCCAGCAACAATCAGCTTAAGTCGCAAATTCATCAGATCAATACGCGAGGATTTGAAAAACAAATAACGCTAGGAGAAAATGAGAAAGGGATCACATTTACAAAAAGTGAGCTCTCGACTTATGATGGTCCTATGGAAATTCCCCTCATCTTAAAGGTGGGGGTGAACAATGAACACGGCGTAAACAGAGTAATGATCGATACAGGAGCTGGTCGGGATATCATATATTACGACTATTTAAAACAGATCGGTTTTGGCGAGGCCAAGTTAAAACCCCATCTTGGAGTACTGGAGGGTTTCACAAATGATACAGTACGGGTTAAAGGCACAATTGACCTCAACATCACTCTAGGGGATTACGAGCCTTGCAGGACTGAGGTGATCACTTTTTTAGTAATCGATCTTCCTTCGTACTACAATATCATTTTGGGAATCCCTGCCATGAGAAAGTTTCAGATGGTAGCCTCGGTCCAACACCAACGAGTGAAATTTCATGTGGGAGAAGAAATTGGGGTCGCCATCAGTCGACTAGGATTTTTTCTTGAATACATGACAAAGAACAGAACAGACTCCAAGAGGCCTCGGGTGGAGATATTTTTTGCAACTTCGAACCAAGTAGCATCGATCACAGAGGTAGAAGGTAGTGCCATCGTAGTTGAAACGTTACAAGTACGCGATCAGCCTGACTTCACGGCCGAAGATGAATTAATTGAGGTCACTATCAATAGCCTATACCCAGATCAAAAAATAAAAATAGGCTCGCGTACAACTGAGGAAGAAAGGGAAAATCTGGTCGATCTCTTGAAAGAAAATTTGGACGCCTTCACCTGGGAGGTGACCGACATGCGAGGTGTAGAATCAAAGGTCGCCTTACATCACCTAAGCGTCGATCCCAACTTTAAGCCGATACAACAGAGAGCTCGGCAATTCTCCAACGAAAAAGAAGTTGCAATCAAAAATGAAGTAGAGAAACTTCTTGCAGCAGGAATCATCAGGGAGTTACAATATCCCTCTTGGCTGGCAAACGTGGTCATGGTTAAAAAACACAATGGCAAGTGGTGTATGTGTGTTGACTTCACTGATCTAAATAAGGCATGTCCTAAAGATCCTTACCCACTACCGCGAATTGATAAAATGGTAGATGGGATTGCGGGTTTTGAAATGCTTAGCTTTCTGGATGCATACTCTGGCTACCATCAAGTCAAGATGGCAGAAAACGACAAGGAAATGACTGCTTTTAGGGCTGCAGGGGGCCTTTATCATTACGAGATGATGCCGTTTGGTCTCAAGAACGCGGGCTCAACATACCAAAGAATGGTAAATAAAGTTTTCGGGTCGCAGATAGGCAAGAACATGGAGGCTTACATAGACGATATGGTCGTGAAATCAAGTCACCAGGATCACCTGGAGGACCTTCGCGAAACCTTTTCAAATGTAAAAAGACATGCGATGAAACTGAATCCCGCCAAATGCACTTTCGGCATCCACGCAGGAAAATTTTTGGGTTTCATGATAAGTCAGAGAGGAATAGAAGCGAATCCAGAAAAAATTGAGGCCTTAATCAATATGAGCGAGCCGACAAACGTCAAGGAAGTGCAGCGACTTAACGGCAGAATAACAGCCTTGGGAAGGTTTGTTTCAAAATCTGCAGAACGAAGCCTACTTTTCTTCAAAATCTTAAAACGGTCTGGTACCTTTTCTTGGACAGAGGGGATAGCTTGTTTTTGTATTTGGCAGCCTCAGATAGGGCCGTAGCCGCAGCACTTGTAAAAGAAGAAGGCTCGCAGAAGCCAATTTTTTATGTTTCTAAGGCTCTAAGCCCTGTAGAAAGTCGCTATTTTAATATTGAAAAGTTAGCTTATTGTGTTGTTGTAGCCGCCCGCAAGTTAAGAGCTTACTTTTCGTCACATACCATCATAGTCTTATCGAATGCATCGCTAAGACAGGTCCTTCATAAGCCAGACTTATCTGGTCGATTGCTTCGATGGGCCATGGAGCTCATAGAGTTTGACATCCGGTATGCGGTATGAGCCGCGGAAGGCTATAAAAGCTCAAGCCCTCCCAGACTTCATCGTAGAAACAAGCTTCAACGAAGAAATACAGGAGCAAGTTTGCACCAAATGCGACCATAATGAGATAACCACAGCGGACGAGCCCTCTAGGCCAAGTCACTGCTGGAAACTCTACGTCGATGGCGCCGCTAATTACAAAGGATGCGGTGCGGGGATAATATTGTTAGAGCCGGGCACATCAGAAGAAATTGAGCAGGCTCTGAAATTCGATTTCTCTGCCTCAAATAACCAAGCAGAGTACGAGGCCGTCATCGCCGGTCTAAGGCTCGCTAAAGCCATGAAAGTCGAAAATATACAAGTATTTTGTGACTCACAGCTGGTGGTTAATCAAATCAATGGTTCTTTCGGCATTCATTGCGAAATCTTACAAAAGTATATCAGCCTCGTCAAAAAACTCAAAAGCAGCTTTGCATATTGCCAATTCAAAAACATCCTTCGAGAAGATAATCATAGGGCTGATTATTTATCCAAATTAACCAGTGAAGACGCGTCTTGCGATCCTAACATCATGGTCGAGCATCTCCAAGAGCCCGCCATTTCCCAGATCGAGGTAATGGATTTCCAACCGACGAGCGCTTGCTGGATTGACATCATGAAATCTTATATTGAATCAGGAGAACTTCCCAGTGATCCTCGCGAAGCTAAGGCTTTAATAAAGAGGGCCGCAAGATATATCATCATGGACGACGTGTTGTATCGTCATTCATTTTCTAAACCCCTTTTGCGATGCGTGCGACCTGAGGAGGTAGTAGGTATTCTTACAGAGCTGCATGAGGGAATGTGCGGCGGTCATCCCGCTAATCGAACTCTAGCACAGAAAGTGCTCCTAGCCAGATATTATTGGCCAAAATTAGCAGAGGACGCCAAATCGTATAATCAGGCATGCGATGTCTGCCAAAGATTCGCCAATATCCTCAGATTACCCTCAGTCGAACAGAGCATAGTGGTAGCGGCCTGGCATTTCGACATGTGGGCAATTGACCTCATCGGACCTTTAAAAAAGGGTCGGTCAGGTTGCGAGTATGTGGTCGTCGCAGTGGATTATTTTACTAAATGGGTCGAGGCTAAGGCCTTGGTAAAAACCAATACCCGGGATATAACATATTTTCTGCTCGATCAGATATGGAAAAGATTTGGAGTTCCAAGAGTTATGGTTTCCGATCACGGACCCCAATTCAGAGATGAGTTCGACAAATTTTGTAAAGAAAACAATGTTAAACATTGGCAATCATCCGTGTGCTATCCGCAAGGAAATGGGCAAGCTGAAAATGCCAACAAGCAGGTCCTAAGTGTGTTAAAGAAAAGCTTAGGTGAAAAAGCAGGTCATTGGCCGGATCATCTTCCAGCGGCCCTATGGGCGCTCAGGACGTCGCGCAAAATCACAACAAGGGAAACTCCTTTCGCCTTAACCTATGGATCTGAAGCTATGGCGCCTGTAGAAATGGCCTTGCCAAGCCCTAGGGTCACAAATTATAGCGAGGTTAATAATCCAACGGCGCGTAAACTGGAGATTGATCTAGTAGAAGAGCGACGAATCCAGGCATATAGTCGTCTAGTCAATTATAAACAAACGGCGAAACGCCATCACGACAAACGTATTCGCAATCATCACTTCGCCGTCAGGGATTATGTTCTACAAAAAATGCAGGCCACGGGCCATGAAGCAAAGAAAGGAAAATTATCCGAAAACTGGGAAGGCCCCTTGCGGATTTCGCGAATTGTCAAAAAAGGGACATACGTGCTAAGTGACAAAGATGGCCGCGAGTATAACAGGCCATGGCATGCAGACAATTTGAAAAAATACTATATGTAACGATCCAATTCGAATAAAACTGTTCTTCCAAATGATATGTACATTCTTATCCGTTACATTTCAAAAAAAAAAAAAAAAAAAGAATGAGAGAGAAGGAAGAGCAGTTTTTCAAGCATATCGATCCCGACAGACGGACCTTCATCACCTGCCGGATGGTTACTTTCCTCCGGTCACATTTGGAGAGGCCCAAAGGCGACACCACACTCGGTTGTTTGCAGGAGGCTGCATAACATAGTGTCCCCACTCAGCGACCTTGTATCCCCATGTGGAAATATTACATATCAAATTATTATGTAATATTATTTATTTCGTGTATAAATTATTTGTACACTTTATTTGTAAAAGGACATATTAATTGTGGTACATATAAACAAATAATATGTCAAACTCTAGTTACTTTATGTCATAGACATAGTCTTTACTTTTTGCTTTGCCGCCCACATAGTCGCCCATATAGCATAGTAATATGGCCGCCCTAGCTAGTTTGTTTATCTCCACACAATTGTATCTATTTATACTCTTTCTTCTCAATGAATAAACTAAGTTGAAGTTTACTCTAGTGTTTATCACTTTCTCAAACTCTCTTCACGGTATCGGAGCCTACTGAGATCTAAATCCGCTGCAATCTCAGTTAATTCAAAAAATGTCTTCTATTTCTGACGTTTCATCTTCATCCTCAGTAGACTCACAGCTGCCTCTGCAGACTGGAGCTACTGAATCCTTCTCTTATACAAATCACAGACTTGATGGTAATAATTATATGTTATGGTCAAGATCTATGAAGATGTACTGGACAAGGTAAAATGGGATACCTGTCTGGCTCAAAAGTTGCCCCAGCTGAAGATGGTACCGGGTTTGAAGCATGGGACACAGCAAATAATCAAGTCATGACTATTCTCACAAGATCCATGACAAAGGAAATCAGTGAGAACTTTATGATGAATGATACAGCCAAAGAAATCTGGGATAATGCCAGAGATCTTTACTCCAAGAAAGATAATACATCAGAGGTCTATGAGCTTGAAGCTCAAATTCAAAACTGCAGACAAGGAGATATGTCTGTAACTCAATATTTCAACCAACTATCTAAGGCATGGCAACACCTAGATATGTTGGAAACTAACTCCTGGAATGATGTCAAGGATGCTGCTCTTTATAAAGACATCATAGAAAAGAAGAGAGTATTCAAGTTCCTCACTGGACTGAATCATACTCTTGATGATGTTAGAGGTAAAATTCAGGCTACTAAACCTCTCCCAAATCTCAAATCCATGTTTGCTGAGGTCAAACATGAAGAAAGCAGGAGGAAAGTGATGCTGCTGAACTCCCCTGCTGACAACCCTACTGAGAGTGCCACCTGGCTGATCATTGTTAGGAAGCTCTTGAGGTTACTTGAGACTTACAGAAGCTTCTTGATAAAATCGGGAAGTTGTTCTGTGACCACTGCAAACGCACAAATCACACCAAGGACACTTGCTAGAAACTACATGGCAAGCCTAACTCCTCCAAAACCTCAAGACCTGCCAAGGAAAGTCAGGGCAGACACATAAGTGAGGAAGAAGATGACAACATGATGAATGTTCAGCTTGCTGCATTCAAAGCCTTCCTGACTCAACAAAAGGAAGGTAGTCACTCCACTGACATAGCCTCTCATGCCAGTACAGGTAAATTCTACTCATCTATTAGTAATGAAACATGGATTGTTGATTCTGGGGCCTCATCCCATATGACTGGTAATAAAAATCTCATTACTCAACTTAAGCCATGTCCCCAAATTCACAATGTTATGACTGCTGATGGATCTATCTCTAGTGCAAAAGGTTTTGGTAAAGTGCAACTTACTAATAAGATATACCTACAGGATGTCCTATTTGTTCCAAAATTAGATTGCAATCTCATATCTGTCAGTAAACTTACTAAAGATTTGAACTGGTCGTTGTTTTTAATGAGAATCGATTGCACATTCCAGGACCATTCCTCAAAGGCGTTGATTGGGATCTGCTAAACCTTGCTCAGGGTGTATGTGGTCAACCTCAGCCAAGACAGAAAAAGGAAGAATGACCGCCTCAAGACTGCACTCAAAACCTAGACAATATCATGTTATGGCATTATAGACTAGGACATCCCAGTTTTGGTTACTTAAAGTCTATAGATCCTGAATTGTTTAAAGGTTGTAATTTGAATGATCTTCAATGTGATATTTGTCAATTTGCTAAACTCACAAAGTCTGTGTATGCTAAATTACCTCACTTGCCATCCTCTCCTTTCACCTTAATTCACAGTGATGTATGGGGACCCTCTAGAGTGAAAATTATAACCGGAAAAAGGTGGTTTGTTACCTTCATAGATGACCACACCAGAACCACTTGGTTATTTTTAATGAAGGATAAATCTGAAGTTGGATCCATCCTTCAAGAGTTTTACAACATGGACTCTACTCAGTTTGATACTAAGATCAAAATTTTGAAGACTGACAATGCTCTTGAATATTATGAGTCTAATCTCAGTAATTTCTTGACGAATAAGGGAATTGTCCATATCAGTAGTTGTGTTGAGACACCTCAGCAAAATGGGGTTGCTGAGAGGAAGAACAGGCATCTACTAGAAATGGCGAGGTCTATCATGTTTACCACAAATGTTCCCAAATATATGTGGGGTGAAGCTATATTGACTGCCACATACTTAATAAACAGACTTCCCAGTAGGGTGTTAGGTTTCAAAACTCCGATCAAAACCTTACTGACCACACACTCCTGCCATCATTTGATTTCCCAATTGCCTCCAAAAATCTTTGGTTGCACTGTGTTTGTTTATATCCATGCCCAACACAGAAGCAAACTTGATCCCAAAGCTCACAAGTGCATTTTCCTAGGGTATGCCAAAGACAGGAAAGGGTACAAGTGTTATTCACCCACTGAAAAGAAATTTTACAATTCTATGGATGTAAAATTCTTTGAAAGGACTCCTTATTACAGCAAACCTACTGAGCCAGTCACGGATGGAAACCTGATTGAGATTGAACTAGATCCGTTCCCTCAGCAAACCATTTACCTTCAGCAACCTACTGATACTCAGCAGCCTGCTGACCCAGAGCCTCAGCTGCCTAATGACCCAGAGCCTCAGCAGCCTACTGACCCAGAGCCTGCTGAACCTCCGCATCCTAATGACTCTCAGCAGCCTGCTGACGTTGATGACAAACCTATTTCTCTAAGGAAAGGGAAAAGATCATGCACTGATCATTCTATTCATACTTATTTATCTTATGATCAGTTGTCTCCTGTCTTTGCCATGTTTACACAGGACCTGGACTCTCACTCTATTCCTAAAAATATTCAGGAGGCCCTTCAAAATGGTAAGTGGAAGGCTGCTGTTAAAACAGAGATGACTGCACTCCTGGATAATCATACTTGGGACCTCACAACTCTCCCCAAAGGCAAGAAGACAGTTAGCTGCAGATGGTTATTCACTATCAAATACAATGCTGATGGTACTATTGACAAGTATAAAGCCAGGTTGGTTGCAAGGGGTTTTACTCAAACTTATGGCATTGACTATAAAGAAACTTTTGCACCAGTGACAAAACTCAATACTGTCAGGGTCCTGATTTCTTTAGCTATTCAACTTGACTGGCCTCTTCACCAATTGGATATAAAAAATGCTTTTCTCAATGGTGACCTTACTGAGGAAGCCTACATGAATGTACCTCCTGGTTTTGTCAATCCTCACACTCAAGGCAAGTTATGCAAACTCAGGAAATCTCTATATGGCCTGAAGCAATCCCCCAGAGCCTGGTTTGGAAAACTCACTCACCGTGGTTAAAGGCTGCTTTGGATATCATCAATGCAACTCTGATCACACTATGTTTATCAAGACAACCAACCAGAGAAGGTCTATTCTTATTGTATATGTGGATGATATCATCCTTACTGGAGATGACTCTACTGAGATCCAAAATTTGAAGACTCTACTGGCAAAGGTGTTTCAGGTTAAAGATTTGGGATATCTCAAATACTTTCTTGGTATGGAAATAGCTAGAAACAACCAAGGTATTTCGGTCTCTCAAAGGAAGTATGTGTTGGACTCTTTGAAGGAAAGCGGTATCTTTGGGATGCAAACTGTTGTATCTCCAAGAAACCCAGTAATACCTCATTTGAATGGTGACATTCTTTGTCGAGAAAGGAACAATACCAGAGACTTGTAGGGAAGCTCATTTATCTTTCTCATACAAGACCTGATATTGCATATGGAGTCAGTCTGGTCAGTCAGTTCATGCATTGCCCTACTGAGCAACATTGGGATGCTGTGTATAGGATACTAAGGTATTTGAAGTCAACTCCCGGATAAGGCTTACACTTCACTAAGTCTACTGATAGATCCATCAAAGTCTACACTGATGCTGATTGGGCTGGATGCCACATAGACAGAAGATCTACTACAGGCTACTGTTCTTATGTATGGGGGAATCTTGTCACTTGGAGGAGCAAGAAAATCCTACTGTATCTAGAAGTAGTGCTGAAGCTGAACTCAGGGCACTTGTTCTAGGCATTTGTGAAGCTCTTTAGCTCAAAAGGGTACTGACTGAACTTCAGCAACCTACTCAGCACCCTATCACACTCTGTTGTGATAATAATTCAGCCTTATGCATGGCAGAGGATCCAGTCCATCATGATAAAACCAAACATGTGGACATTGACAGGCACTTCCTGAAGGAGAAAATTGATGCCAAGATAATTCAACTTCAGTATGTTCCCTCAGCAGACCAGAATGCTGATATTCTTACAAAGGCTATTCCACCTCTTATGTTCAGCAGACTAAGTAGCAAACTTGGCTGCATCAACATATACAGCCCAATTTTAGGGGGGGTGTGGAAATATTACATATCAAATTATTATGTAATATATTACATATCAAATTATTATGTAATATTATTTATTTCGTGTATAAATTATTTGTACACTTTATTTGTAAAAGGACATATTAATTGTGGTACATATAAACAATTAATATGTCAAACTCTAGTTACTTTATGTCATAGACATAGTCTTTACTTTTTGCTTTGCCGCCCACATAGCCGCCCATATAGCATAGTAATATGGCCGCCCTAGCTAGTTTGTTTATCTCCACACAATTGTATCTATTTATACTCATTCTTCTCAATGAATAAACTAAGTTGAAGTTTACTCTAGTGTTTATCACTTTCTCAAACTCTCTTCACCCCAGATAGGCTTTTTCAAGCATATCGATCGAGTGTGTGTGAGGGAACCCCAGCGGCACTGCATAATCTGGTTATCAGCGACGCAAATGGCATACGGCGACCCGTACTTCGGCAAGCTTGAACAACCGAGCAAGCATATCTTAATGCCTCGGTGAACCAACACGCCCCAGTCTATATCCACTCGATGGTCGCGTATGGCATGCAAGAGGAGAGCCTCGGTCTCGCTAACAGCATCGGCATCGGCAAAAATAAGGGCACGAATTTATAAACTTCTTCCATGCACGATTGCTGCGAGAAAGGTCGGATACAGTCACTCCCAAGGATAAAACCCGCTGATGTTCAGGGAACAGCTCGCACATAGCAACACCTAGGCGAACCTGCCTACTTTCCTCATCGGCGAGGTTCCAGGCGACCTCATAATGGGAGGTAGGGTTTATGGCAGGTATGTTGAAAACTTGATTAATCATCTCCGGGGTAAAAACAACAGGGACACCCCGGAGAGAAATACTACTCACTTCCCCGGCAGAGGAGCCTCAGACAACACGGAGTAAAATTCCCGCACCATGGAAGCATTATCCACCACCAAAGGCTTGGCAATAAACTCCCACCACCCAGAAAGCCGAACACGCAGCATGGAGCCATCCTCTATTTTCTGTTCATTCAAACCCCTCTCCCCTGTGATGTTACGCCACTCGAAATAGTCCCAGAAGTACTTTTTGGCTAGGGGAGAGGCAGTGGTGAAAAAAGGAGAAACATCTCGCATAGGGCAAGCTTTCCATGTCCGAACCCGGCTACTTTCCCCTGGGTGAGACATAGTGTGTCAAATAAATCACAATAAACAACAAAGAAGATACAAAGATAATGGCAGAAGAAAGAAAGAAAATTCACTATAGAGTAAGAGGAAAAATGAGCTCTAAGGTACCCCCTTTTTATAGCAAAAGGAGGGTGTGATCAACGGTTGGGGCTAATCAGATCCAAGGGTCAAATATTCAAACTGCCCCGAGAACGTAAAGTTGGTTCCCATCATCACTGCGTCTTTCCTCTTCATCCGCCCTCTTCTCTGTTTCCTTGGAGATATCTCTCCGACCGGCCAACTCCTCCGGCCAAAAGGCCAAGCCTTTTTACATCATTTGTCTTCTCCTCTTTCTCCCTTTTTCTTTTGATATAAATCAATCACAGTTTCATCAAGAAAGCTGTGTCACCGTCTTTCTCTCTCAGTCATGTCTATCAGACCGACCACCACCACTTTTCATCATCACCATGCCTCCATCTCCATGAAAAACACCCAGTTGATATCTTCTAAACTTCTAAACCGATATTTCTTTCTGTCTCGTCTGATTCAGAAAACGATTACACTTCTAGACTTTTTGATTGTTCGAATTTAAAATCAAAAAAGGGCATGAGTGTCTCAGATCGAAAAGGAGAGGTTATTGACTCAAAATAGTCAAAATCAGAGTTAAGACTTGAAGAAGATAACTCAGATCGAAAAAGACATGCTCCTCGTTCTTCTACTGCTTTCAGATCAAAATGGTAAGGTCCGATCTAAGGTAGATCGGCTCATGTATCAAGGCTATCATTTTTCTATTTTAAACCACAAGATGTTGATCTGGGAAAATTCAAATGTCTTGCATGTTGTATATCTGAGTAAGTAATCTGAATGTGCTTATGTGTGTAATTATGTGGCTTGTCTCCCAGATCGAACGCATGTATGTACTGGTTTATTTGTTTATCTGACAGTGTCTGAATATATGTTACATAAGTGTTAATTCATCTATATAACTTAAATCATAATAATTAAAATGAAAATAATCTGTTGGTATTTTGCAAGAAAAAGTCACACACTCATTTCGAATATCTCTGTTTGAATGTTGTGTCGACTTCAAATTGGCTTTAAACCGTGTTGCATCATTAAATAAAATGTTATATGTCACGTCTTCCAATTATCTAAGTTGATTAACTCTATATTTGTTTCATCCGAATAGTCACTCTCTCTCTGATATATATCATTTTCATTTAAGTTAATTCATCTATATAACTTAAATCATAATAATTAAAATGAAAATAACCCACTCACGCTGTTCATTTATCCAGCAATTTGTTGCATCATTAAATAAAATGTGTCGCATTTTTAATTCATACATCACACTCTCACTTCATTTCACATTCACCCACTCACTGCTGCTCATTTATCCATATATCATATACATCAAGCACAAATTTATCATATATCATATACTTTGATCATGATCAAACATTTTCTCAATACTAAAAAATTTTCCTTGTATTCTGAAATTGGTTTGCCGTGTATTCAACTTGAATCCATCTGGGATTCAAGGCTAAATTGGTTAAGATATTAAGGCTAAAAAACGAACTTGAGCCTGGATTGCTGTTTGGTTCGTTTCTGGTTTCAGTCTTCCGTTTCTCTTAACCTGAACCTTTGTGGTTCAATATCAGTAAGTTCACGTTTTACTTTTGCTTTCAAGTTGCTTCTTTTCATCCGTTTTTATGAAAGTAGAACTTGTTTAGTTCAAGTACCGAAGGTTGTATTTTATTCTGGTGTGTTAAACTTTAGAAAAAGAACTGTGATTGAAACTTACCGTGTGTCACAGTTGTGATTAAGTTTCAATCACTACAGTGTGATCTAAAGGTTTAACAAGTCAGAATACCGTCTCATCTTGTATTTTATTTTCTGTCCTGAAAATTCAATTGTAATTGTATCAAACTGAAATATAGTGAAAAATCTGTGTGGTGACTGTGATACACCTAGAATTGTATGATCTAGGTAAACAAGATAAAATCTGTTTTCTGTGTGTTTGGAACTAAATAGAAACATCAACTAATAAAGGGATTAATCCCAAATTAACTTATTTAGTTGATCACATAGTACACACTGTAAAATATTAAGTTGCTGCTTTTTCACTCTTGCACTTGTACTGTCCAAAAAAACTGAAACTTTCCTCAGTAAAGCAGTCCTGTTTTAATATGTTTTGATAAAGACAAGCAATCTGATTTACTGTACATTTGTGATGTATTGTTTTGTATCTTCTCAAGTTGACTAAATCCTTAGCCTAAATTAGTTATACATCCGTATACATCTTGAGAGCTGGAAATCTGAATCTTTGTTTAACCTGTATCTCTTTAAGTAAAAGTAATATATAACTTGATCACCTAGTACTTTAGGAACAACATGTTAACCGGTTAGTTCTTCTGCCTAATTTGGTTTAACAGTTTCCTAAGTAAGTTGGAACTCCGCATTTAATTAACGACGTTAATTAAGTTTGAAAATAACGAGTAAAATTTAAAAAGGGTATATATCCTATTCAACCCCCCCTCTAGGATATACTATTGCGCATATACGATCCAACAAGTGGTATCAGAGCTTGGTTACTAGTTAATCTAGTTCTATATTACTCTGTCAATTGTTCTTAACCTGTTTCTGTGCTAAATCTTTAAAACCTGCTATATCTACAAAATTTGCTGTGTTCTTAAAATTCTGCAATCGGAATTGTTGAGACCTTGTTGATTAAATTTTGTGATTAAATTGTTGAATATAACAAGTCTCCTAAACTGAGTACTGAATTGTTTCTGGTTAGATAACCTATCTGGATAAAAAAAAAAATCTGTGATATAAATTGACTGCTATTGTTCTCTAAATTTCTGAGATATATTTCACTTGATTTTTGTGAGTTCTTGGTAGACATTGCAGATTAATACACTGTTGAATCTTTGCTTGATCACTGTTTTACTCTATTTGAATCGCTCTGTTTTCACCTCTCCGATTATAATATATTAGGAACTTTCTTTTTTTTTTTCCCAAAACAATAATTTAAAATATATATATATTTTAAATCCTCTTACACACCTGTTGCTTCATTGATGGATTCTACATCTCATATTCCTCATCAAAAATTGGGTTTACCTTTTGATGCCCTTCCTTATTTTGATGGACATAATTATGATTTGTGGAAGAAGTCTATGAAACTCTATTTCGAGATTACAAACATCCGTTTGTGGTATGTTATAGAGGATGGTTCGTCTTTTTCAAAGAATAAGAAAGTTTCAAAATCTAAAGTTGAAGAATCCTTGACTTTAAATTCAAAAGCTCTTGATATTTTAATAAGTGCATTAAGTCCTTGTATAGCTTGTCTTGTATCTTCTTGTTCATCTGCCAAAGAGGCATGGCTGAAATTAGAAACAAAATTTGAAGATACAAATCAAGATATAGAAAGCATAGACCATTACACTGAAACATCATTTGAAAACGATCATTTGCATAAACTGTCCACTCAGTCTAGTATTCATAATAATTCTGAAAACATGGAAGAGCCGGGCCTATGTGAAAATGGACCTGCAAATGTTGCAACTACATCAGGCTTATTCAACCATGATAAATACTCTATTCATGAGGTTCTGGCTGTTCAAAACAAAGCAAATCATGGTTATGAATCTGCTGCAATTTTCAACTCTGAAATGGATACGAATTCTGGATTTAAATTCGATGAAATTTGCGACCCCGAATCAAATGTGAATTCTGATGTTGATGCTGAATCAAATGAAGATTCAAATGCTGAATCTGATCGAAATTCTAATGCTGAATCAAGTGCAGTTTCTGATGATGAATCTAATGCGAACTCCGACTCTGAAACCGAGGTAACCGAAGACATCTATTATTTTTGCAGTAAATTTAAAAATAGATGTGTTGCATTAGAAAGTGAAAATGAAAGATTAAAAGAGAATTTAATTGAGAAAAATGATTTTGCTATCTCTTTAATGGATACTAATAATCAGCTTGAGTTTACTGTCAATGCCTTAAAAGCTGAGTTAAAAATGCTTAAGAGTGAGCTAGTTTCTATTCCACAAGCTATTCCAAAGCTTGATGGTGATCAAGCTTTGGATACATCTCACTCATATCTAGATGATTCTTTAATTCACACTGATCTCATTTCGGATCTTCATTTGGAAGCATCTCGGAGTGCGACTGTAGTCACTGAATTAATTAATCAAGAGAAACATTGTGTTCCCCGACCCATTATTTTGGAACAAGTAAAACATTCCAAGTATGCTTCATCTTCACGATCACATACATCACAGCATACTTCGGATTTTAGAAAGAATGTTTATAAAAGGAATCATGCATTTTTGTATAAAAAAGAGTTCTAGGAATTCCCGTTTACAGAACAATTTTTATCACAATAATGTTACACCTAGATATCATGATTCTAGGATTCATACTCCGTAAACGGGTTATGGGTTATTTTCCGGGTTTGGGTCGCAATTGATTTTATTTCCTCTCCTAAATACATATATATATATATATATATATATATATATATATATATATATATAGATATTGAAGGGATGGTCCATAGATATTCATGAATGTTTACACCACAAATTAGTTTTAGTATTCATCATAATAAAATGTTATATGTTATATGTCATAAACATCATCCATCCGATTGAAGTTTGTTATATAAATTAACGACATTATGATAAAGTTACCCAACATAGCTATACGAATCATGATTTTTCTCTCTGGAAACAAAAAAACCATCTAAAATGAGGTTTTATGTAGTAATTTATGTGGTGTTTTGAGTATTTATGATGTATGAAGCACTATGTGGTATCAATAGACCATCTCAAAGAAAATCAAGACGTAAATCAGAATATTAACACATATGCTTTTAGGGAAATGACATTTTATCCCGTGTGATTTGACACATAAAACATTTATCTCCTTATGTTATATATATCAACTGTGGTTTAGTATATACAGTTTTTATTCTTATTCTCTTGTAATATATTAATAAATATATGCTTTACTAAATGTGGTTAAGATATACAGACACAAGCCACTATTTATTTAATGTAAAAACATGAAGAGATCAACGACAAACAATCAAGAAAATATTTGAAAATAGAAAAAGGTTGTATTTGTAAGTTCTTACATGTTGTTTTAGATGTAGATGTAAAGTATGATATACACAATCACTAAAACATAAAGTTCGATGCATTTTTTTAGATGAAACTAATTATTTAAAGGGTTAAAATCCGTAAAATACATGTTTAACGACACTTCGAGACGCCCTCGTAAGTGCCCCTAAGATACAAAATTGTGATGTGAGAGCAGGCGTAGTGCAACAAATGTAGTACCCTTATATTTTTTTTCCTCCAGAAATTAGCTTTTTTAAAACAGTAAATACAGAACAATGGTGGTGAAAGAATAGAGACACACATCTTCTTTTCCTCCGTTTTCCCTCGGTTCCATAGTTTGAACTCCCCAACTTGGAAAATTTATTATTATTTTAATCAATAAATTTTAAAAAAAAAAATGATATTCTTAAATCTACGTGCAATATGAGCCCGTCGATTCTATTGAGGTACATTTGTTACTAGGGGTATAAAACAAGCTAAGCCGTTCACAAGCACATTTAATGTTTGGCTCATTAAATGCTCACTCAAATTTTGATTCAAATCAATCTCAAGCCAAACTTGAGCAATTCATCAATGTTAACAAGCTGAAATCGAGCAGATGAATGCTTGAGTCGAAATGCTCATGAACATACAAGCTAAACTCGAGCCTTTTAAAGCTCAAAATTCTTTCGAGCTCCTTGAGCTAGAGTAAGAGCTTCAAAGTGCTAAAAAAATTGTCGAGCATGATTAAAACTTTTTCTGCTCGAACAAATTCGAGCCGAATTCAAGCATCACAAGTTTACGGGGTTACTCAAAACATTTTACTGCACGAGATCTCATCCGATAAACTTAGACGATTAGCATAACTTACGCACAATGAATACCACACACAAATCGAGAAAATGGTCCTACAAAAACATCATAAAATTGGAACGATACTTATACTCACCCCAGAAAAGAATTCGGATCCGTACTTCTATTGATACAACCAAACCAATCATTTCCCAGACTCTTCTCTGTTACCAGTTAGAAAGAAAAATCCAACTTCATAAACTGTTTCATCATTTGCTCTAATCACATTTCGACACATGTCCCGTTGTTTTTAAAATCAAATCCATCATCTTCTCTTTTTCTTTTTTCATTAAAAGTGACAAAAAAATGATAGAAATTCACCAGCAGCCACAAACTAAGTCCGAGCCGAGTAACACATAAATTTTCACGGCTTGACATGCTCTCGGATAAACGCCTCCAGTTCAGAAATCTCACCGTTTAAACCAGATGATTCAGCTACGGTGACTCTGTTATGACACTGAGAGAATGAGAAGGGCTCTCCAGCCACCCCGAGTGTGAATTCACTCGTCACATCCGCGTCTGATACCGCACTTCTTGATACCCGAAGCTTGTCACTAACATCATCACATAATAATAAGCAAACAAAAAGATTCATCACAAACAAAATTATCACTACCTACATTCAAAAGCCTAACATGATCTATTAGAATAAGGCCCGCGAGAATCCGCTTTTTAAAAGTCAATTATAAAGTCTATTGTTTCCGGAGTGGTGCCACCAAAGGCCCAAAAATTACCAAATAGTTTGACAGAAGCACAAGAGCATATGCAACCGAGAGAGGGAAATTTGAACTTAAAAAACGAAGTAAACTATCGTGATTACTTACATTTCTTTCTCGAGCTGTCTTTTGATAAAATCCTTAGTATGCGCAGTGACTTTATCCACCTTGTTACAGAGTATTAATACCGGTATCTTCTTCTTCGCAATGCTGGCCTTTGTCAGTAACTCGTACAAGTACCTTTGCCACATAAAATATATCATATGCAGTATTAATATCGAGAATTCGATGTTCATAAATCGAAAAAATGAATTAAGATTTCAAGAATTTATATATACTCTGAAGCAGCACGGCAGTTGGGTAGAAATTCCACAGCATCAACAACGAAAACAACAGCACAAGCTTCAGGTAAGAACTCGTCCAGTTTTGACTGAAGACGAGAATGCCCAGGAACATCAACAACATGAACCGGCTTTATTTTGCCCTTCTGCAATCAATCAAACCCATATTTCACAATTCAATAAAACTATGTGCATAAGAGAGAGCAACACGTACTGCCTTTACAAGGTCCGGAGAAGGGCCGAGCCCTATTAAGTCATAAGTCATTCACCTTACTTCTCTCAGAGAACAGCACAAAAGTGTCGGCGTTGGGTTCCATGGAAGTTACAGTGCCTTGATGGGTAGAACCATCCCGAAGCTGGCAGAAGAAAAAGATAATCTCAATAAGAATAATCATGATGCGAAACGACTGATTTACACTAACATCGACAACAATAACAACAATGCATCAGGTTAAGTAACTGGCACGAATAAAAGGAGGAAATGAGTAATATCATAACACTATACTTGGTAAAAGAGGAAGGTTTTGCCACTTCCACTGAGCCCTGCTAGCACAACAGTGTTGGATGGCTTACGTTTGAAAAGACGTACTACAATATCAGAAGAATTTCATAAAGTCAGTTAAATTTACACAAATACTTGAAGCAACGATAATTGTCATCAAAAGAACAAAAGGCAAAAATGGAATAATGTATGACAACTTTTCTCTAGTAAATTTCTTATCACACCTAATAGTTATCTGTCATCGTTAAGGTGCAACAAGATTGTTAGTGCCTCAGATATATCGCCAGATCCCTAAATATACTACCTCCGTCCCTTAATATAGCTCTTTTTAGACGTTTACACAAAAATTAAAAAAGTGGAATGAATGTCATACATTTTAAGCATACAAGTCTAAAATACCCCTTACTATCATTCATGTGATAGTTGTAAATGTAATGAAAAATGGTTAGATGGATAATAAATAAAGGGTGGGTGGGAAGAAGAAAAAGACATTATGGGACATCACATGATACATATACATTTAGGTATGCACAACATGATATTCACAACAACCAACACAACCTATCAGTATATTTGGGAAGTTCAAGCAATTAAATAAACAAGAATCTAAAAAATGTATCCTAAAGCAAACATACCCCAAAAATTCTAATATACAACCCTTACAACCAACTACATCATGCTCTCAACTTTCAACTGAATACATGAATTTCTATCTCCTAATAATTGTTCAAAGGATATCCGATATAACCAGAGTGCATTGGGTAGTTTATTAACCATAGAACTATATAATTGTAGAAAATGTACTTCACATAAGAATGAAGGTATACTTATTCAAAAGAAAAAAAGAAAGAACAGAAAGTACACTGTAGGAGACAAAGAATTGAAGAAAAGAGTATTAAAGGGACATACAAATCGCAAAAAGGAACACAGTGAACACAACTATTCCAATGGCAGCATAAATTTGATCTTGAGGCGTTCTCTGAATTAAGTCTTGAACTTCTTGTGACCACTTGTGCAGCTCAACTTTCAACTGCTCCTGCAGTATTTCAAGGTCCATCTAATCAGCAGCTACTAACTGCACACAAACGTGTTCCGTTCAAAGCAAATGAATCAATACCAAACATGAAATAATACTTTAATCTAGAAAATGGTGATAGGTCTCAGGTCTGTAATCAATTCAATAATAGGAAGGGGAAAAACGGTTGATTAAAGAACATTATTTGCACGGAGATAAACTAGAGATCCCTTGCAATGAGGTTTTTGTTTAGTCAGACTCCATATTACCAGTTATGTTTAATAAACAGGATTAGTCCTTCCTGATAATCATGGAAGATTAAAGAATACATAAGCTTTACCAATTTACAGAAGATTAAATAAGTTGTACAAGTAATCTATGTGATATCACTTCGAGAGACGCTTAAACAAAAACGTAAAGCTAGTGTTCGATATCTGCAGGGCGTTACAACCTAGGTAAAGAACAGACTGACAGATAAAAGTTTCCTCGTCGATCAGGGCAATTAGATTAAACCTAAAACCACCTAAATCATCCAGAGATAAATTTACATGAAAAAACAAATTGAGAAATTAATAGGCATGTTTCATCGTCATCGTCGTCATCATCATCATAATCATAGAACTTAAGCACTTACCATCTATAACCCTAATTTAACCAATGAATCCAAGTGACCAAAAATTCTTCTGATTCACTGAATAACATTGAAAAAAAATTCAAAATCATATAATTTAAAACGCATACACAACTTTGATGAAAGCAATGTACATGTTGATTGTATCAATTTTTTTAAAATCTGCGAAAGCCGATAGCTGATTGACAAAACAACTCCAAAATGAACTGGAACCGAGAGAAACGAATCAAACCAGCAAGAAGAAGAATAACAACCTAGATCTATGAGCGAAATTTCGCAAGATTCTAATGCTTAAATGTTGGAAGATACTTCATCGAGTTTTGAAACAGCAAATTCGCAGCAAGAATGAAGCAAGATTACCTGGAGAATTGATGACTTGAAATTGCAGAGAATGATGGAGATATCGGAGTGAGAAATACACAAAGAATATAAGACGGAGAAAGGTGTATACTAAATATGACTTGAAATTGCAGAGAATGGTGGAGATATCGGAGTGAGAAATACACAAAGAATATAAGACGGAGAAAGGTGTATACTAAATAGTATACACCTTTCTCCGTCTTATATTCTTTGTGTATTTCTCACAAAGATATCTCCATCATTCTCTGCAATTTCAAGTCATCAAGTCATCAA
This sequence comes from Gentiana macrophylla, assembly GCA_026214975.1. Taxonomy (NCBI): domain Eukaryota; kingdom Viridiplantae; phylum Streptophyta; class Magnoliopsida; order Gentianales; family Gentianaceae; genus Gentiana; species Gentiana macrophylla. The sequence goes on from CM047811.1 coordinate 117,461,479, forward strand.
TTCTCCAGGTAATTCATTCTAGCTGCGAATTTGCTGTTTCAAAACTCGATGAAGTATCTTCCAACATTTAAGCATTAGAATCTTGCAAAATTTCACTCATAGATGTAGGTAGGGGTGTTCACGGTTCGGTTCGGTACGGTTAATGGCCGTAACCGAAACCGAACCGTTTTAAGAATGTAACCGAACCGAAACCGAACCGAAAAATTCGGTTAAATTCGGTCGGTTAACCAAAAACCGAAATTATCAGTCCAATTCCATGGTTAACCGAAAACCGTTCACAAACACCTTGTCAGATTACCCGAAAAAATGGTAAAATACGAGGTAACAGCACTGCAAGTCGTCGATGTTTCTCCAAAAGTGCGAGAACCATCCCTTATCTTTTAACTTTGTTCGCAGCATTTCACGAGACTAATTTAGCCAAAAACTTGAAAAAGATGAGAGACAATTCTGCCAAAAGAAGATTAAAACTTAAAAGTTGAGGGACCGATCAAACCATAGTGATCTCATTCCGAAAAAGAATTTAAAGGAAGATAAACCGATCAAACGAAAATCAATGAAAACTCTCTAACATTTGATACCAAGTTACCAACTTTCAATTAAAGAAAGATATGAAGGATTAGCAGAAGAGCTTTCAGGTGATAAAAACACAATGGGTTCGGTTAAAAAATAAAGTTAATTACTGAAAAAGGATACTCATTCGAGCTCTTACCGGGTAAGAAACTCCTTCACCCTCTCTTCTATGCTGCGTGTCGGCGTGAGAGAAGAAGAGCAGACAAGGGCTCGTGAGCTTCGTGGTTGCTGCAGTGCCGCCGTGCAAGGAGGAAAAATGAAAGGCCGCCGTGTAAGGAGAGGAGAGGAGAGCCGCCGCCTATTTAGGGTAAGGATGAGAACTTGCGACAGGGCAGAGGGGTTTCCATTTTCCAACGGGTTGGGATCTAGGGTTAGTCTTTTTTTTTTTTTTTTTTTTTTAAAAGCGAAAGGAGGCGGGGATCGAACCCTGGGCCTCTCACTAGAGCGGCCATAGAAGCCTCAGACATCATGCAGCAGTATGAGCCGCAGCTCACTAGGGTTAGTCTTAGAAAATAGAAATTGGGAATTGGGAGTTGGGAGACGTAGGCAGTATTTAAGTTCATAAGAGCATTTGGATAAAATTCAGGACAAAAAATATAAATTAATTATTGAACTTAAATATTTACATATATTTCCTAAAAAAAAAAAAAAATTAACTATATATATAATTTTCGGTTCGGGTAATGGTATCACGGTTCGGTTATATTTGTTCGGTTAACTAATTGGTTATATTGGTTGATTTAGCAGTTCGGTTAGCAGTTCGGTTATTTTATTCGGTTCGGATACGGTTAATTTTCAGCATTAACCGTAACCGAACCGAATTTTACGGTTTTTATATTACATGAACCGAAACCGAACAGGCGATATTCATTAACCGAACCGAACCGAACCGAATTGCTACAATTCGGTTCGGTTTTTGGATAATCCATATCCGTGAACACCCCTAATAGGAGGAGTCCAGGTGTCAAATATGGTAGAAGTTGAGTCTGTGTTAAAGGAGTGTCTTACTTTACAGGGCAATAAAGTCTCATCAAAAGTAACATGTCTAGTCATAAAGAATTTCCTAGTGGGGGGATGAAAGCACTTGTACCCTTTATATTGAGTACTATATCCAACAAAGACACATGGAACGGTTTTAGGATCAAACTTATGCCTTTTTGTGTCCCATGTATAGAGGTAGCATCTACTGCCAAAGACTCTGAGTATGGAGTAGTCTGGCTGAGCATTATGGAGCATAAAGTAGGGAGATTCCATCTTGAGGACAGAGGTAGGAAGTATGTTGATTAAGAAGACAGCAGTAGAAAAGGCTTCTACCCATAAAAATAAAAGGAGTCTGCTGTGAAACAGCATAGTGAGGCCTATTTCCCTAATGGTTCTGTGTCTTCTTTCTACTGTGCCAGTTTGTTCTGGTGTGTGTGAACAGGAGATTAAGTGAGTTATACCAGTTTTAAGGAAGTGAGTGGAGAGCTGGGTGTTAATGAATTCTCCCCCACCATCAGAATGAAACTGTTTTATGTGTCTGTTGAATTGCCTCAAAACATACAGTTCAAAATTAAAGTAGACATTAGTAAATTCAGACTTATGTTTGAGGGGAACCATCCACATATATTTAGAGTAATCATCAACAAAAGCAGCATAGTATTTAAATTTTCCAGTAGACTCAACTAGGGCAGGGCCCTAAAGATCACAATGTACCAAATCAAATAAACCAGAACTAGAATGACCAGACAGACTCACAGACTGAATGGGAGTTTGCTGAGCTTGCCAAGTTGGCAACTCTCACACAAGTGCTCCTGTTTATTGTGCCCTAAAACCTCTATGAGGCCTTTATTTTTTAAGACTTGAACTGTAGGATATTGAACATGTCCTAGACCCTGATGCCAGAGTTCAGCAGATCCTGATTTGAACCTGTGTGAAAAATAGACTTGGGGTGTACTGGACAAAACATACAGCTCCTTTCTAAGTGCTCCTTTCAAGAGAACCTGTCCTGTCATTCTTTCCTTCAAAACAAATCCAGTATTAGTGAAAACACAATCAGCATAGTGCTCATGTGCTAACTGACTTACTGAAAGTAAGTTCTTTTGGAGATGAGGCACATATAGCACATTTATAATAGACACAGGTGAAGTACTCGTTTGAAGATGTAGTTCACCTATGCCTTGTATAGCTAGCTGTGTGCCATCTCCAAGGAGAACATATTCAGACCCTAGATATGGAGATAAATTATGAAGTATTATCTTGTTACCTGTCATGTGGTTGGAGGCACCTGTGTCCATAATCCACTATGTTTCTGCTATTGTGTTATCCAGGGTTAGTGCTGCCAGAGCTTGTGGAAGACCTTCATTTTGAGTCTTTAGCTTGAAGTTCCACCAGCAGATTTGTGCCACATGACCTTTGATTAGCATTGACAGGTTTGGTCCTTGTATTGGTCTCTTTCGGATTTTGACATTCTTCTGAAAACTTGTCCTCCCTTTGTCCTTGATTGGCAGTTCCATTATTTCTGGGATTGGTTTGTTTGCTTGAAATCCCCTGCCTGCAGAATTAAACCTTGGATTGTTCTTTCCTTGTTGATGTGCGTGTTGACTATAGAAGGCCATATGTGTGAGATTTTCTGAGTCCTTTTTCATGGAGAACCAGGTTCTCCTCTGATCCAGACTTTGAAGTTGAGAGACTAATTCAAAATAGGTTGGTCTTGGGGGTTTTAACATAGTAGTAGTGAAGGTTTCATACTCAGGTCCTAGACTTGTCAGGAGATAGTAAACTTTTTCAGGATCTGTAATTGGCTTCCCTATTGCAGCCAGGCTGTCACAGAGTCCTTTGAATGCTCTAACATGTTCACTGATGGTCCTGTCATCTGTCTTCCTTAGATAGGTGATTTGTTGTCTAAGGTTGAATTCTCTTTCCTGATAGTCTTGTGCATAAAAGTCCTTCAATGCTTCCCAAACCGTGTGTGCTGTATCTAGTCCAATAACAAGACCCAAAGATTCTTCAGACAATGATCCTATGAGCCATCCCCTGATCATCCGGTCTGATTTTTTCCATGAAGTATATTCTGGGTTTTTTTGTGTTGCAGTGGTTTGAGTGCAGTTGTGGATTGCTCACCGGGTCATTGGGTTTGCGGATGATGATTGTGGTGATGAATTCGGAGGAGCGAGGGTGTCATTGGTGAGATGTCTCATAAATCTTGGCTTTCAGCCAAAGCCAACACTTGTTCACGCCATAATGGATAGTTCTTAGAATTTAATTTGAGACTTATGAAGTTTGCTACATTAATGGACAAAGTTGTCATGGTGTTAAACCACCAATCGCTCTGATACCATGTAGAAAAACACAAACACACACACTCTTTTTCTGAAAAAACGAATGAATAATTTTATTGAAGCTTCGGTTTTTTTGCTTGCTTAAACCACTATACACAAGGAAGGTTTTAATTTATAGTACAAGAAGTCTAATCTACACAACTGCTTTTAAATTGAGATAAATCCTCTAATCTACACAATTGCTTTCAAATTGGGATAAATCCTAATTTTAATCTTTTTGAATTTCAGGGAGCAATTTTTTTAAAGTCGATCTGATCTGCTGGAAGCCGATCTGCCGGAGGCCGAACTGCTGGAAGCTTGAACCATCACCATGAACAGGGGCAAGTACAATCCATCTCTTTGTCACCAAGCATCTATCCGAATTATGTTTGAATTTAAAGATAATGATCCCTCCTTATCTCTCCTTAATCATCATTATCTCTCCAAGGATCACAGGTTCTTTATCTTGAATTTTAATTTATTCAAACACTGTAGTGAAATTGAATTCTTTTATTTTGATTGAATTCTTTTATTTTTGAATTCAATTTTCGAATTACAACGGTCATGGATTGTTTGTGTTATTAACACTAAACTACACAAAGCAGAAAGAGCATTGACAGTGTCACAACAAAATGAACACAACAAAATACCACAACACACTTTTGTATCATTGATAATGATATAAGACCTACCACAACATATTTTATATCATTAATAATAATGTAAAACCTATTAATTTCTATAAGTTCATAAAAATCAATGGTGTAAAAATGTCTTACGTAGTCTATGGTGACAAATTTTCAATAAACCAAAAATGACCCATCACACTCACTAAGAGTCGTTGTATTGTTAGCGGTTAGTTCAGTAGTTATTGACTAATTACCAAGTCTCCCCGCCCACCCCTTGGCCCCTACCTCGTTTCTTCTTCTTCTTTGCGATTCTCGCTATGTATTATTATTCTATCAATATTATTATGGAGTTGTTTAACTATTTCTTCACCACTTCATTAATTCTCTTTCTTCATACTTTATCCCCTCATCTTATTCTACTCCAATATCTCCCTGCCTCTTCCAATTTTTTTCTGCAAAATCTTAAATGGGAAATGCAAATGCTACACCAAAGATTAAGAAGAGATCATCAGCAAATGTAATCTTACCGGACGGTACAGTGCATCAGTACCACGACAAATCAATGACGGTTGCTGAGCTGATGCTCGAACATCCACAGCAAGTGGTGGTGGAATTCCATCCCGCCGCCATTGAGAAAAGGACTGGCGGCGGCGGAGGTCCTTTACCTGCCGATAACAAACTGGAGATGAACAAGGTTTACCTTATGCTTCCGATCAAGAGAGGAAAACCAGCAGCTCTGTCGTCGAAGGAGGCGCGGCGACTACTCGTGACGGCGAACTCGATTTTCAAATCGAAGCAGGCAGCGGTGCTTTCGTACACCGGATTTATTCCAATGTTCGCGAAGATGTGCTCGGTGAGGAATCGTCAATTGGGGCCGGTGGTGGTGAAAAACAGAGGAATAAGGAGAATGAAGGAGGAAGTGTTGTATGTGGAGAAAGCTTCAATGGTGGTGGAGGATCATGGATTTGGAGACTCGTCGGAGTTTATGAACCGGCAATTGTCCGGGAAGAAATGGAAGCCGAGCTTGGACACCATTAACGAGAAGAGTGGTGTTAACAAGCAGCTTAAGATGATAAACATACACCTTGATTTTGTTTGTTGAAAAATGCAAGGACTTTTTTTGCAATTTCATAAACAATCGTATTTTTAAAATTTAATTCCAATACTGTATAATTGATTTTTCAAAAATCTGATTTTAAGGATTTGATATTTTAAAGTCGATTTTAAACCTTATAATCGTCCTCTGAAAGTTAAATGCATATAAGATTCCCTAAATTATGTGCTATGCATATTTGTTAAATGTATATAAGAATCTCCAAATTATGTGCTACGGTAATAGTATAAAAGTAGATGTATCGTGCTTACCTTCTTTCATTTGGTATGAATTGTAAGAGTGAAAGATAATCAAAATTGATTAAAATGGTATATCCAATGGATAGAATCTACTTCATCCGTCCCATTTTATTTGTCCTGTTTGAAACTTTTGAAGAGATTTTTATTAAATGTATTTAATCGCCAATCTTATTAAATGATCCAATATTTTTACATTTATGTCATTTAAGTAATACTTTATAATATGTAAAAATATTGGATTATTTGATGAGATTTAAAGCATTAAATACGCTAGTCAAAATCTCTTTAAAAAGTCAAACATGACAAATAAAATGGGATGGAGGGAGTATTAAATTATATGTTCGTTCTATAAAATGTATTAGGGTTCATTTCATAGATATGACATATGTGTGTATATTGGTACAATACATGTCATGATCAGGCCTGTAGGAATTGTGTGATACGGGTCAAGAATCGATAACGACATATCGTATTATAAGTTTCTAATTCAATATATGAAAAATATATGTATATTATGGGTCAAGAGGCAATATTTGAAAATTTTAACGGATCAGTTACTAGATATTTTTGAGGAACAGTTACTAAATATTAATACATAAATTTTTTAAATAAAGTAAAAAATACACTGATTTTTTTAGGCAAGTTCTATTGGTACCACCAAGTTACTCTTGGCACACTTTTTATTTCATTTACTTTTTGGCACCACCAAATCACTTTTTGGCAACACGCTACGATCGTCAGAGTCACTAACGTTTTTGTTCGCTCAAAACGTCAGTGGGTCTGACCTTTTCATCTGTGATGCATTTATAACTGCAAATTCAGTGTCACTGATGTTGGAATGGAAATAAACGTCATTTCCGGTGACGCTCGTAGCGATAACGGGCGTCAGTTCCACCGACGTCTGTGTTGTGCAAATAATAAAAATATTCAATGTGTTGTCAATAGTGGTTTATAGGGTACTAAAAATAATCATGGTGTCGTGAGTATTTTCATGGTGCTAATAAAACCATCTTTTTATTATTATTATTATTATTTTAGATTTGGGTCGCCGCCCCTGGTGATGATTGTCAAAAAAATATACTTAATACGTTGAGATATACGAGAAATAGTCATGAAAATATATAATGCCTAGGATTGCACCATCAATCGTGTGTTTTGGATGAATAGAACCCTCTTTGGGTGTTTTTTTGAGGTGCTTTTGTCGATGGGTTATACTACGTATACCAAGGGATTAGGCAACACATATCCTTTGAAGAAGGATGGCTATGAGTTTATATAGGCATTATTAGGCTACTGATAGGAATTATGACATGAAGGTTTCGTGACGTTAAAGCTAGAAACATGAGGTGAATAAAGGATCACCTCACGACTGAAGCAACAATGCATGCAGCGAAAAGCGACTCTATGATCACCATAGGAGTCAGCAGAACATGTTTGACCGAGTCCACGCTTAGCCTGGAGTCTGCTTAAAACCTCGATGATGGGTCACCCCTAGCCTAGCCTAGAGTCTACACAACGATTATCAATTTTGTTGCGGTCACACTGATATATTGGATTAACTTGTGATTTCACTCTCATATCACCCTTCTGATCCTAAGGAACATTGATACCTCTTGAGAGATGATTTAAGGCATTTGACACGGACATAATAAACCGTTGCACGATGTGTTACACGGCCCTTGACTTCAATATTTGTTTCCAAATGATTGAAAGAGCTAGGAACCCTTGTTCAGCCTTGTCGTTGAGATAAGTTTGCTTGTATAGTTCGGTTTGAGTTTGTTTACACCCCTTAGAATATAGTATGTGACTTCTAATGTTTATTCCTTATAAAAACATGAGTAAGAGTGAAGGTGGTGAGAAACCTTAGTGCAGATGATATTTCACAATGTATAAATGTATAATGTCGTTGACAGTGACATTTCTACCGTTTATTCCTATGTTGACGATCTTACAACCCGTGGGTCTCTAGCGAGGGATTGCAAACGGATTCTTCCAATTTTTGTTCTTTTTATGTTTGTTAAGCGAACCAACAATAAGTATGTTCATCTCTTGGCTCATGAGGGTTTAGTTTTGTAGATTTTGTTGATTGGGGTTCCCAGCCCCTGAACATTTTCTTGCTGCTTGTACTTTCTCTTTAACTCAATAATATTGGTTTGTTTGCTTAAAAAAAGGTTTATTACATAAATTCCATACTTACCCCCTGACGATACCGGGTTTCACGCCTCGAGATGTCGTCTATCGATTAGACCTCATGGAATGAATAGGTGATAAGGCATGTGTGTCGGCTCTCGAGTCTAGAGCATGGCCATCGACTCAAGAGTATGACGATAGACTTGCAGGCAGTGCAGGGCGAGAGTTCCAGACTCGATCACCCCAAGTCGGGCAGATCGATGTCGAGGAACAGAGTCCACACCAGCCACGATGGCCCATTATCCACAGGATAACTTGGGCAAGGGGTAAGGCCCAATTAAGGGTAGATACGACAATAGCTTAAACCGACCTATTATTAGGGTTAGGGCATGCATTGTCATTATAAATACTACTATCCAGGAACTACGTAAGATTTGATTCCTGGAACCTAACAGGATACGTAGGCAATCTGAGATAAGTTCTTAGACTCAGCTGCAAATATTCATACACCCTTTCTTGTTCTTAGGTATTAGGGTTTTGGATATTCATCACTAGATTCAACAAAGCCGGATCTTTAAGGTGACATAATTTGTCATCGTCACCCCCATTCAATTATAAGGTCAATGTGTTGTGCTACAACCGTTGTATGGTGATTGTATCAAGTGACAACATTACAACCATTCATTTTTAACCTTTCAAATACAATAAAGTGTATTGTGTAAAAGAGAGTGAAAATAAATGGCTCTGAGGTATACTATTTATTATAATATTTCTACAACCGTTGCAGTATAAAGACTATTTAAAGAGATGTGTTTATTTTACATAGTTTATTAGTCCTGTACTATTGCATGACCTTATGACCAGTGAAGATGAAAGTTATTCACATAAAAAAAAACCTTTGACCTTATCCATTATAGGCTAGGTCTCATATCGCAATCGCATGTGTACAGTACACATGCATACACATAACATAGATCGACTGTTTCTTTATTTAAAATTTATTTGAAAAGACCAAAAAAAAAAAAAAAAAACTTTATTTATTTTTTTAATCTGAAAAAAAATGAAGAACGCGAACTCCACCTCCTCATCTAATCAAATGCATACATAATTAACACAAAAAAATTACTCCTTGAAATGTTTTTTTAATTCTGTAAAAATAAATAAATGGCACTGCTAATTTGTCTAGAATTTAACCTTTAAAATAAACACATGGAAAGTAACACCATCCACAAATTTAACCTTTCTTTTTAAATATTTTATTTATTTGGTGTCATGTGAATAGAAATAAATCTTATAATATCCTTTTGATTAGGGCCGGTTATTCTCTTTTTCATTTTAACAAAATTTGAAGAAAAACTCTCTCCGTCTTAAAATATAAGTCTTGGATTTTTTCCACACATATTAAAAATATGTTGAATGCCATTAAATTTTAAGGAGAAATGCTTTAGAAATCATTCGACCATCATTAGTGAAATAATTATAAAGTATATTTAAAAGTGGTTGAATTGTCAATAAATTAAAGGTAAAATGAAAAAAAAAAAAAAAAATAAATATTTTATTAATTAAAATGACTTATATTCTGAAAGGACCGAGGGATAAGTATTTAGAAATCAATTGTGACAGTTTGATCATTTTAAGTGTGTAACAAGAGGTTTTTGTACGTGATATTTATGTGAAGTGCATGAATGCATGCATGACACATTAAAATGTCTTCATATTGGAATATAAACTAGACAATTTTTTTTCCAATAATTTCTCTTATATACTATGTTGCAAGACCGACATTTCATATGCGCGTGTAATGTCGCGACATAAGACATAAGACACGACACGACACGCTCCGACACGTTCCGACACGTGTCCGACGCGTGTCGGATGATTAAATTAATATTATTAAAAATTTAAATATCCGACACGCTTACACACACACCGACACACTTCTCACACACGGCACCAACACTCCCGACACTCTGAACCGAATTTTTTAATTTTTTCTTTATTTAAGTTTTGTCAATAGAAACGCTAAAATACCCGATTTTCATTTTTATAATAATTAAATAAATAATACGACGGATCAAGTTTATATGTTTTTTGTTGATAAATAATCATTTTTACAATTTATAATATTTTGAAGGTCAATCACAATTTCTTTTGGCATCAGTATAAACGTAGAATATCTATTCTGATATTCATGAGTTTATGTAATACCTATCTTATTTTCTAATTTTTTCAGATGTTTATATATATATATATATATATATATATATATATATATATATATATATATATATATATATATATATATATATATATATCTACCTTAGTAGTACCTATTAAAGTTGCTATTTGGTAGTACAGCTTTTTGCGGCCTTTTTGGTCGTCCACCTTTAGCTATCTACCTTAGTAGTACCTATTAAAGTTGCTATTTGGTAGTACAGCTTTTTGCGGCCTTTTTGGTCGTCCACCTTTAGCGACGTTTTGGTCGTCGCTATTCCTATTTTTTGGTTTTTTTTTTTTTTGGCCCAAGAGAAATTAAAACGACGCCGTTATGTATCAACCCACGCGTCCTTTTTGTCATAATAAAATACACGCGTCCTTTTCTCGCTCCATCACCGCACCACCGCTTCAACTCCTATCTTCTTCCTTCCAATTAATATTGTCTAGCTTTCAGAGCTATTCAATGAAGAAAAAATCCAAGCAGATGTGATTATACATAAAAGGACAATCAAAGCGGAAAATCTTTGACTCTGCTTTAACGGCAGTGAGAATTTCTTAATGCCTGAAATATTCTTCTGCAACTCTCTGCTTGTCGCCGGCGGCGCCATCTTCACCTTCACGACGGCCGGAAAAAAACAGACGGAGAAGAAGAAGCAGCTTAGGTAGCTATATATATAGCCAGTGATTTACCTTTTCATTTCTTTAACAAAATGTAGAGAGAGAAGGATCCACTACTACTCATCACGATTTCTGTGAAATTGAAGTATGAAAATGATTTGTGGGTGGTGAGTTCTTTGAAGCTTCTTCCTTTCTTTTCTTTTTCCAAAAAAAAGGGTTCTGATCTGTTCTTTTTTTTTTCCTTTTCTGAGAAAAAGTGATGATCTGGTTTGCGGTGAGCTATTGATACCTACCTTCTTCTTCTCTTAGATTTTCTTTCTAGGTGGTTAATCAGTGTGTTTGGCTGTGGTTTTTGCAGTTGAGGTGCTTCGTGTGAGCTCTGATATTGCACTGAAAGAGGGATTTTGCAGGTAATTTAGGTTATGCGTTATCCGTTTTTTGCTTCTGGGTCTGATTTTATGATGTATCGGTTTGCATTTATCTGCACGTTAATGGGCTTGGGTTTGGTTTGGTTTCTCTCTTCTCTCCTTCAATTGTTTTCCTTTGTTTTTTGGGTTCGTATATGTTATTCACTCCATGTTTTTCGCCATTGTAGATGCATGCTTTGATTTTTTGAGTTTCAGGGTTCTATGGTTGTTTTCGATGCTAACAGTCTTTTGGTTTGTAGTCCGCAGCTGGTCATCGATTATGCTGTCAACGACTTTGTTCTTAGATTCGACCGAGGTATGCGTTTTTTCCTTCTTCTGTCTTTCTTTTGTGTTTGAGGTAGGCCGCATGCTTGTTTGGTGTTGTGTGTTGGTTTTAATCATGTGCAGTCATCTTCAACTCTGCTTTTAAGCTACGGTTTGATGCCTCTGCAGTTATGTTCCCATCTTTTTGCAGTTCAGCTTTGGGTAGATGTTTGGTTTTTTCTTATGCATGTGTGTTGTGGTTGTTTTTGGGGGTTTGCCATAAAAATCATAAGGTTTAACTGTATTAGGAAATGGATTGAAATGACATTACAATGACATTACAAAGTCAGAAAGAGCTTGGAAGGTTACTGTAAGTATATTCCCAAATTCAAATTCATGGACTTAGAAGCTTAATGTAGCTCATTGTTTAGTTCTTTTCCCTTATGCTTCGATGCCCATTTGTTCTGTAAAGATAAAATCCTGAGACACATGGATTCTGAGTTGACGTTGAATATGAGGGGTGATGGATTTGGGTACATTCTAGCTAAATTATGCATGGTAATGAATATTAGTTTCATATGACTTGATTACCTATCTTTTGGAACAATGTTTTAGAGCACACTAATTTGAATTTGTTTGTTTTAATTTTTTGGTCTTTTGCTACAATTTCCGGTTCTTTAACAGAGTATTGATATTACACCGTCCTACGTTTGTGTTGAAGGGCCATAGTCTCTTGTTTGCACTAAGGCATAATCCTTTTGCTTAATTGCGATTACTCTTTATAAGTTTATAAATACAAATTGCTGATAGGGTATTACCGCATTGCATATGGCCTGCTCTCTGATGGATTTTTGGATTGTATACAACTCCTTCTTGATCTTCAAGCAAATGTATCGAGCTTCAGGTGCAACTTGTAACGTGCCCGACTTTTTGTTTTATCCACGAACTTATGCTATAGGAGATGGAAGTACTCCACTTTACACCGCTTGTGGGGGCAATTTGAAATGTTGGCAGGTGCTGATCTGTAATTTTTCGTTGAACTCTAAGTATTCCCATAAAAAAAAGTTTCTTTATGATTCTAATTTTATTTTTCTTTGTTTATGCAAACTTACTCTCAAGAAGTGCCCGGCCGGTGCGAAAACTCCAATGGGTATTTGACTGGATATATCTTGTTCTTGCCTTTTTTTTTTCTCTCTTTCAAGCATAGTCATGTTTTGAATCGAATTTTGCACGCTTTCCGGTGGCTCCTCTTGATGTTGCCAAGACGCGGGGGCGTCATTGGCTTGAGCCAATTTTGGAAACTGATTCCGGTTCATCCATTCCAACTTTCCCAACTTCTTGTTATTTATCACTGCCTTTGATGAGCGCGCTCAATATCGCCAGGTAATTATAACATATCCAGTTAGTATTATTCATAATTTTGTGAAATAATGTAGATTAACATCATCTGCATTCTGCAGCTAAAGAAGCAGAAATGGGAAATAATTTCTTTGAACAAAGAAAGTCTAGATAGATCTTACCTTTACACGTCTGCGTAGAAACGGCTTTATGTGAATAAAAATGAATATGAATAATGGAAAGACGTTATCAATGAATTTTTGCTTGGTCACTCAAATGGGAACTTGAGTTAGGAGATTGTTTCGTGAAAATCTCGATAGTATTTCCTACTTATAAATTTCCATTGTGATAAACTTTTAACTTTTGAATTGATTGAAGGACCTTTGATTATGTATGTCTTTGTAGTTTCGTGTCAAACTTCATCCTGCTGTGTGAGATTGATTGAATAGTTTTTTCGGTCCGGAGTTGGCCGGTAATGGACCTACTTACCTTGCTTGTAGACCCGGCCATGGAGCTAACCCTTGTTCTATTGGTTTGGTGTCTTTGTTTACCTAGCAAAACATATGGCGACTGAACTTAAACCAGATAGAAATCAATCCACGAAACTAAAACGCAAAAACGAAAATTCTCGCAGCGACCTTAACTTGTCAAAATGGAGTATAAGACAAGATGCAAGACACCAGCAAAGCAGATTCTTGAAAATCCACATCTTTAACCAATTAGTAGGCCGGTTTCTTTGTTGGATCATTTACGGAATTCGTATCCACATCAATGACTGCTGCAACAAGTTTGATCCAGCTGCCTTTTATCTAAAAGCAGAAGAGAACAGCATCTAAACCATTATGACACAATCAAGGTGCGTGAAATTCCTGTTATGGTACACTGCGTCATTTTCAGTTGCATTAGAGTTATTTTATATGTCCCTTTGATTCCCAAAATTCTGCTATCATGTGTTTTCAGTTTTAAATGTGTGCCATAGATGGATCTTTGAATCATTGTTTATTTAAAGGATGGCTGGATACTCATTTTCAAGCATCATACACATATTTGTTTTTGTGTATCACTATCATGCATTTACCAGTTACTAGCATGCTGGTGTTTTACAGATATCTGTACTTCATAGATTTGCTTAATTATTGGCAATTTCTGTTCACACCTGGAATTTTTACAATTTTGCCTGATGTGCCTAACAGGTAGCTTCGTATGAATTTACCACATTGACTTGCATTCCGGGAGTTATAACTTATCGAGGAGCTAAAATTCAGGTAAGTGATAAAACTTGCATATTGTTCCTTTTTTCCTAATGATTTCTTATCATTGATAAGAGATGCTCTATAAGCAGGTGTCTTCTTAAGTTCGAGTACTCGACTTTCATGCGTTTTTTGAAAGCTATGACTGTATCAAGTTGTGGCTTTGCAAATTGTCAAATAAGCAGGGGCGAATATGTGTTAGATGCATGAATTGGGTTCTCTTTCAGTGTTTCTACTCATGCAGCTGTTAAATGATATTAATTGTTGCCTTGAGATAACAATGAACTCTTTATTAAACAAAATGTTTGTCTTAGGCTCTTAGCTATCTTTAGTGTCAATGGCTGCAGACTACTATGTCGCAACTAATTCTAAGACACCCTAGAGATGAAAGGGCCCCATTACTGTAATATATCTTTAGGATCTACATCTTCCTGCTCTTTTATCCGACATTATGGACTTCATGATATTGATTAAAGAAGCATTATCTTCTTCAGTTTATGATTTAGTTAGATAAACCACGAAAGTTCCTTGACCGTTGATGATAACTTTTTTTTCAAGAGTTCCTTGATGATGATGATGATGATGATATACTCTTTTCGTGGCTTAAGCATTGACCTTTTTTTGGTGAATGATATGTTATCTAATTTTTCCTCTTTCCTTCTTTTGGTAGTTGCTCGATCTCCCTGGTATTATTGATTTACCGGTGATTCGAACTCAGGGAACATTAACGGCGGCAACGAGGGCCAAAAACGTGTGGGGCACGTTACCGCCACTAGTATATATATATATATATATATATATATATATATATATATAACGCGTCGTGTCGGCGGCGTGTCGTGTCCTTAAATTTTGGAATTAGCCGTATCGCCGTGTCCGTGTCGTGTCGTACGGCGTGTCCGTATCGGTGTCCGTGCAACATAGCTTATATATCATCGATAACATCATTGGTTTAGAATTGGCCTCTTATTTTGTGGATCGAGTCTCTGGATATATATTAATGGGAATGAAGGGCCGTTCAGACATATTAATAAAGAATTATTTGAACAATAGGTATTCCCATCAAATACCCTATCTCTATCCTCACATATACTATTAAAAAATACATATCCCTACTTTACAGCAATTAAATTCACAATACTCTACATCAGCATCCCTATCCCTATTAAATTCACAATACTCTAAGTGTAAAATATGTAGGGATAGCTACAGTCCCACCCCAGATTTGGGGTGACACTGTTCATCAACCCCATTGTAGAGTGAAGATAAAGTAGCTGATGTAGGAGGGTTTTTGCTTTTTCCCTATTTTTCATCCCTAGTGTAGGGATAAATATGCAGATAGGGAGACTGATACCAATACCCCCTTATCTGATTGTTGGACGATGGCTACATATAAACAAAATTTAAGCAGCCGGTTTTCGAGATATATATATATATATATATTAGGAACATGGGCGACTCTACCTTATACCCAGGGGTACGACCGATTCCTAAAATAAAAATATTATGTATCAATAATAGATATTTTTTTTATAAATACACGTATATGTGAAATTGACCCGCTTATTTTCATGTAATGACCTCCTGTTTTTGTCTATTGATCCGCAATTACATGTATAAAATTGAATATCTAAATATCTAAATGTAATGACCTCCTAATCCATTCCATTGGAGCCTCACCAGTGAAAATTGGGAAATCGAGCTTAGGAAACTTACATGATTGTTCGGATCGGTCACCTTTTGAAGAAGTTTCAGTTGACTCAACTTGAACTTGCTCATCTCGACGTGGCGTAGGTAACAAGCCATCTCCCAAAACAGTTGTTCCGATTGTTGCTGCCGGAATAGTTGGAGGTAGAGATGATCCTAGCTTCTGTTCTACCTTTTCGAAGAATGCTGCCATCATTTGCCGCATAGATTCACCCTGAGCAACGATTTTATGGTCCAATTGTTCAAACCTTGCAGTAAACTCTTCGTTCATCTTCTGTTGCTCCTCATTCATCTTCTGATGCGAAGAACGCAACTCTTCAATCGATTTGGAGGCCATAACACCGATTACAGGAAGAGGATTGACTTCTCTGATACCAGATGTTAGGATTGTAATCCTAACTAAGAATTCAGTCGAAGAAATGAGAGGAAAGAAAGTAGAAAGTAGAAACCAACAGTCATCTATCTAAACAGGTATAACTCATATGGAGAAAGGACGTAGCATACGGAAAACCGACAGTAGCTACCCTTATGAACTATAAAAACAAAGGAAGCACGTAAGTCTTAAAAGCTTAAAAGATTCATCGGAGCGGTATGTAGCATACGGGAACCGACATTAGCTACTAATTAACCATAAGAACAGTTATAGCTTACGAGAACCGACAGTCACTATAACATGCCTAGATGAATCATATATAAGGAATTGATCAATTATCTAACATGGATTCATAGATGGAAAGGTAAAAACATATAAGTTCAGGGCATCTATGTAAAAATCAATTAGCCACAGAAGCTCGAATGAAAGAAATCCAAGTTAAACAAAAGCATTAAAAATTAAATCAAGAAATATCAGAACCTGGATTGCAATTCTTCAGACCGGACGGACGTCCAACTAGCGTTCAACACTTTGGACGAGCGTTCGAAAGTATATAGGCGCTCGTCTGGTCCTCTAAATCGAAACAGATTGAAAGTATTTGAGCGAACGAACGTCCATAAAACCGACGTCGCGCTACACGCAAGTTAGATGCTTGGGCGGGCGTTCACTACCTTGAGCGCTCGTCCATACAACGAGTATGCACGAAAGCGGGAAAAACACAAGAAACCCTAATATTCCAATTCTAAACACCAAGAACGAGGCAAACCACATCAAATTTAAGCACAAACGGTTAGATTAGGTAACAACTAAACATAAACTTCACGTAAAACAAGTTGAGTAAAAAAACTTTTGCACATTCTTAACCTAACGGTCATCGAAACACGGCAAAATAAAAACTCTCAACTTGGTATACGCTACTTTTATTAAAAACGAAAAACAAAACGTAACAAAATCGAGAACTAACAAAACTAGATTCAACATGACACCTATTCCCTGGCAACGGCGCCACTTTTGTTGGGGAGATTTTGCATCATTAAAACAAAAGACAATTTATAAAACCTATACTACCATGCAAAACTACCTCCTAACCGGCCGAATACCGGGTAGTTGCTAGTAAAGTTGGATAAGTAATGCGGTATCGATCCTCGAGGGAATTGGGTCATCGAATCTAACTTATTAATTCTTCTTTATTAACCTAAACCTAAACTAAAACGGAAAAGTAAACTGGACAGAGGATTGTTAGTCCAAATCCAGGAAAGATAGTTGCGATCAACATAAAATAAATCTAAACTACAACTAAGAAAAACGAATAATTAAATCTATCTAACGAACATGATAACGACTGAAGCGATCAAACATGGAACGAACCATAATCCACCATCCCGCAACCCTTAATTTCTTCCCTAGATTATCTTATAGTGATTTAATTCAAGTTGTGGTTTCACCTATCAAACGTATGAATTCCTACTTTAGAGATGAATTACGCCTATCAATCTCTATCTTTCGATTTACGGAGATTAATGCATCATAAAATAAACCAAGGTGCAAGATTTCTGATCTAACAACCTGACATTCAACCTATCAACTTTCGTTTGACATAGATCAAAACGTCTATTCTTTCCTATGGTGATCTCGCGTTTACACCGACTTTAGTCCCACGGTAAACATCAATCGCAAACATCTTTCGATATAAATTTGCAATAACAAATAATCATAGAAAAGATACGAACTTGGAATTTAAACTTACAAGATATCCAGAGAAAGAAAGTAAAAACGCTGCAGAAAGATATCCATGGCTGATCCATGTTTATTCAACCTCAAAACATCATCATGGTTCAAGAAACGAAGGAAAAACAAACAAAATAAAAGACCTAATCTAACCCCGATCACCCGAGCACAAGGCTCGGGTGATCGGCCTTGAAACTCGAAGCGGCTCTTTGTGCATGTAATTTTCGTATGAAAAATCTGATGTAATTAGGGTTGGAATCGCAGCTGCTTTTATAGACTTTTAAGTCGGCTGCTACAGTAACCGTGGCCGGACGCCCGTTTGAAGATTCCGGACGCTCGTCCTGTATTTTCAGCAACAGCATCTAAACTTGTAACGCTCATATCTCGGGCCTCGTAAGTCGGAATGGAGTGATTCAAAATCCTGTAGAATCCTCTCTTCAAGACCTACAACTCTTCTCTTGAGGTCTAGAGTCAAATCGGTTGTTATCATATCAAGAACTGCGTTGCAAGGTCGTCACTACCCGAAATCCTGATTTTCCGACATTTATCTTGATTGATTTCTTTCCTTATATCTTTCAATCTTCCATAACTTTGATTGATCCTTTCCAAGCACGAATTTGGCTCTCTAAAATCCTATATTCCATCATCAATGAGTATCTACAACAATAGGAAAACATACCAAAGCGTAACGTATTTCCAAAATAACATAAGATCATCATTTAAGCACATAATTCGTTACGTTTTGCAATTAACCTCTTAAAAACATCATTTACTAAATATTTCGATATAAAGCCCTACTTCTATGAAAATAATACATATACGGGGGAAATTGATATAGAAAATATATGTAAAAACACTACAATTTAGCCCTTAACAAATACAATGCCACACAAAATGTTGGACACTCAGCTAATAAAAAACTAGAAAATGACAGTTTTTAGCTTTTTTTTTACAGATAATAAATGTGCAATGAGATGATGAAGCGTAGACTTTATGTTAGCTTTTATTTATAGTAACTCTATCATTTTTAAGTAATTAAGTTGCTAAGTTAAAATTGGATAGAGTGAGACACGGTATCTAGGGTGAGTTAGGGTTGGGATGACTTAAAGGTAAGAGTGAGGTAAGGATAAGGTGATAAGTATGTTAGGGATAAAGGCGGTAGTGTGGGTGTGTATGGTAAGAGGTATCTAGGATGATGGTGGGTAAAATGGTGTAGGGTAAACTAAGACGAGGGACGAGGGTAGGATATGGTTAAGTTAAGAGAAAAGGTAGTCAAGTGAGGCAAGGTATGTTAGGGTAAAGTGTGGCGTATGGGGCAAAAGTGGGGTGATAAATGTCAGAAGGGAATAAGGATAGACGGTTTATAGTGAAGTAGGGGATGGTCAGTGTATGATGGTAGGGTGATCAGGTGATGTGGGGTGGGGATATATATGGTGAGGGTGTATGATATTGTGGTTTGGGGATGGTTGTGTGGATGTGTGTTTTGTTAATGGTTTTAATTACCTCGCATTTCATCCATTTTCACATGTAATTAAAATGAATATATTCCGCTTAAGTTGAAACGGAATTTTATTACATTCAATTACCTTAGAGCAATCACAATAAATACCATAAAATAAGATAAAGATATGAAATAGAGATTCAAATCATCATAATTCACAAACTATTTGCACCAAGGCCTCGACACAAATCCTTTTTTTTAGGGTCTCTACATAAATCTATAAAACACAAAATTTGTAATCCATGCACCACTTTTGCTTTTTTTTGTTTTTTGTTTTTTGTTTTTTATTTTTTGCTTAGAGCTTCTGGTATCCGAAACCCACTAGTCCGATTAATTCGGAATTCGGTCCGGGTCGTGTCTGCAGAGTCTAACTCTTACTCAGGGGTAAGGTCTGGCCAATTGTTCTTTCAACATTGCGCCTCAAAGGAGAATCGAACAAGTGACCTCCCTAGGTATTCTCAAGTCACTTACCACTTTAGTCAAACTACTTGGTTCATGCACCACATTTACTTAATTCATTCACATTATAGTTCGTAGATCCTCGTGCATTTCATTTTAAATATGTATTATGTAAAATAAAGAAAAATTGTGATTAATATTGTTAAATAGGTAATTTGTTACTAATAACTTGTATAGGAAAAGGTCACAGTGGACAAGTTTACATCTTATTTATGTAAAAAGGACAAGAAAATAATGCAATGGTTGTGAAGGACAAAAAATAATGTATGTCCAAAAATACCCTTTATAATTATAACTAGCCTCATTCCCCCATTATCCCAAAATGTAGAAACCCTAGCCTCCATCCTCTTCTTTTCTCTGCAAATCCCAAAATGTTTCAATAACTAACTGACTACACCATCGCTTTCTGCGCTCAAAGATAAGAATATGACGGATTACTCGCAGCAGCGGGACTCGTCGAAGATGACAATGGAAGAGTATGTTATCTTGACCGGCAATACAAGATCTTTATGCGCCTCTCGGCCGACCAGGATCATCGGCTTCGGCGGAATCCCAAAACGGCGGAGGAACTTGTTCAAATCCAGATCATCGGCTTCGGATCGGAATCTAAGACGGAGGATTCATTCTCCGTCATCTAATTATCCTCTGGTTTCTTATGAGGAGATTATTGGGTAATTAATCTTTTTTCTTTCCGCTGATCGCAAACAATATATCACAAAGAGATATATATACAGAAAAAATCTTGCAATGATTGACGTAATTAAGCATATTGTTTCACCATTTGTTAGCATTAATCTCGATTTATACTGTTTCCAAAACATCATATGTGAAACGGTTTGGTTTGAAACATTTCGGTTTTGCGCAATTTTTTGAATCATACGGCTTTTCTCCCATTTTTGCATTTTTTTTTGCAATTTTTGCATTTTGTTCTGCTGCATTGATGCTTTGTTTTGCTGCAATTTTTTTGAATCATAGCCAAGCTCCGCCGTCCTTTGTTTTGCTGCTTTTTTATGATGCTTTGTTTTGCTGCATGTGCTTGATGGGAAACACAAGTTAGTTCGCGATTTTCTCCCATTTTTTTCACAAATGTGCACGATCTTAAGGTCCTCAAATACCCTATTGGGTTCCCCTTCCCAATTAGGGTTTAGTTTGGTAACATTTCGGCATTTTTTCCAAGGGACATGTAGTAATGTTTTGGCATTTTTTAATGAATGTGCACGATCTTAAGGTACACAAATCCCCTATTGGGGTTCCCCTTCCCAAGTAGGTTATAGGGCAACATATAACTGCTCCTACAATTTTTTATTGCAAAGTAAATGCACAACATATGACGATGCCGATGTTCTCTCCGCGCCATTCATGTTACGAAGGATCAATGATAATTTTATAAGGAACTGTGCTTTGTAACATGAACATCTTATAAGAACAATCGTGCTTTGTAACATGAACATCATGTAGTAACACTTGTTGCAACTCATGCCATTTTCATCATGTAGTAACACCACTATTCACACTTCATACAAAGAATATAGTTACGCATAATATAGTATCACGGTGAAAACCATGTGCAATTTCACGAAAAACATAATGACATCTGTAAAAATGAAATGACCATTAAAAAAAATTAGAACATTTCCAAGGAAAATGTAGTAACGTTTGAGTGTGTGCAACAAATTCAAAAATGTAGTGACAATGTAGTAACAATGCAAAAATGTAGTGACAATGTAGTAACAATGCAAAAAATGTAGTGACTATGCAACAAATTGTAGGAGCAGTTAAAAAATTGTGGTAACAATTCAAAACAATGTAGTAGCATTGGTTCAAATTAATGTGGTAACAATTCAAAACAATGTAGTTACAATGCAAAACATTGTAGTAGCAGTCCCTGCTTTGTACTCCCAATCCATACAGAAGTAGTAACAATTCACAAGATAAAAAACAATTAAATTCGAGTTTTAATTTACCCGATTTTCTTTGAAAACAAAATAAAAATATCTTTATTTATCATTAAAGGTATTTTGTGACATCTCTTCTTTTTTTCTTTCTCAACCAGTGTCTTTGTTTTACATCTATTTCATCATTTACCATCTATATTGTCATTTGCGCCTTGACTTTCTAACTTGTAATCTTAAGAGGATCTCTCAATCATACTCCAACAATGAAACATACGAAAAGGAAAAATACTATTGTATTCTATTTTATTTTATCCAAACAAACGGATAATAACCTTGTAAATACAGGTTTGAAATTAATAGCATATAAAATTAATAAAATTCACATCATTATTTCCAAATCAGTATAATCAATGACTTAATATAAAATGATGCCTCATTTCTCTTTTTATGCTTGATGTGCTCCTATGAATATGCTTCTTTTGTGTATGGCATTATTTTTCCTAATCATGAGATCATTTTCCATATCATGAAAAAGATCCCTGTGGTCCAAAAAAAAAAAAATTTGATTGCTTAATCTGCTATATGGATAGTTTTCAAATAGTAACAAAATCTTTATTCAAGATAAATTACATTAGATTATTCATATTACAAAATCTTCATTAATGTGGTATATAAAGTAAATCTAACAAAATCTGAATAAATGAGGTAGCTATAAGAAAATTTGCATCAGATTTGCATCAGATTCTCTTAAGAATTCTCTATTTTACAATTTTTTTATTATATCTATTTTACAATTTTAGAAACACATTTTTCTAGTTTTTTAATCTTGGAATTTTATTAAATGCATCACATTCTCTATTTTAGACAATGCTGGAGGAAAATTTATACAGTAGATATAAATAAAATTTTACAGAATCTGTATTTTACTCTAAAAAAAAATAGAGTAAAATATCGAAATCTCTAAAATACAAGATTTACCGGTGTATGTGTTCTAAATAAAATTTTATAGAATCTGATTTTACATTAAAAATAGGGTATTTGTTACCGTTTTTTTTTATTTAATATTCTTTAAATCTTGACGTTAAAATCTCCAAACTAAGGTATTTGAAACATATACGTTTTCCACCACCGCAAGCTCCGGAGAAAACATTTTTTCAAACTAGAAAATGATACTAAGATATATGACAGACAATCAACGGGTAAGATGTTTATGTTTCCTGTATTTTTCTTTTTTTTCCATTAAAAATATATAATCAATGCCATCTTTTATAATATTAAAATGATGTAAGCGTATCAGTCTCTTCTTAATTTTCGAAACTGAAAAAAAAAAATCCCAAGTTACACGAATAATTGAGTGATCCATTCCTCTCAAATTCTGGTGCATGGAATTTTTATTTATTATTATTATTATTATTATTATTATTATTATTATTTTTTTTTTTTTTTTTTTTTTTTTTTTTGGGTAAGGTTATGTTAATTTTGAAGTCAATTGCAATCATGGTAATTTATCTAGCAATTTTTCTTCGATTCAAAATAACATTGTTTCTACAGCAGCGTTCTACGGCAACAGAGGATCCGAATTCAGGGTTAGAATCACATCGGAGAAGAGTGTAAGATCTTTGAATTCTTTTGATTTTTTGAATTACTACAACTTTATTGTGTTTATTTATTTCCCCTTAAAAAATTGTGTTTATTTGGATATTTAATATCTTTATTGGTTATTATTATATGAAGGGACGTTTCATTCATATCATACAAATTAAATAAAAATGTGTGACATGTTTAATGAGTCTCTTTAGAAACGAGTTATTTTGCCTTTGTTTTATTTCGTAAGCAATTTTTTCTTTAATGTTTTGATTCGATTCGGATACCATATCAAATAAAAATGAAAATAGATGTTGAAAATAGGAGATGGAAATCACTTTATTTAGGTGAATTGTTAGGTTTCTTAAATAAAAAAAAAAAAAATTGTTACTCCTTGCGAGTAAAGATGTAATCAAGTCAAGTCAAGCCCAGCCGATTCATGAACGGATCCATCCCGAGAAGGTTGGGAATAATGTCCCCATTAGGAACCGGAAAAAATGCATTAAAACGATTTGGTTTTGTTAAAAATATAGAAACACAACTAGTGATTCTGATGGATTTTTGAATTCCTTTTAACTCTCTCTACAAATTTTTTTTTTTTTTTTTTTTTTTTTTTGGTTCTGTCACTGATTTGATATTATTTCTCTTTAGGTGGATTTTTTTTTTTTTTTTTTTTCCAATTGAATTAAATCATAATAGTAGTACACAAATTAATACAGCCAAATCTAGCAATGTTTGGCATGGCCCTTTTTTGAAGGTGACGGGTGGCAAAAGAAAGAGAAAGGGACCATTAAATTCATATGCACGAGAAAAAGAGAAAAGCGTAATTAATAAAAGCGAGTCTTATTTAAAGTTGCTGCCCGAATCCCGTGTCTATATGTGGTGGTGGTATATCAAAAACCAAAAGGTAGACTGTCGAAACTGTGACAATTACCCATTCCTTCTCTATTCTTTCACCTGTATTCTTATCTGTCATAGTTAAAAAATCTAATCAAAAAGGTAAAATAACAACTCATTGTAGTAAATGAAAAGAACCTTGTTATATTAGGAATTACGGGAAATTATTGTATGGTGAGGGAATTTGAGGTGAAGTGACGGGTGAAACGATCAGAACCACACAGTTTTAATATAGAATGAAGGTGTGCGGTGTGTGGTGCGCCACACGGTGTCTCCACACCGTGTGGAGACACTACACAATAATCTCCCAGGACATAGGGGTGATTCTTGACGTATGAAGTCCTTAATGGGTTGAACCATCATATCAGATGTGTATCGGACTGAACTGTCAGATTATCGTTATATATATTAAAAAAAAAAAAACAACAAAGTATTTTATATAAATAACGATCATCCGACGATGCAGCTGGTCCGATAAGGAGTCTTCACATCATCATTTCCATGAGAGAGGTGGGAGTTATGGTGTCACCACACCAAACACACTTTCGGAAAATCACAGTGGAGATTCAACCATTGAAATATCGAACCTCATACATTACGTTTGATTTTTTGATGGTCGAATGTCTACATCTTGTCTGTAAAAGGTCAAACAACACAACCTAGTGTAGTGTCATTATAGATGTTGTTTTGTGTCTTTAAATGTCTGTAAAAGAGTACGTTTGTTATAGCTCGAGTGGCGTTACTAGGATCATGTGATGTTATTGAGCGATATAGTGGCATCAGAACAACCACTGAAAAGTCGAACATTATACATGACGTTCGATTTTTCAGAGGTCGAATGTTTACGATCTAACTTTGAAAAGTGAAACACAATGTCATAATAGATATTGCATGGTGTCATCGGAGGCTCCTAAAAGAGTTTATTATAGCCCGAGTAACGCTACTAGGAACATGTGATGTCATAGGGCGTTATATAATTGGCGTCAAAACAGTCTATCCTATAAAACTACGTGTCACACTGTGACACTGTGAGATATGACTGGACCACTTCTAGAGTCCCCAAAAAGTGTCATGACGAGTACACACGTTTCTTAAGAAGTGTGATCGTAGTATCTCATATTGTGAAAATTGCAGAATGGTATTTCACATAATATACATGTCCAAGTACCGCAGACCCATTAAATTTCCAAGTAAATTTTTTGAAGTGAGGAATTATATAATTTTGTTTAATCTAAACCATACAGTTTCAACAATTTTATCATAAATTGAATATGTGAGATTCAGATTTGTCAAAATGTACAACTCCACGAAAGGATTTATTACCTATACATTTTCGGGTAATTCTAACGTATGAAGTCTCTATTAGATTCGACTGTCAGATTTACGCCACGTGAATAAAAAAAACCAATCAGCTTTATTTATATATATATACATGACACACGTCTGACAGTCTAGTCTAATGCATATACTACGTTAGAATTTTCGTACGTTTCCTAATGCATTGTGGGAAATTCTAAGTAGGGACTCCCTTATAGGTGGTTCCTTATGTGGCATGATATGGACCACACAGTAAAATTATAGAATAAAATTGTGTGGTTCAGATGATATCATGCAGACCTCTCCCTACAAGGGAGTCTTTATCATAGAACTTCGAGATTTTTTTTTCAGACCATGTTACAAGTTAGTTTTTTTTTTTATATTTAATTTTACGTACAGAACCGAAAAACCTCTTTTCGGTCATGTACGTAAAGTTAAATCTAAAAAAAATAAATTAACTTGTAACTGGGTGTGAAAAAAAAATCCCAAGAACTTCCTATGCATGGTAACATTGGTCATTGGTAAGGAAATTTTTTCGAAGATTTCACATTTTGGAATCAAATGTTTTTCGGCCCTCTACGAAGAGTTAAACGTAATAAAATAAAATAAAAAAAAAAACTTGTAACTGGGTCTGAAAAAAAAAAATTCCACAGAACTTCCCATGCATGGTAACATTGGTCATTGGTAAGAAATTTTTTTCAAAGATTTCACACTCTGGAATCAAATTTATTGCTTTTAGCTGTTGTGAAATCAAATCAAGCACACTTTTTACCTGTATATATCTGACAGTCTTTTTGATCCATTTTCTTTACATTAAACACTATATATCCATTTCCATTTCCATTTCCATTTCCATTTCATAACAAAGTAGTATATAGCATTATATATATTGCATGTCTTGTTTGATAGTACTACTTACAAATCAAATGTGACCACATTGCATAACATAATACTTTGCGAAGAAGTTGTATCATAAACAACTGAGTATATTCAATAATATAAGCACTTAGAAGCTATACTATAACTTAAAATGTAACCAAAAAATTATGAATATTGCAATAATGGACAACTTTAAGGAGAAAAGGGATATGGAAGTATTATATACAAGCTTTTCACTTTATATTTATATGATGTTATCATCATCATCATCACTAATGTAGTGATTAAATGTGATTTCATAACAATTTAATGATTTTATTTGTATCAAATTTAAGCTAACATATTATTTAGAATTATTTACTAGATTGAACATGTAATTTGGAAGATATGTAGTACAATATCATTTGACATGTAGGAGAGTGCTTGAATGGTAGTAATTTATTTTAACAGGGATTTTCTAAAATGATAGTAATGCATAACAACAAATGTCATTAATCAACAATTATAGATGATTAATTAGGTGAAAGTTATGTCATGATGTTATGCATTAATTTGTCCATGTGTCATTACTAGTGTGGCTTTTAAAGCTAGAATTGTCTAGATTTAGCTCTAATACTGGATTGACGGAAATATTTGTATGGTGTCTCCACATGTGTAGAGACATCGTGTGGATGATTTTAAACCACATAATTTTATTTCGTATTTAAATTGTATGGTTCTAAATATTTTACGGTTATTTTATGTTAAAATCCTCTCTCCGCACAAGTATTTACTCTGGACCGTGTGTTTGGATGGCAAATCAAACACAACAGTTCATTCATTTGAACATTTTCTTTTTACTTTTTGTTGTTTCATTCTCATCTTAATCAAACTCTCTTCTCTAAATACGGTACTTATCAAATCGAAAAAGAATATTAAATTAAATAACATAATTTTATTCATCTTCAATAATCTTTTTTTTTTTCAAAATTCTACCGTGAAAAGTACTTATTACGAAACACACAAAAACGCATGGTAAAGAGGTAGCGTTTTCATACGATTCTTTTCGTCTTTTGATATATGGTATTTTAGCTTTTTCACGACATGATATATTTCATGTCGTGACATATATTAACATCATGGCAGTTTTAAAGGATATAGTTATTGATATCGTATAGAATCTATCATGACATCACATTTCGTACACAATTCAATTTTACGGTGGTCGAATTTTATTTTCAATCTATTTAAAATCGAATTTTAATACAAGTCCACTGTGTTGCGTAAGTGGTTGGGTGGGTGTTGCCAGCGAAGAAGGAGAAGGATCAAAGCATTCCTTTCTCTTTATCTAACCCCACTCCCTTCCTTTCCTCCCCCTCCTCCTTCAGAGCTGCCACTTACGTTTTTCCCCTCACTTCTTTTCTTTTCCTCCCCTTCTTCATATCTGCATTTACCCCTGCAAATTTTCTTTGATGCAAATATGAAGAATTTCATTCATTGATCACCCATTTTCACTTTTACCCTTTCACATTCCCCAGAAAAAAACATTGCGGCACAAATTTCAAAGCTAAATCAATGTTCGACTCTTCCTCTACCATTACATCAATGGCTTCTACATCGTTTCCCTCCGCCGGCGAAAAGAAGCACTGGTGGCTCAGCAACAAAAGGGTAACTAACGCCTTCTTTTTCTTCTCTCTTTTATTTTTTTTTTCACTTTTTGTTTCAGAAATTGTTAGAATTTATTATAATGTGATGTTTCTGTTTGCAGATTGTGGATAAATATGTGAGGGATGCGAAGGTAATGATTTCAAATCGGGAGCAGAATGAAATGGCGACTGCGCTTAATCTTCTGGATGCAGCGTTAGCGATTTCGCCGCGTTTTGAACAAGCACTTGAGTTAAAGGCGAAATCTTTGCTCTGTCTGAGGCGATTTAAGGATGTTGCTGATATGTTACAGGATTATATTCCTAGTGTGAAGATTTCGTTGGATGATACTAGTTCTTCTTCGTATTCTTCTGATAATTCTTCGAGTATGTTGTCTAGAGAGCAGGCTAAGCTGCTTTCTTCTGGTGGAGATGAACCTTCTGTTAAGTGTTTTTCGGTGACGGATTTGAAGAATAAAGTTTTGGCTGGACTTTCTAAGAGCTGTGAAAAAGGACAATGGAGGTAATTTTTGCTCATCAAATGCTTGTTTATTTGTTTGCTTCAAGAATTTCCACATCAGAAGACTTATCAATCATTCTATGATTCTAATAGTAATATTTATAATTTTATTGCAATGATGATCAATTAAAATCAGAACATGTTTCACCATTTAGATTCAAACTTTTATAATGCTATCATCTTTCCGGGTTGAATTGAATGCATCTTCAAGTTTAAAGCTTGAAAGCTGTAAAAGTTTGTTAGATCATTGGATTTTCAATAGCACAGTTAATGTGGATTGAATATCAACAATTACAAAGAGTTTTTTTATTTATTTTTTGAAGATTCCTTTTGGTTATGGATTCTGAGAGATTTAGATGTCAATGTAGGTACTTGGTTCTTGGTCAAGCATGTTGCCATTTGGGATTAATGGAGGATGCAATGGTTCTTCTTCAAACAGGTAAAAGGCTTGCTAGTGCCGCCTTTCGCCGTGAAAGTATATGCTGGTCGGAGGACAGTTTTTTCTTCAAAGAACTTCCTTTATGCAATGATTTAGGCTCCTCATTTAATAAGAATAATTCTCCTCCCAAGACCGAATCCGAGAACATTTCTCAGCTCTTAGCCCAAATCAAGCTTCTTCTCCGCCGCAAAACGGCCGCCATTGCTGCACTTGATTCTGGGCTGTATTTAGAATCCATTAGGCATTTTTCCAAGATTGTTGATGGCCGTCGTGGCGCTCCTCAAACCTTTCTTGCTGAATGCTACATGTATCGAGCCTCGGCTTATCGTTCTGCAGGTAGAATTGCTGAAGCAATTGCTGATTGCAATAAAACTCTTGCATTAGACCCTTCTTGCATTGATGCATTAAGAACCAGAGCTGCTCTGTTTGAAACAATTGGTTGTTTTACTGATAGTCTTCATGATTTAGAGCACTTAAAACTCCTTTACAATTCAATTTTACGTGATCGAAAACTTCCTGGACCGGTATGGAAGAGGCAAGGTGTTCATTACAGTGAAATTCAAGGAAAAATGTCTTCTTTAGCATCCAAAATGCAAGAACTGAAACAAAAGATAGCTTCTGGTGAAACCGGAAGCGTAGACTATTACGGTTTGATCGGTGTAAGGCGGGGTTGTTCAAGATCAGAATTGGAAAGAGCCCATCTGTTATTAACCTTAAGACATAAGCCTGATAGATCATCCGGTTTCATCGAACGTTGCGAGTTTGGAGATGATTGTGATGTGGCCTCAATTAGAGACAGGGCTAAGGTTTCATCATTAATGTTGTATAGATTGATTCAGAAAGGTTATACAAATGTACTGACGACGATAATCAACGAAGAAGATCAGCAGAGAAAGATGGCTATTACACAACCTGCAGCAGTGGTTCAAGTGCAAAAAGTTGGTTTTGAAGAAGAGGGCAAGAAGGTCATTAATAAAGGGGATTTAGCAGAAAATGAGGTAGTTAATTACAATGATAATACTAGGATTGAGAGTAAAGGTGTGTTTCAAGGTGTGTTTTGCAGGGATTTGGCTGTTGTTGGGAATTTGCTTTCTCAAGCAAGGTTTAATGTTCCTATTCAAGTTAAATATGAGGGACTAAGCTGTTGAATATGAATGCCTTTGATTATCGATCCGTAAATCCCCGGTGCCAACACCGAATAAAAGTGTGGGACCTATTGAATCACGTGGGTCGTTTCTTGAACGGTGGATATCGGGACTGACGGATGGATCATTTTGCCCAATCAAGAATGTTTTTGTACAAAATGGCAGGTTATAGCAAGTAGTAGTGCCGGAGAATTTTGCTATGTTACCATATCTTTAGCTGTCTACTTAAGTTTATTCTGTTTATGTACAGTTAAGGATTAAGCACTCTTATCTATTTTCATACTGAATTCTTTTAGTAGTTCATGAATCACTTCTTTCTCTGGTTAATTGGTTTTTATTTTTTTTATTTTTTTTTTAAGGGTGCAATTTACCTGCATGCTTTTCTATCATGTTTCTACACACAAATGCTATGCAAATGATAATTGTTCATAACAATTGATATCACATATTTTTCCATGTTTGATTATGATTATGATTTATTAATCAATATGAATTTCATTATAATCGATTACCTAACAATGTTTGTCAATTGTAATGACATATTATTACTCTTTAATATGGGAAATTCTTTCCTAAAAAAAAATGGGAAATTCTTCTCTGGTCACTCAATAATATTATAATAATAAAAAAATAAAGTTAATTAACATGAATGGTAATGATTATTACACATCACTCGTTAATAGAGCGAGTGAGTGAGGTGGGAAGAATTTCCTTAAATTGGAAAATGATAGGGACAACAATAAGTTTGTCATAAATTTTTGGTTTTTCAAAGGGAAAAAAAAAATGTTCATTGCAATTCTTCTCTTCAGTAATGAATCATTCAGAAATATATATTTATATATATGGTGGTGGAAAGTGGTTGGGGATGGTAGTTAAAAATGGCGCTACAATAAGAAGATGAGATGGGTTTAAGTTATTCACATGTAAAAATGTTGTAAAAATTGGGAAAAATTCAAATCAGATGATCATCAACTCAACTGTAATGTGGAGGTCTGATGTCTTATCTGCCTAGCAATTAGTGTTTTGCACTGAACACGTTGCCTTTTTGTCAGTCTTATCCAAAATAATCTTATGGAAAATGCTATGTCCACTACACAAAAGTGTAGTGGATGATGTAGTGGATGATCCTGTCCATAGATTGGAGAGAGAAATATTTTTTTTTATGGGTCCTGACTAAATGTGTGGTGTGGATGATGTAGTGGAGGTAAATGTAGTGTATGTAGCACTACCGATAATCTTATAAAGCATACTGTCGGCCCCAAGAAATGGAAGTGTCAATCCATACATACTACTGTCACTATATCTTCATCATCAACTTTAAAAGAATATTGATCTAAAAGTTATACGGGGAGAATATAAATCGATAATCATATTTCACTGTTTTAGTTTGTAATAAAAACGCATCTTTTTTCTTAAGTCGATCAAACAGGATTAAACTCTCATTCTCTGCTTAAAAGCAATGATGTCATTACGGCATCCTCACTGTCCGTTTCTAATTAGATCTCGAAAGAGAATGTAAATCGATAGTTATGTGATAATGGTTCAATGTGCAAAATGTTGTTTGTATACCTCTTATTGTTGAGTGAAATCGACACTTTATGAAATCGAAGTTTTACATCTCAACTCAAATGCAAGACTATTATTACACTATTTACGCTCTTTTACTAGTAAGATATATTGTGTATATACCTTATATTCTAGTAGTATGTTTTTTATTTTTATTTTTATAGTATGTAATGATATAACATTCTACACGAATTGAATCAGCTTTTATAAAGACGACACACTAGCTCACATTGAGTAACGATGGAGTACATAGAGTAACATAACTAGAAGGTAAAGGGAAGGGTAAGGATGGACAACGAAACAAGGTAAAATGCTAGGGTTCGACAACGCAAGATAAGGTGAGGTAATGTGGAATATATATGGTAGCAAGGAGGCCCGATGGTAGAGTATAGTGGGGTAAGGTTGGGGCAAAGTGTGGAGGTGTGGTAGGGTGAGAAAGGGACGAGGTGCGGTGAAGGCGGAGCTAGTAAGGCAGGGTGAGGTAAGACATGAGAATGACGTATGAGAATGTAGCAGGGAAAGAGGAGTGGGATAATGGCGCATGGTAGGGTAAAGACACGTTGGTAGAGTAGATGTGAGGTAACGGCACATTGATACTAGTTTATAATCATGTATAAACAAAGAAATGAAATCAAACCATTCAATTTCATTAAACTTTTGTCCATGTTAAAAAAAATAAAAAATAAAAAATAAAAACCTTTTGTCCATGTAATGAACTTCAAACAGCAATGCAAAGCAAACAAATTAAAATAAACAAGTCAAATAATTATCTCAGTCGTAAAGCAACCAAAATCAACATAAACAAACTTTGTCAAAGCAAAGTTTTTGAAAAGCAATGGAAACAGCCAAAGAATTTATTTATTTATAAATAAATAAAACTAGTAATAGTAGTAGCAGTAGTAATAATGATAACTGGCAACTGAACAATGTTGATTAGACTACGCAAAAGAGTTGAAACTTCAATTCACATCTACCTTTGACTTGGATTATGTGTTGAATACGTTGAAAATTATAGAAAAATAATATATCCACTACACATGGTATGTAGTGTATAATTACTACACACATCTTATCAATTGATTAAAATATATTATTTTAAATGAATAACTATGAGATGTGTAGTGATTGTCCACTTCACACTATGTGTAGTGAAGATATCATCATCCAAAATTATAATACCACTGTCCCATAAAATTGTTTATTTTTCAAAATGAATTGTCTTATAGAAAGTGCTCATATCACCATAAAATTGTTTTTTTTTTATAAAATTGGGGTATATAAAATTGTTTTTTTTATTGTCTATTTCTCATAAAATTGTTTTTTTTAACTGTCGCTTTTCATAATATACTTTGTTTTTATTTATTTGTCATTAAAAGAAATTGGGGTATATATGTTTACTAGTATTTAAAATACAACACATTATTTTTTTTTCGTAATCTGTGTGCTGCACAAAAAATGGACATTTTTATGTCTGATGGAGGTAGTATGTGTGTGTGTGTGTATATATATATATGTGTGTGTGTGTGTGTGTTATTTATCTGTCATTTTTCAGAATTTGTTTTGTTTTTATTTATCTGTCATTTACAATTTCAATGCAACATTTATTATTTTTTTCAATTTTACCCCTAAATTTAATTATAATATATAAACAAAATATTTACATCTCCAATAAAAAATAAGGGGAATGAGCCATTAATACAAAATAATAAAACAGGACACCCTCCTTTTTTTAGTTGTAAAAAGGACGAACAATACCTGACAGACAACTCTACCCTTGAAGTAGCGTGCGACACACTATACTTCCTGCTGTTTTTCTTTTCTTTTAACAACCGTAACTTTTGACGTAGAACTCCGATCATCAAAAATATTTAATCAAAATTCATGTTCTTTTTTGCTCTTTATTAGATCTCATACGTGTTAGGAAATCTACGCGGGAACGCAGCGGAATTTAAAATTTTATTTCCTATCGACCCAAGATCGACTTCGTTTAAGCAATAAACAAACAAGTAGTAGACGGTGGTTACCTTGGTTGATCTATAAGATCGACGCTTTGACCGTCTAAGGAGAGTAGTTCTGCATAGAGCCGCCTGTGTTCGGCCTCTACCGCTAGTCCACACGAGCGAATGCTACCGAATCCATCATGGATCGCTATTGGAAAACTCCGGTTGCTAGACCGGCCTTTTTCCTCTCTCCAACTCTCTATATAGATGCTTTCTCTATTTTACACAAGAACTATTAGTTCTTGGAATTGTGATGTCTGAAAAGAGCTTGACACCCACCTCTTATTTATAGTGTGTGGCGGCGCCATCTTCTAGAGTGGAGGAGAAGAAAACATTTTCCCAATAAAATAAGGAAAATATAATTGATTGATTTATCTTATTTATTATAATATCTCATATCAAATAAATCTAGGATATAATCAATATCTTATATTGAATGTTTTCAAGATATTGTCAATATCTAATATTGACTATATTTATTATATTACTATAAATCAATTTACATATGTGTATATATATATATATATATATTACACATATATATCATTTATATATATATATATATATATATAATATATATATATATATATATATATATATATATATATATATATATATATATATATATTATGGAAACAACTATGCATATGCATATTGCACCACACGCTGGTAGCATATGTATATATATATATAAATATTAATATCTAATATTAATATATAGTATATACTAATTAATTAAATTCACATAATCCAAGTTATATCTTATACACATTAAATGTAAGCGCTCCTTTGACCAACAAATTGGCTTCCTAATATTCTTTAATTAATATAATACTATTAATATCTTGTATTTAATTTATTCATAATAAATAAATAACACCATATTAATTTACCACTATAACCTTTATAGTCTCGAGATAAACTTTCCTTATTTGGTTATCAACTATAACCACATTTTAATCCGGCTAGATGTTCATATGTGTGTGACCCGATAGGCTTCCGAATATGTTGGCCGTAGACACAAAGTGTAAATTACGAAAATGCCCTTCATGCCTAACGATCACGGGATATCGCCTCAAAGAACACACCGTGACCCCAATCATCGGAAGAGTCAAATGCAATGACTACTACCTTTCATGTGAAACAGTTACCGTGTAACTTACAATCCTATCGCTGTAATAATATCCATACGGTCGTACGTCGAGTGTCAAACATTAACGACCGTATCTTATAATCTGGATATCATGCTCTCTCGAAGTAACTCGCTTACTCCCACTTTGCAAAGATTCACGAGAGTAAGACATTCCTTATAAGAAGGCCATTTCGGATATTCGATCCCAATCATAGGATACGCGATTCCCGGACGACCAATCACGTATACTCGCGACGTGCTTGATGATCATACCCAATCACTACCGCATGATCGCCCGTGGCTGTGGAAACCTCAATAGTGTCAAAGCATGACAATCCACACCGTGATGCCATGAAGACTCGGTCAAAAGGATAATTACACAACCGTCACATAGTGTGACACTTATCCGTGTAAGTGGGTCGATCCCAACGTCATTTCTCTAATACACGTCCACGTCATACCCAAGTGTCTCTACACTTCAATAGACGAGATCTATCCCCGCTTCTTAAAGATGAAAGACATCTAATACGTGCTAGCTTGCTCATACTATCAATGCCTGTTTAATAGTACATCGGCTAGAGACATTTAAGTATCAAACTTGTTAAAGTGATTAGAGATCTCATCAACCATAATCGCCTATCATGGTTTCTCTATCACGAGTTTAATACTAAGGACGTTATCATATAACAATTCATAATTGGTTCTTTAAAAGAACATATATATGACAACGATGTAAAAGCCATTTAATCTATATGTATAAACACAAAGAAATAGTAGAAATGATCCGACCCGGTCGGATCCGGTCCAACCCGATTGGGTTTAGGACACTATTCCAACAATCTCCCACTTGGCCTAAAACCAATCACTCGCACACACAAGACCAAGTTGAAACACAATAGTCTCATGCAATACTCGCAACTAGCCCTAGCCATGAACGGATCGCTATCCGTGGGGACTCAGACTATCTTCATATCATGTTCCAAATTGACCAAGTCAAAGGAACCGCCTCAACACACACACGAATCTCTGACGAGACCCTGGTCCTTGCTTCAAGCAATAAATCCACTTACTATATCATTTATACTGAAAAGGTGGAAGAACCGTATAAGGTTCGGAATGAACCTACTAGATCCATGTATCTTGCCTCATTTGTGCCTTTAAGGCACTACTTGTGTTTTGGCTCGGGCTTGTAGAATTTACAAAGTGACCCATAGGCTAGAACATTTCCACTCAACGTATCACTTAATCAAAGTGATTTGCAAACCCAGGACAAGAGCTCCCACTCGCCTTACGTAAGACTCAGGATATACGTCTGTATAACTATATTCATCTAATTCCATGTTTCGATAAACTATGAACTCTTCCTTAACTTGTTTAAGGATATTCTCGACATTCACCAGATTTACTTTCATACTTGCTCATGACTATTCATGAACTATGAACATCATCTTTCACCTCATCTTTAGGACCAACGTCCTAACACAGATAGATCTTGCGATCTATGCTAAACTTCTTTTAGCATCACATCTATATAGGTAAACTATAATCTAACAGCAGTTAAATATATCGCTATAGATTCTTATTTCTAAAATAAGAACTGCTAATCCAAGTGCTTTCACAAAGACCTTGAACTACCAAACATTAATTTGACTGTGACATGGGGTGATAATTCATGAGAGAGATATCCAATACCTTACTCAAAAATCGTAACACACTCCCACTATCCATCTTGCACATTGGGCATATTCTTCTTTTGACTAAATCAAAACTCCTTTGATTATCAAACAAAGAAATCGTCTAGAGAAACTTGTTTGAGTCCATAAATGGATCTTGTGGGCTCACATATCATGTTATCGTCTATCAACATTGAGCTTTCTTCTCAATGTCATCAACACTATCATATAGCCATGATACGAAGTTATAACAAGCATAGTCTGAATAGAACTGGGCTCAGCCTTACATGGACATTCCCTCTAGGTAAGACAGACTAGGTTCATAACCTAGTTGTCACTGATGGAATCCAATTCAGACAGTATGGCTCCTGGCCATATCTCTCAATCTTGCCTTTCAAACATTCCTTCATAAGTCGTGAGATATTCATTCTTCAAGATGAACGTACCTGCAGCCCTTTCAGGCTTGAGGTTATCTACAGACTTACAGATCTTTTGTATGCACTGAGCAGTGTTCTACACCTCATCGTTATGCGGCGTCTGCTCACGTTCCAATGGTTGAATATATCTTTGTGGTTCTCAAACTACTTTTGAGATCTAATTCACTCTCACTGTTTCTTTTGGAAGAAACACTTCCTTTAGAAGACAGCATGTTTGGAGACAAACATTTTGCTCCGCGGACAAGTAAATAATATATAGCATACTTGCTATGATACTCCACAAAGTCGCATATGTCGTACTAGGCTCCAAGCCTTTCTGACTTTGCCTATGACAACTTCAAATCATCGGTTAAGATAGATTCGACATTATCATCTTCCATATCTAGTATGGAATTTATTCAACCTTTATTCTTTGGAACTCGGTTAAGTATAAGGGCACTATCCCGAAACGGGTAAGGGATACTTCGCATGGCTTGCGTCACACCTTTATCATATAAAGTGTTGTTTCTATTTTGGGAACACAATCTAATTGCATATCCAAAAGATGGTATCCTTCAAGGGAGAATCTTATTTCCTTTCAGACGACTTCTGAAACACCCTTCAGGTATTAATTACTTCAATCCAATCGAAGATTAATTCCTAAGTAGCTCATCAATCTCATATTCGTATTAGCTCGAACTTTTCGGGCTTTCCGAATTGTTGTACTTCAATAAATACATTCAACTATTTCTAAAATAGTCATAGAGATTAATAAACAATTATTTGTGGTATTAATTGTCACAAGCCAACAAACATCGGTATATTTAGGCTTCAGACAATTTTTCTAGATTTTACAACATTTTCATAAAATGGTATTTCAGTCATCTTTAGATAAGATACGTATTACCCACAAGATTCATAATCATATGGTTCAACATCATCAGAATGACGTTTAATTACACGCTTCCCTTCCAGAGAGACTACTTCTAGAACAACTACAAATATCAAGGATAACAATCATACAAATATTTAGTTGAGATCTCATCACATACATCAACTATATAATGACAACAATCTAGTATGTTAGATTCAGTGACCATCCAACTTTATCGGAATAACATTTATTCTTTACAATTGAATATGTCTACTAAATCCTAACAAATAACTGAAAGCATGTTCTTCATAAGAACCGGAACATTATAACATTTATTTAGTTCCCTTATCGCTTTACTAGATCCGGAATATGGTAAGTGTCACAACGTTTGCTTCACCTTCCATATCTGTATTTAATCTTTCTAATTTAATCACACTCGTAAGATATCATATATCTTAGAGTTGACTTTGAACTTAGACAGATTTATCTCAACTCACTTGCCTAGAATAGAAACTTTAATAAGTTCTCTACTTAAGCACATGCCCTAACTTTCTTTTTCAACCCTTTTAAGCACTTGAAAAATGTTTCTTAGTGTAGTCTTCATAAGACTTAAGAAAGATCACAAGAGCTATGTCTTTGATTTCCTTTCATAAAGAAAATCTAATGTTTATTAAATAGTTTATTTAACCTTTCGAATCGTATTCAAAACATTGACTATTTAATTAACCTTTAAGCAATGATAGAATTAAGTCGATACTTAAATCTTACAATTTTGAAAACAACCTTTCCAAAATTAGATGTGGTCATTCTTATCCAACGTTTGAATTAATTGTCATCGTATGACTGAATGATCATCTTGGATCGTATCCAATATATGACTAATTCGTTGAAACTTATTTCAAATGATTTAATCATATCATGAGCTTCCGCTTTCATTAATAATTAAAGTCTCGAACACTTTGCATCAATTATGTAATCTCCTTGTCTCTAACTACTATAACGGGATGGCTCATGTCATTGCTTATTTTAAAAGGATTAAAATTACTTAACCATATTTGAGAACGTTTCTCAAAATTAACAGTCATAATTTGGTTTTACTAATCGAGAATAAAACATAAATATAAAGTTTGCTAAACTACAACATAAAAATGAAAATAAATGAGTGTTGTTGTTTATACACGCAAAATAAAAAATGGTCTTTTGGTTTATGATTTTGCTCCCACTAGTCAACTACTTCCAATTGACTTTCAAGAATTATTAATTTCTTTAGTGGACAAGATCCCACTAAACTACCGCGACCCGCTTTGGTGGTGGTGGGCGAAAATAGTCTAATAGGTGAGACAACAACCATTTGTCAATCGTATCTTATACGACTTTTGTTGTTTGACTAGTCAACTCTTTGACAATTTTCATCTTATGAAGTAGTCAAACCCTTGCCTCTAAAATCCAAACGACCCGCTTTGTGGTGGTGGCGAGAGAATTCTTAGTCAAGTCATAACCCCAATATTCGTGAGATCTCATACGATCATATCTCGATAATAACGATATACCCGAGGTAGGTCAACCCCCTGCTTTGGCTGATGAGTTGGATCCGAACAAGGGCTCTTCACCGTTATTATAATATGGGGAGGCAATTTCAACTTGATTCTTTTGAGGTGGAAGTATTTACGTAAATTAATTCACTTAATTAATTATGGCCTCATCATAAATATGTCTATTTCTATAAACATACATCCTACACATTTATCTAGATCGTGCCTAGTCATGCATCTATCGTATCATATAAAATAAATACAAGCACAAAATAAATAAATGCGTAAAGTAACCGGTATGATCATGGACTTTTCCTAGAGTGCGGTTTCGAATACAAACCCATTTAAACCGCGGTCACAATCTAAGGGTAGTAATGCAACCACCAATAGGATCTTTAATGCTCCATTCTCCAATGGGATCTTTATTTTCGCCTTTCTTTGGTCTCCATCTTCCGCTCCATTCTTGTTACATTTAATTCTATCTAATAAAATAAATACACCCGCCGCACACGGGGGAGCTAATGGAATGGGATGAATGCGAGAAAATAAACTAGGTCACGTTCTTCATAACGGCCTAGACAATTTTTTAAACCAACAGAAAATTTAAATCATTCACATCTATCCTATCGGTCGAGTCCACGATCAATCGAATTCATATATAATCATATTATATCTACTATATCTAATCCATACAATAAAATCTTATGAAAAAGATAAAATTAAAATTTAACTACTTGCGTCTTAATTAATCAATTAACATTTAATCCATTAAATAATTTTATCCAATCAATTAACTAATTAACATTTAATTAATTAAATGATTTTAATCGAAATAAAATTAACGATTAATTTTAAACCGATTTTAATTTTAATTTTAATTAATTAGAACTATTCCAAAATAAATCAAAATTAAAATTATTTCTCTTTTGTTTCTTTCCTTTTGATTCGTAATCGAAAGGATGCTTTGGTTTCTAAACCAAATTTGAAGCAAGCTTCAGCACTTTTCAAAATCAAAATTTTAGAAGTGGCTTGCTCAAGCGCTTTACAAATCAAATATTTGAAAGAACTGCGCTATTCCAAATCAAATATTTGGAAAGGCCAAATAATTTTGATTTAGGCTTCACCACTTTCCAAAATCAAAATTTTGGAAGTGGCTTAAAGCTTTTCCTTAAAATCAAATATTTGGAAGGCTTAGCTTATTCCAAACAAAGTTTGGAAAGACCATTATTATTTTAATGCCACGCCAGCATCCCAATGGCCCAAACTATTTGATTGGTTAGCCATACGACACAATTAAACAAAGAGATTTTAATCACAACTATGAACCATATTGAATCACAAAATACACAAAACAAAAATTTGGAGATCCGCCAAAGATTGATCGGCCGATCGCCGCGGCGAGCAGTCGCCGCCCGCCGCCGCCGCCCGGCTGGGGTGCCGCCGCCGGTCGGCCGAGCACCACCAGATCTCGTTTTTTTTTTAAATTTCGTATCAATTTTGTAAATCAAAATCTTTCATCTTTTAATTACGTGATTTAAACGATAAAATTAACTACGCATAATAAACTGCTTATTGCTTAAGCTCGAATCTCTCTCTGATACCACTGTTAGGAAATCTACGCGGGAACGCAGCGGAATTTAAAAATTTATTTCATATCGACCTAAGATCGACTTCGTTTAAGCAATAAACAAACAAGTAGTGAGACGGTGGTTACCTTGGTTGATCTATAAGATCGACGCTTTGACCGTCTTGGGAGAGTAGTTCTGCGATAGAGCCGCCCAGTGTTCGGCCTCTGCCGCTAGTCCACACGAACAACCCGCTGGAATCCATCATGGATCGCTATTGGAAAACTCCGGTTGCTAGACCGGCCTTTTTCCCTCTCTCCCAACTCTCATAGGATGCTCTCTATTTTACACAAGAACTATTAGTTCTTGGAATTGTGATGTCTGAAAGAGCTTGACACCCACCTCTTATTTATAGTGTAGGTGGCGCCATCTTTTAGAGTGGAGGAGAAAAACCTTTTCCCAATAAAATAAGGAAAATATAATTGATTGATTTATCTTATTTATTATAATATCTCATATCAAATAAATCTAGGATATAGTCAATATCTTATATTGAATGTTTCAAGATATTGTCAATATCTAATATTGACTATATTTATTATATTACTATAAATCAATTTACATGTGTGTATATATATCATATATATATTACACATATAAATCCATTTATATATATATATATATATATATATATATATATATATATGGAAACAATATATATATATATGCATATTGCACACACACGCTGGTATCATATGTATATATATATATAAATATTAATATCTAATATTAATATATAGTAATACCAATTAATTAAATTCACATAATCCAAGTGTATCTTATACACATTAAATGTAAGCGCCCTTTGACCAACAAATTGGCTTCCTAATATTCTTTAATTAATATAATACTATTAATATCTTGTATTTAATTTATTCATAATAAATAAATAACACCATATTAATTTACCACTATAACCTTTATAGTCTCGAGATAAACTTTCCTTATTTGGTTATCAACTATAACCACATTTTAATCCGGCTAGATGTTCATATGTGTGTGACCCGATAGGCTTCCGAATATGTTGGCCGTAGACACAAAGTGTAAATTACGAAAATGCCCTTCATGCCTAACGATCACGGGATATCGTCTAGCAACACACCGTGACCACCAATCATCGGAAGAGTCAAATGCAATGACTACTACCTTTCATGTGAAACAGTTACCGTGTAACTTACAATCCTATCGCTGTAATAATATCCATACGGTCGTACGTCGAGTGTCAAACATTAACGACCGTATCTTATAATCTGGATATCATGCTCTCTCGAAACTAACTCGCTTACTCCCACTTTGCAAAGATTCACGAGTAAAGACATTCCTTATAAGAAGGCCATTTCGGATATTCGATCCCAATCATAGGATACGCGATTCCCGGACGACCAATCATGTATACTCCGCGATGCTTGATGTCATACCCAATCACTACCGCATGATCGCCCGTGGCTGGGAAACCTCAATAGTGTCAAAGCATGACAATCCACACCGTGATGCCATGAAGACTCGGGTCAAAAGGATAATTACACAACCGTCACATAGTGTGACACTTATCCGTGTAAGTGGGTCGATCTAACGTCGCATTCTCTAATACATGTCCACGCATACCCAAGTGTCTCTACACTTCAATAGACGAGATCTATCCCTCGCC
This sequence comes from Gentiana macrophylla, assembly GCA_026214975.1. Taxonomy (NCBI): domain Eukaryota; kingdom Viridiplantae; phylum Streptophyta; class Magnoliopsida; order Gentianales; family Gentianaceae; genus Gentiana; species Gentiana macrophylla. Next base: position 117,504,086 of record CM047811.1, read on the forward strand.
TTAAAAGGCAGAAGACATCTAATACGTGCTAGCTTTGCTTCATACTATCAATGCCCTGTTTAATAGTACATCGACTAGAGACATTTAAGTATCAAACTTGTTAAAGTGATTAGAGATCTCATCAACCATAATCGCCTATCATGGTTTCTCTATCACAGTTTAATACTAAGGACGTTATCATATAACAATTCATAATTGGTTCTTTAAAAGAACATATATATGACAACAGAAAAGCCATTTAATCTATATGTATAAACACAAAGAAATAGTAGAAATGATCCGACCCGGTCGGATCCGGTCCAACCCGATTGGGTTTAGGACACTATTCCAACAATACGATACTCTTCCGACATAAATTTTAAAGGCCGAAAAAACATTTGCATTAATCGAAGCGTTTTTCTTATAAACGATCGTAACTTTTGATTTAGAACATCGATCTTCAAAATTCTTTTACCAAAGTTCATATTTTTTTCTCTTCATTTTGAGATCTCATACGATACCATTTCGACGTAGTTATTGAAAGCCGAATTTAATCGCAGCGTTTACAGTAACACAGTATCAGTAGCGCAGAACACCATTACCATTACCATTACCATTAACAATAGCAGTGTTGGATTATACAAAAATCATGGATTTGGCAAGCTTTACAACAACACCGACACCCAATATTCCTTTATGGATTAAAACGGAAACAAACCGTAAACTAAAAATCATTTGGACAATAATGTAATCACATTAACACCCAAAGAACTTTTGTATTTTCAAATAACACATTCAATCACAATTGAAAAAAAATTACAACATTTATGATAAACAACTTTAACAACAACATATATGAGAATTAAGTTACACCAAGGAAAGGATTGCTCATGCCATTTCTATAAAAACAACATAGATTTACGAGAACCAACTAACTAGTAGTATGTAAATGCAACATATGACTCTTAGGCATGTGATGATCTTGATTTTTCTTGTATACTTGTGATGAAACACCAGCATTGCCTCACCATTTTGAATCAACAGCCTTCAATCACTTGGGCCAAAACCACCTACAATGACACCTTTTACTAACACTACATTGTGATATTAACAGTATCAGTAACACAGTATCAGACTCATTTAAGGATTAATTCAAGAGACTACTTCAAGGCATACATACATGGCTCATATAAGGCTCATTTAAGGCTTAATTCAAGGGACACAGTATCATATCTGGCTTATATAAGGCACACAATATCAGTAACAGAATCATATAAGGCACACAGTATCAGTAACACATTATCAGACTCATATAAGGCTCATTTAAGGCTTAATTCAAGAAACTACTTCAATAAGTTGAAAGAAGTTGTAAGTGAGGAGAAATGAAGTATATTAGCAAAGTTAAATGAAAAGTAGTAGTAGGAATTAGTGGAGATTAAAAATAAATAAAAACCATGAAGGAGAGTAGCCACAGAGCCTTTAGAAGAAAACTGGAAAATGAGATAAAGTCCATTGTCAATGCAGTAACCAAGAAGAGCAGTAACATTTGGGTGACAAACTTGGCCAAGTGTTCCTATTTATGTCAAGAATTCCTTCTCTTTCCTCTCATCATTTGATATCTTTGTTAGTATTTTCACTGCTATTGCTTGTCCGTCTCCTAAATCTCCTTTATATACCTCTACATATCATCCTTTTCCTATCATATTCTATGTTCCCACCCACAAAAAAAAAAAAAGAGTAAGAACAAATGTTCTGAAATTAAAAAAATAAATTAAGGAAAATAGATTGAAAAATGAATCTGGGCTGAACCCATTCCAAGTGGGTCTCTGAATAGGGGAAGATTTTGCAACCGGTGGCTGTGATTGTAGGAGGCAGCGCTGGAGAGGATGCAGCGGACACAAAGAGATGGAAGCGACGGTGGATTGGTGAAATTTGGAGGGAAACGACGAGTGTTTGGATGGTGAGAGAAGAGACGAATGAGAGATGAGCTTCAAAGAAGCCATGGCTTTATCTACTCGAGTTTTGTTTAAAGGCAAGGACCTGTTCTTGCCGACTTCGTTCTGAATTGGGAAATTTTGGTTGTGAATTGCGAATGTTAATGTAGGGGTAAAGTAGTTTTTTTTTGTCCTTATACTAACAAAATAACTATTACATGATTAAAACTTAATAACAGCCTGTAAAGTGGACTTTAAGCTAATTTTTCCTAAAAAATAATATTTCCCAATAATAAAATCTCCAAAAGTTAATTGACAATGCTGGAAACCGTCTAAGAATCAATACGGGTCAGTCTCCTTTGTGATAAAGATTTTAAACCCTAAAACCCTAATTCATATGTAAGAGGGGTGTGCTTTGTTGTGTATTTTAGACTGAGCTCTCGAGTTATTTCTCTTGAGTTGCCTACGTATCTAATAGTTGAATTGGAATCAAGTCTTTCGTAGTTCTTTAAGAGTGTTTATATAGGAAGCATCTCGCCCCTATTTCTTGCTCTGCAAGCATTATAATTTATTATTATTCCCTAAGGATATACACGCATTAATCCCTATAGTTTAGAGATAATTATGGACATATTAAATGTCAAGATCACAGTCATTAAGACTAATTAATTCTTTCCATAGCTAGGTTCGGTTATCCCGCACGTGGAATAACAGACAAGTCGCTCGAAAGGCCCCGCACTCACCCCAAGGCCACTATGGCGATCTCAGGCGATTCTCTTTGCGCACCTAATCCAACTTGCGGTGGCTGGAAGAGGAACTTCTGTCGATCTTCCACCTAGGTAAAGGACCTGCCCTAGGGTATGTTATTGGGGCTCCTGGCCCTTAACGCCCTATACTTAGAGGTAGATCATTTATTGCTTGCCTTATAAAGATGACACGTGGCGAAGTTCGGATCGGCTATCATCATCAATTTACAACACTATCATCCATGCATATACACATTTAGTAGTACAATATACTACTCCAATTTACAAGAAGTAATAAACATTTAACGGGGGTGCATACATTTAAAAAAATCAAAAGGACAACTTAGTCATTTAATACTCTATTTTAGACATATTAATCACTTTTATAATCAGTGTGATTTTTCTCTCAACGAGTTAAAAACTATATAAATACTACCGTTCTGGGCAAATATGCTCGCAAGGAGCAAAAAAAAAATTATATATATATATATTTATTTATTTATTTATTTATTATTGCATGTCAAAAAAGTTCAGTTGGACGCTGGGAAATTAAATAAAGAAGCATGTATAGGCTTGGCTTGTAAGTGAGCTGAGGAGTAGCAGCCCTTTTCCCATTGTGAAGGGATGTGGGAATCTTGGCTTACACTCTACCCAACAACAAGGGCTAGCCCTTGAACTCTTATTTTATGTATAGGGGAAGAATGTATTTAAAGATATATACCTTTTAAATGTAGTTAATTAATAAGGTTTTTTTTTTTTTTTTTGACCGGAGTTAATTAATAAGTTGAGTATTTCAAAAAAAAAATAATAATAAGTTGAGATGGATTATCATTATTTTGGTGACTCCTACATACATATATCTAACATACTATTGACTAATGAATAAGGTTAGTAGCAACTTTTAATTACTTTTAAACAATAGTGACAAATCTATGAATTGATATACAAAAATCTAATAATTTATTTGGACCAACCTTTTCTGATAAAAATAATGTTATCAGAAAGGATAGAAAAGCCCTTTGTATGTTGATTGTTGATTTATGTGTAAATTTACCCATGATGTCTATGACGTGTACATGGGCGGCTTTACATGGAGAGATAGGGGTGCGGCCGACCCCGTAAAATAAAAATATTATGTATAAACAATAGAGATTTTTTTTTATAAACACACATATATGTGAAATGGATCATTTATTTTAACGTCTTGACCCCCTATTTTTATATATTGTCCCATAATTACATGTATAGAATTGAATATCTAAATATATGTGTTATACGGAGAAAAAAATTGACAAATTTCTGATTCCCATATCAAAATTCCTGCAACCGCCCCTGGATGTGTATATTTCAATTAATTTTTACCTTTTTTGGTAAGCTGGGAGCTGCAAATTTTGGCCATTTGCAGGACACTATCTGCTGCTTGGGCTAATGCTTTTTGGAGGCAAATTGAAGGGTTTGGATATTAGAAGGGGGTTTAAACACTGACCTTACACTTTGGAATGCACTCTTCATCAATATGAAGAGTGCAAACCGGTGTTTTGTTTATCCCTTTTTACCTCCGTTGTTTCAATCTTTTTTAGAACTTCTGTTGTGTGCTGTTCATGTATATGCCAAGAGACATAAGAGGAGTTGCTGCTGCATGTTTTCCAACAGCTTGTAACCTGCAAAATCTAAGATTGGATGATTCCTTGGATGGGAGGCACTTTTGGGATGCTGTTGCTTTGAAGTTATGCAGATCAAGATTGTTGTGGTTCTCTTCCATAGTTTTTTTGACATGCTGCTTGTTATAGTTTGTCAGTTGATGTTAGAAATTTTGGCATAGTCTTTTGCTTGATTTTTGGGGATTATTTTTGCCAATGTGTTCATGCCCATACTCTTTCCCTAGCATCCGTTTTTCTCACTCCGGGTTTTGCGGACTAGGGTTTTGAGGAGGTGGGGTGGCACATTGATGACATATTGGAGTGAGGTGGTCATGGTTGCCATCAAATCTGTAATCCTTCACCTTCATCAATGAAAATTACAGTTTTTTGAAGAAAAAAAAAAGACTTTTACCTAGCTAGTGTTTTCACACGAGGAGATATGAAATATGAAAACATCTGAATCACACAACTTAATCACAAATTAAATTATATGTTCTAAATGTCTTCATATGTGGAGACACTGTCTGAAAGTTACCCCAAATAAATTGGTGCCGGTCATGTTGGATCTGGTAGCCTTTTATATATTGTGGCTTGTCGGCCGTAGAGCCACTTGTAAAGTTACTGAAAACGAGCATATAAATGATGAAATTTAATACATCGTTTTCCGGATCTTAGAGAGAATACTGATACTTATCTTACTCTACTTGGGTCCACCCCGACACTAGATAACTTATATACATGGACGGAACCCAAGGGAGGCTAGGGTGGGCTACGCCACCTAGTTTTATTTTCGGCACATAAAAAACTTTATATAATTCAGTCAAACACAGTTAGTTGTTTTAGTTCAGTCCACCCGATCATATAAATATAGTGTTTAACTCACCCGACCACCAATTTCCGATTCCATCATTGCTTATAGAATGACTAGCTATATCAGTCAAATGGGTAAATTCTCGTCACATTGCTTGCATGTTGAAAGACTTCTGATATTGCCAAAGCACACTTTGGTAAAACCATAACAAATAATTCTTAATACTGAACCAACCTAAGTGTAAAATTTTAAACATTTGTTCCGGACATTACCAAAATTCGCCTTTGGAATTACCGGTAGCCATGTTGCATGAAAGCCGAAGAGTAAAACATGCAACATATATATATGTGTATCATCTATATATATGATCAGGTAACATGATTTAATCAATGAGATTAAGGCATTATGCTGTAAATACAAATATATGTATGATTATATAACATAATTAAATGAGATAAGTGATTAAGCATATTTTGATCGTGGCTTAACTGTACATCCTAGAAACTCTGAATTAAGCATGGGGGAGCACTCAAATTCGGAATCAATCACGTGCCCCCCCCAAGAAAACACCATCTCTTTTTTTTTCTTCTGGCACAGCCTTGCTGTTTTTTTATCCATCTTTTTTAGAAATATATTTAAATAATTCGAATTGTATTTATTTAATGTAAAGAAAGTGGAAAAAGACTGCTTCGCTTTAAGCTAAAGGTAACTCAGATCTTTAATTATTTTATAATAATAAAAAGTTTTGATTTTTTTTTTAATTATGAATAAAAAGTAAGAAATTTAGATCTTGCCAGGTCAGTTTTTTTTGTTTTTGTTTTTTGGCTTGATTAATCAGCACAAAAACGAATGCCAATGCATATTGAACCTAATGAGGTGGAGCACTTCGAGCTTGAATCGATTTTTAGCTGCTGTTCATTACTAGAAGTGTAAGTGAACTAAGTGGTTCGTCATGAATTCAAAAATCGACTTTGTGCTCGAATAGTTATATTTGAATGATATGGGTTTAAAATCGAGTAGACTTGACTCGAATATTGTTTAAATACTAAATGAGTTAATCTCAAGTATTTTTACACCCAACTCATTTGCTCGCGAGCATGCTCAAATTATCAATATTACGAACTATTATGTATAAATAAAATTAATATTTATTAAATTTTATGTTTATTGCTATTAATATTAAGATAAATGGATAAGTTAGATGTTTATTCAATAAGTTATTTTTCTTTTATAATACTAAGCTTAAAATAAAAGATATATTGCTCCGACAGCCCGTGGAAGCATTATCGCTTCAGTACATTTCTTTACAAGCATCGTTTTGGCTCTCCTTCCTAGTTTTACCTCTATTTCCTTTTCTTTTGTCCACGGATTCCAAGAATCTGCTGCTTGCATAACTGGCTAGCGGCGACACGCTTTGTCTTTAGGATGTTGTTACTTCTTGGGCACTTTGCCTCCCAAGACGCGTTACCGCATGTTATGAGGATGTCGATTAATAAAATCCTTTGATTGCTAAAAAAATATATATATATATATATATATATATATATATATATATATATATATATATATATATATATATCAAAATTACTTTACATTTCTCGTACTCTTTTGAAAAGAAAAAAAAAACATATATTTTATTCAACTCAAAACAAGTTCGAATTCATATAGAGTTTCATTTAGTCGAAATTATTTGTGATCAAGATTGAATTCGATAATCATGTTAATTGTTAAGTTAATGCTCGAATTCGACTTCGTAAAATTTAAAGTACCTCGCTCAGCTCAACTCTAATTGGATTGAAACAACTAAATTAAAGTTGAATTGATTTTCATTGGTATCCTATGCCAAATCATTAAGCATTGTAATATTAAAATGTAGTGTCAGTCGAATATGAATGCTTTGAAGGTTAAACAAGTAAAATACAATACAAAATATTTCCAGAATCCTATGATTCATCAACTCTCTGTTACCTAATCCTAAAGATTAATTAATTCAAGTTGTTAAAGCTATGATTCAAATTAGGAACAATTGAGTACAAATGGTCATGACTTCAAATATGTATTTATTACCTACCATTTTCATTGTTGGTGTTGTCAACGACGGAGTCAAAAATGAAGTGAAAATTTTGTAATACAACTATTGTACGAAGATTATAGCATGTGATATATTACAACTATTTATTTCTAACATCTCATGCACGATTGAAGTGTATTGTGTAAAAGAGAGTAAGAATGAAATGCTCTAACGTATGTAACTCATCTGTGTGGCCGCCAGATCTTAAAATCTCTTAAAATTCAGAGAGTTAGTCGACAATATATGTTAAAATGATCAGATGAACTGCGTTGAAATGTCAAAGTGGATCAAGGCAATAGATCACATGGCATAATCAATGGTCCTTAGTGTTGTGTATATTTTATTGAGATACAAATATTTTCTTTTTATATATATATATATATATATATATATATATATATATATATATATATATATATATATATATATCTTCTAGTTTGGCTTAGCCCCTTAACTTTACCTTTGTCTTGATTGTCGCGATTCTTATTCGAGGTCATACAAGTCTATTCACCGTTGGAAAATTCTTATATAAGAAGTCTATATTAGAACGGATCATCGGATGACTGCCACGTATAGAAAAGTATAAATTGTTTTGTTTGTTTGTATAAGTGTATTATGAAATTCAATGGTTGAGTGTAATAGAAATTCCTGCACAGATTTACCCTTCATGTGCTTCAAATTTTCGAATCGACAAGATAAAACAAAAAAAAAATCATCTATATATAATAATTACTACTTCACAAGTGGAGATTATTGATGTGTCGTAATCTAGATCATTTATTTTAATACTATATAAAGAAAGATGGAGATTGTGTCACATCGTTAAACTCTATGTGTGATGTAACTATTTATCAAAATCACTAATTTTATTATAACCGACTCTTCTATAATTCTTTTATTACATGTGACATCTAAAGTAATTATTTTTCATAAATATATATGTGTGTTGCTGTTATCACAATATCACAAAAAAATTGCACGGCGCAGTTTTTATCATGAATCATGATGGATTTAACTCTTGTTCAATCGCACTGACGGACACACGGTTTGAAGGGTAGGGTAGGGGTCGATGTTCCCACAAAAATTTTTGAATCCTCTTTTTAACGATCGGTCATCAATATTTTAAAATTTTCTTGTGTCATAAATGTTATGATAATAGTATTTTTTTAGGGAAATAATTGTATTCCTGATATATCTCACAATGCAAGATTATTAACAAATAATCCCCCACATGAAATTATGTGACTTTATCCCAACTTTATGGCAAAAGTTTTACATAAATCATTTTCATTATTCCGTAGCATAGAAAAAAAACAGGTTTAAGTATATATCGCACATATCCTTTAATATAAAATAATAATAAACAAAACTTTTTGGCAGTCGGTATGGCCAGGTCAATTTAATTATCACCAGGGCAACAAGTGGTTAGTAATGGAAACTGACAGAAATACCCTCAGCAGCTCTCACCCTCTCCAAACACATTTTGATCTTTTCTACTGTCCCACCATCTCTGCAACTCCTCCATCATCTAAAATTTTTCATTCAAACAAAATAAAATGCAATTTCTTCTTGCATTTTCCAAAACTATTTTCTATTTATTCCTTTCTACTAAACTCTAATACTGGAAATCTGGAGATGATAGAGATCTAATTATTTACTATTATTCAGAGAATTTCAAAGCTTTACATTAGGTCGATCTTTATGGCGCCGGAAACCACGATATCTCGACTATAGCAGCGGCCCATTCTCGTTTCCGACATACAATCAAAGTGCCAAAGAGTCATTCGACTATAATATATACTCTCTTGTTCACATCCCTCACAACCCCATCTCCCCTACCAAAAGTCCTCACCAACCAAGGTCACCATTGGCACACCCCGATTTGGGGAAATCAGATACATAAAGCAAAGAGAATTTGTAGATGGAAAAAACAAAAGAAATGGTAAAAACACTTTAGGCGCAGCAATGAAATTTTGCCATTTTAAATTTTGAAACCGAGACTTAGGAGAATTGTTTGCCATTGTAATTTTTCCATTATGAATTCCAGAAATTTTGATTGTCGGAGTGAGTAAGCAACGGGTGAGGAAACGAACAGGGAAGAGGGCCGGAACCAGAAGGAAGCCATCAGAAAGAAAAGTCGGGGGACATTTTTGTCAAATCAATTATATTATTAATGTGTTGCCTTGGGAGGAAGTATTTTGCCCTGGCGATACCAGGTGCCAAACTTTTTCCATGTGGAATTCCATTGATAATGCAATAATACATTATCAAGAATAAAAATAATTTTTATTAATAATAATTATAATGCCATTTATTTTGAGACAAGCATGAAGAGATGAGAAAGCAACATGGTGGTTTGAATTTTGCAAACATTGGAAAGTGAAAAATAATAAATAAATAAATAAAAAAGAAAAGGTCCATGTGGACAGATATGGTGACGTGTAAGTCTCTGGCAGAGCATGTGACATATGTGAGATATTTAATGGATGGGAATCATGTGCATTTCTAAATACGTCATCCTCTTTTACACAGTTATCTAAAACCAGAAAAATTGGAATAACGATGTTCATTGGGCAATGGCTCCCATCAACATTACCATTTACCAATACAATTGAGACATATAACTAGATAATGCTGGCCATTATTATTATTTGTATGAAAACGAGACATATGTTATTTGAACAAATATTATTATAATTATAACAATTGTTGCCACGACGAATGATGTTACTTATTTTTATATCATCATTGATTACGGTATATAACTCACTAATTATAATATAGACTACTATAATCATAAGTGTAGAAGTGTGTAATATTATTCGTTTCATGAGAAACTATTTCCCTTAGAAATCAATTATCTAAGATGCAAACCTATTTTCAGGGCTGGCCCAACACCAAGGTGGTGGAGGCGGTGGTCTTAGACCCAATGGTGCCCCGAGGGTTCTAAAAAATTTCGTGTAGATCTAATCCGATTCAACATAATATAATATGTTTTTTTTTAATTTGAATTGATGAATGCCGGAAAAAAATTACTCGAACCGATAAAAGCCCCAATATTTTTTTATCTAGCCTAATTCGAATTGATAAGTATGAATTTCGAACTAAAAGATCGACTTAATTCGACGATTTGGCCTTAGGCCTAAAAAATTCCAGAGCTGGCCCTGCCTATTTCCCATTGATATTATTCACGTGGCGAATCTATTTCCTTTTGATATTATCCACGACGCGTTTTCCTTCGGATTTTATCATCTCTTCTATCACCAGGCGAGTCTCATTCAATCAGATAATATGTACATGTTAGTCTTTTTCACTCATATAATCATGATTTGATTTTTTACGTGCACTGAATTCTACTCGTCGATATTAGCAAGAGGAAACATGTTTTTCACGTGCATAATATCAACGGGTGAGACCTGGAAAAAAGAATGACCGAAAATGTAAATTTAATTAAAAATTATGTCATGTCCTGATAGGTCATGATTTTCATGTTTCTCTCAACATTACAGATATGATATGATGCGTTTGAGACACCTGACTATATTATGATGGGCATTGATGTATGATAACGAGACAAATGTTACTATTTGGAAAATGTAACAATATATAAAAAATGTTGTGTCCTAACTACCATATAACATACTTTTAGATTGATTATAATATAAATTAAAACTCAGTGGTCATTATATAGACAACCATAATCGTGAATGTAGAAGTGTGTATGGTATCTCTAAGTTATTATTATTGGTACGTAGAAAGATTGTATCGACTTGTATGCATCATGTCTTTGAATTTTTATTCTCTGTCGAATAGTATGGGAAGTTTAATTAAAGAAAATTAAAACATTATGCACTGTCAATGGATATAACACTTTTATCATGGTTGTATCATAAAATTCTAAAAATACAATTGTAAAGATGGAAAATATAGAGAGGAGGTAAGAATATGTCTATTAATTAGAATAATGAGGTATATTATTTTGAATTTATATCTTTATTATGATTTATGATTTTGTTTAAATTTATGATGAGCGTTAGTATCAGTCTCTCTATCTTTCACTTTATATCTACAATAGAGCAAGAAAATAGGGAAGAAGGAAAAATGTTGTTGCATCAGTTTTCTTGTCCCCGCCTTAGATTAGGGAAAATGAATAGTGACACCTCAAAATGTAAGGTGCAACTGTATCAATCCTTACATTTTTTTTTTTTTTATTGTTTCTCCCCCCACCCACCCTTCCCACAATCCTTTTTTTTTATTATATAAAAAGTTGTTTACAGTTAAAGAATTAATATTTTAATGTTGTATGGATATAGATAGAGATGCTAGTGTAGAGTATTTTGAATTTAGTTGCTGTAAAGTAGATATATGTATTTTTTTAATAATATTTTTAGAGATAGAGATAGAGAATTTAATGCTAATACTCTTAAGCATCCAAGAATCTATTTTTTCGTGCGAGTGCCTCACCTATTTTGAAGGTGAAATTCAATCGAGTTTGATTTGATTTATGATTTTATGAATTCAAACTCCAATGATGCTGCTGATGAGGCCTACTCAAGTGGTTAGAGCTGAGCTCTTGAGACTAGAATGTCTCAGGTTTGAATTCCTCTGAAGGCAAATTAGTCCTTCAGCTTAGTTTTTCTCTTTATGAAAGTTATACACACATTATGTGGTGTGTGTTGTAAATAGTTGTATAGTTCTATCCTTTCAATTGTAATTAAAAAAACACTCCAATGATGCTTGTTCAAGCGCTAGATTGATAAATTAAAAATATTGTTTAAAAAAGTTTAAATTTTTTGTGTATGTGTAAGAAAAAACTAACCAATAAATTAAAAAAGGTTGAAAAAATATTGTTGATGTGGAAAATATTTTTATCTGTAAAAATTAAATTCCAAATAACCATTTTTTTACGGGTACGAAATATATGTACGCATATTTTTTTCTATCGCGACTCAAATCCAAAACATCCTGATTAAGACCACAATAATTATCAAGTTAAGGCAAATGCCTTGTTGGCAACAGATAATTATTATTGTCTTTAAAATTTTACCATGATTATTGTGTATTTGGAAAATATTTTTCATCTGTAAAAAAGAAATTCCAAACAACAAATAATTTTTTTTGAGAAACCAAATAACAAATAATTAAACTTGTCTTTAAGAATTTACCATGATTAAAATTGTCTCTTGAGAAAAAAAAAAATGTTTAGTTCTTTTTATTTTTATTTTTGTACGGATCATGATGGACAAATACATCTGTTCTGCAAAATCAGTATTGGGCAGCCCAGCCCATCATTTTTATTGTTCTTATACCAAGAAAATGGGCCTCCCATTTAATTACTTTGTTTCGGTATCCGACCCATATCGGAAAATTGATTTTTTTTATTTATTTTAATTTTATCATTAAAACAAAAGAAGCGGCTTCTATGTTCTATCTCATGTCATATTACTATTGATACTTTTTTTAATATTATTTTTCATTTACTTCCGTCATTTTTCTTTACTTTCGCCACCACATAGGAACGTTTTCACCAATAATACATTTATAAATATAATATCAGTGTCACTAACATTGTTATCGAAAACAAATGTCAGTGCCAGTAACGTGCGTATCGGAAAATAACGTATGTGTCACTGACGTTTATTTGTACAAAAATAATCGTGGTGCTCGAAGTAATTTTTTGAGTGTCAGAAGCAAGCGTGGTGCCAACAAAGAAACTGCGATACCACCATGTTCGCCTAAAAAATTTGAGACAAACATAATATATTTTAGACACAAAATATCCATATATTTTATTATTTTAGATTGAACAATGATGATGAATCTAAATAGTTATTGAGTCTAGTATGACTCAATTAGAGTTGTTAGACTCGAGTTTTAGGGCGTTACACATGGTAAACAAAGTCGATTGTTACGTTGTGATTTACGGTGAGTCATATCTATAATCATTTAGTAATTTCCTATTGAGGACGTAAGACCCGTAAATTAGGAGGAATGGGGCAAATTGGAAAAATATGAGAAGCATTAACAATACATAGGATTGTAACATAACTGACTTGGTATCATGATCTTAAATAACAACTCAATCTATTATGACGAGAAAGATCGCTTAGCTGAGGTGAGAGTTTTGTGTCATCTTAGGTATTATCGGAGTCAAGGATGGAGTTCGAATTTTTTTATTTGGGTGGCCTAATTTTTTTTTATAGTGTTACCGTATACTACAATTTTTTTTTGAGAAGTTTAGAATTTAAATAATCGTCTTTCTATGATAATAAAGATGAGCTGATGTGTATAATTTTATTGAGATATAATGACATGTATATTATCTGTTAATACAAAAAGAAATGGGCTAGGTGCACTTAGTGCCCATGGCCCCAACTACAGCTCCATCCATTATCAGAGTCAACTTTAACACTGTGATAGATATTAGGACCAACTCATATATGAGTATATTTGAGACTTAATGAACTTTTATTGATTTGGGTGGACTCTTTTAAACCATCCGATGATGATGGAATTAAATCGTAATGGATCTATCATGAGTCAAATTGCTTTGCTAGACACGAGTTCTAGTACGTTACATCCACAAACTTATCTGTATTTTCAATGGGATATCGTCGTAACCTGTGACAGGTATAATTGAGGTTTAGCAAAGACAAGACAACACATTTTACTTAATAAGGGTGAACGTACATTATAATTGATGAGTCGTATATCGTGTTCAATAGTGTGAAACTGCGTTAGTGTCGTGACACAACTTCCCTAATCGTCACGGTTTGAGGGGTACCCCAGAGCTCGAGCTCGAGATTGACTCGACTTAAAAAAACTCGGGCTAAAAACTTGTCTCGAGCAATAAAGAAAAATTGAAATCGACTCGCTAGACTCGGAAGCTCGATTATTTTCTTAAATTTCATTTGATGTGTACGAAATTCGATAAAATCGAGTTCAACTCGTCTAATACTCTACTTGAATAATTATTAGTGATTTTTAGAAATATTATTTATTAATTTATTTAAAAACATAACTAATGAAATGATTATTTAACCTAACTCGATTAATTTATGAGGTATCCGTCACTTTAGGAACATCTGATAAAATTGAAACCATATAGAGAAGTGCAAAAATGAGATGCACAAATCGGAAAATGATTAAAAAATTAGGAGCTATTCGATTACTCTATTTTTTTATTTTTTTTTTGGATGGTTCTTTTTTTTTTTTTTTTTTTTTTTTTTTTTTGGACAGGAGATTACTCTATTCTATAGAGTAAAGATGGCTTGATAATTTATTAGAGCAAGCTCAAGCTCGAACTCGAAAAAATCAAATCGACTCAAATAGCCCAGACTAGTAACGGTCGAGCCCTAAATCTAATTCTGACCGGAGCACGGCGTTTCGCCCCCGTGTGCAGAGCGATGAAAATGAAGACCAGCCTTTCAACTTCCATTTCTCGCCTAGTAAATGGTTCGTCTCCTTTCGCTTAAAACTATTTGTATAATAATAGCTCACAAACCAAACCTCTGGATCCAGCTACTGACTGTTTTCTCTATGAATCTGACTCCTCTCTGTAATTATAATAGGTGAACAAAGACGAAGCTTTTGCTTTGCAAATGGCTTTTCGAGGAGTCTAGAATCCATTCTCTTCAATGGTAGATATCGATGTCTCTCCAGGTAAATTCCATTCCGTGTTAAAAGCTTTAAAAAAGTGCTCCATTTCTCTGTAATTTTTTATTTTTTAATTTTTTTTTTTTGAGATTCTGTAATTTGCTGTTGATAGCTATTTACGCTTGCATTTTATCTGCTTATGATTCAACAAGCTATCTTATTAATTATCTTTTTGTTTAATAGCTCGATTTTGCCTGCATCTTCCTCCCTCGCTGCCGGTTAATGTGATGAATGTTGACATAGTTTAACGGAACCGTTCGTGAGCATGCTCGTGTTCGGATTGTTACCGTTTGTGGTCGTTTGTTCGTTTAGCTTAACGAACCATGCTCGAACGGGATTGTTGGCTCGTTTCCTCAACAATACCTACACGAGCTTGGCTTGTGAACGTTCAATTATGTACCTGTTTATAAATATATATACAGATAAAACAATGAACAACGTAACCTTTAGGCTTTAGCTCATTAGACGATAAGCCATTTATTCATCGAATAGGGACTATAGAGTGATTTTATATAATGTTTACAGAATTCCAATAGGTTTTGATGTATGATCCAAGTAATATTGATCTATAGTTTGTTATTTTTGCATTTTTACTTTATATTTTATATCTTAACGAGCCAAACTCGAGTTGAAAGGCGGTAATATGTTTAATGAACTCCCAAGCTCAAACAGTTCATCTTTTAAACGAGCTGAGACATAACTTTTTGTCCATTTAACAAACGAATGATCACGAACGAGCTCGTGATCTAAACGAACTCGAGTCCAAACAACCGATACTCGGCTCGGCTCATTAACAACACTTTTCTGTCTGATAGCTTATGCAGGTGTAATGATGTTAGAATTGTCCTTGCTTCAACTTGTTTTGAAATCGTTCGAACAAGAAATAAAATGATCAAGCTTGGCTCGTAGTAGTTTTGAGTCTTTTGACAATGATTGAATTTTGTTTGACTATGTTCGAATAATTTTTATTTTCTTTTTTCTTGGAAAACTTTTAAGCTCAAATTCAAACTCAAGCAGCTTAACATGTTAAAAAATAAATGCCCTAAAGCCCAAAAATATATCTGTATGGAACTTTGAAATTTTTTTCTTCACTTCTTAGTTAATGTTTTAAGTACTGTGATTCATTTAAACTATGAACAGATGCCAATGCCAAGGACTTCAGAGTTCAAGAACATTTAGCTCCATTAGTGAAGATGCTTTTGAAGAATTAGGCCCACCTTCAGAAGGTCTTGCTACCCAATTCAAACTACAGACCCAGAAACCCGAACTTCATGTGGTATACAAAGTTTGTTTTGTGTTTTATGGTAGATCAACTGAATTACATGTGATATTGTCTCTGTTTTGAAAATCGTTTTCAAAAATCTTCTTTTATGCAGAGAAATGGTCCAAAAAAAGAGTTTAACCGGTTTTCCTCGCCTCTTGGGTCTCGACCAAGCATATCGAGCATCTTTCCGAAGTTTGTGAAGCCTTCTAAAACTTCTAGACCGATTCCTCAAGACCGAGAGTGTGTTTCTGGACAAGATGGTGACATGAAAAATCATTCTAAAGTGGATAGTTGCTCTGTTACGTCTGAGGACGTGAATGATGGAGTAGATAATAGTGCCACTGATTCTAAGGTGAATGTTTGTGATAACATTTATGCAAAATTTTAGCAGTTTTGGCTTTTGAAATGATAATTGAAGAGTGTTTTTCCCACTAAATTCAGCTTTTTAATGTCATATACAGATTGTAACAATTAGAATTCAGGACATTGCTAAAGAGACTACATATCACATTATACATTCTATCTGCAAATCTGTTGGTGTTCTTGAGGGATTGGCGAAAACCGAAGACGCTGTTGATGTTTTATTTAGAGTGAACAATGACACAGACTCCCAATACATTTTGAAAAGGTGAGAAAAGCCCTTCTTGTTGTATTATTAAACATTTGTTAAATATATTGTTGTGTGTGTCACTTGTGTAGCCTTATGATGCATTTGGAATAAAAAGCCTTTTTTTTTTTTTTTTTTTTTTTTTTCCCCCATCATTTTAGTATGTTTATTAATGAAATATACGGCCATTTTCGTTCCTTCAAAAAATTGATGGAATGAACTCTAGAAGGAATAGACACTTTTGGTTCATTTTGTTTCGTGATTTCCATACTTGTATTTTCATTGTTTTATCTTGGCACATTTTCCCCTCGTCTATTCCTGTTATTAAGTGTCGGCACATATCCAACAATCAAGGCACACCAGCTGAGGATAAACATGAACCACCAGCTGCCCTTGTCACCACCACCACCATCACTTGCTACTGTCCACCATCACCTGCCGCCGACCACCCCATCACCACCTGATTCATTCCATCGTGTTTGGTGATTCATTCTATTCTATTCTATTCCGTTTAAGCGATCCAAGCATATGGTTAGTTCCTTGGTTATGTATAGCATTACTCATGATTTCCTCTTTGTTGTTTGACAGGTTAAATGGTACAGTGATTGATGAGTCACACTGGTCAGCTTTCGAACTTCCAAAGAAGAACTCCATGCCATCGTCATCATCAACCATTGAAGACGATCAATACAAGATGGGCGTACAAATAAGTAATGCTCTGTTTGATTTGAAACAGCAAATAAACTACAAGAAAATATGCTGTGAGGATCTAGAGTTGCTGCATATGAGTGTAATGCATCTTAAAGATTTGCCTTCCATTATCGACCCGTCGTATAAGAACTGACTTAATTTCTTCAAAAAAGCAAAAAATTCGTTATTCCAACTTTCATTATCTGGTAGTTACTTGCCTAAGTGTTTCTTTTCAAATCCTAGCTTGAAGTTGAGGAGAATCGCTTAAGATTCTCAAATCACTAACTGGTTAAGTTTAGCGTTTGGGTTATTATATGTTGTTTTAAGCTGTATATGTATGTTGCATTTATAACTTGGACCGATTTTGGTTAAGACATGTAACTATTATTACTTTGAATCAATCAATTGCCTTTGATTTTGTCCTTGGAAAGGCAACCCTTGCGTCCTTGGAAAGGCTACAATGGCTATGAAAGCACAAAAAAAAAAATTGGAGTTATATTTGAATATTTCTGTATTTTATTATTTAATAAAAAGTAAATTGGCCCATGCAGGTCTCGAACTCATGACGGCCGCGTTATTAAAGACGACGCTTCTAACCAAATTGAGCTAATAGGCCATACATTTAAATTTTATAGTTTATTATTTATATACCGTTCAGTTTATCCAATTTCGTTAAAAAAAAATATGTTCAGAAAACTCTCCTTGATAAAATATCATAGGTAACAGTAATAGGAGGTTCAAAAAGAATTCTCATTCTAATATTCTTTTTAACGGATAGGTTGACCTAGTTTTTATAAGGTGTAGTAGCCGTCTATGTCCAAATCTTCAGCTACCTTTCATTTTCACCTATTCAAACAAGAGTCACTATTTAAAGGTGTACCGATTAAAACAAAGTGAGTGTATATTTAGTTATAGTAAATAGAAACAAATCACTAGGCATGGGCACTTTTGTGCTTAGGAATGACTTGGATGTTCGTTAGTTCACCACACATGCCGCCGTCCGGTCCGGTCCGGGTCGTGGTCTTGTTCTGCAATCAAATCAATTTAAAGAATGGCCACTCTACCACTCTTTGTAAGTGTGAAGTGCCTGAATATGTAGGAATAACCAAAATCATAGCATACAAAAGTAAAAAATTCCGAGGTAAGATTAGTAATACTATCCCGTCATCTCTTGTTATGTACATTACTCCAATAAAACTTTTTTTTTTTTTTTTTTTTTTTTAACTACAAGTTGAAAACTAAGTCGTTGTAACAACAATATACCAAAATACACTACACTTTACCCCCTCACTGCAAGGTTTATTTTTAGATGGTATTTCCACATGTGGAGGTACCAGATATGACGAAATCTGGACCACACAGTTTCATCATCTGTGTGGTTCGGATTTCTCCTTACTGCAAGGGATCCGAACGCGTAGTAGTAAAGAACTCATGGTTCAGGATCTTCACTTTTCAAGTTTGTGTTACAAGTTTGACAGGACTTTTCTTGAATTACTGTTACTGATTCAGCAGCATCCAACGCAACAGAACAGTCTTCGAGTTGATATCCTCTCTCATCAACTAACGACTTCATACACGAAGAACATGGTTCTTCTTGACCCGAACTAGATGTTGATTCGAATAGTATCGACCCGGTAGGCTGTGTCCTCATTTGAACCGATCTTAAAAGTGCTGCCCTCCTTAGATCTGCAGAGTGGCATATATCACTAGGTGATGATGGAAACCGACCCTCTGACTCGGTCCCACGTTGACGAGCCTGTGCAGATGGTACCGGTGGTACGGCAGAACCGTACGAAACATGGGTTGTTGGGAAGTTTGGACTGGGCCCACCGCCACTTAGAGGCCTTGGGTTCCGGTAAGGAGAAACGGGGCTGGTTGGTCTGCTCTCGCGTTGAGGGGAGCAGGTATAGCTAGGTGTTTCGTAATACCGTGAATCGTCTGAATCTTCAGACATTGGAGAATATTGTAAAGACATATCATCCCTGTTAGAGTACACTTTAAGGGATTTAAATACAATATGAAAACAGATAGCACTGTTAAGCGGGCATACAAGATAGCATGGTAGACTAAACAATGACAGCGTGGAAGAATCCCCCCACCCCGTCTTTCTTAATCGAGGTCGATATCATATAAATGAAGTTTTGGACATCAAGTGCATTAGACAGATTGGAAATTGACCTTAAGCAAAAAATGTGACACACCGGTTCGGGCAACCGCTAATAAATTCTGTTACTGGGCAAGCAACCTTAAAAACAATTGTAAAAATGAGTAAAAATATCAAAGGTGCTAAAACACAGACATAGTTCGTCACAAAATACCAAATGTAGTATCATGAGAAAGATATAATAATAAGGTATAGCCAAGTCATGCAAAATGACAGGGCGTAACGTGCCCTTGTCACAAAATACTAACCATGACCTAACACTCCAACTCTCTGCTGCATTCGATGCATCATCCCCCCTTCTTTCAGAAGCAGAACATAAACTATTACAAGGAAGTTTTAATCTTCCCCATTCATATGAATTTCTAAAGGCCTGATACTAGACAAGAAGTTCATCCTTCAGAGAGATTCTCTTCATGCAGTAAGCAATTTCCCAATGTCATTTTTTAAAAATAAAAATCAACAATTGGGATGACAACATTGATGTTAGTAATAGCCTTTTAAGTTCCATTCTAAAAGAAACTAAAACAAACAGATTCCAGTCTAAAAAAGCGAAAACACGATCCCACAAATCATGTGAGAAGCTAGTGCAAGTTGAGATTGAAGGTTAGAAAATGCAATCAAATACAGAGGCAAGGTAGGAGTGGTTTTCGTCTCATAGGTCAGTCATACAATGAATTCCAAGAAGAAATTGCTGCCCTGACTCGATCCCATTCCCACAACTCTACTTCATATAAAAGGGTAGCTGAATACATGATATTATTCACGTTTTGCATGGATTTTGGAAATGATCAAATCACTTAGTTAAACGGTTGGGGTACAGATTGCCCCTTATTTCAAGATAGGAGTAGAAGCAACCAATCTCTTTCTTTTCTTCTCTATAAGAGGTTTGTCAGAAACACTAAGAGAGGTCAAGTAACACCGATTTTCCTCCATAAAAAGTAATGCTTATTGAATAGCAAATGGGGAAGAAAGAGTCCATTAGTAATAAACAAAACAAAAAAAAAAAAAAAAAAAAACAAAGAAACAGATTTGATTTTAAGTTAGCTTGGCAAATGCAGTACTCTCTTTCGCAATTTTAACATGTCTCTAACTTCTAGATGTTAAAATAAGCTTAACAGCAGTCCGATACCGCTTGTTCCTTTCAAGCTACTCTAGAAATTCCAATTGAAGATCAAATAGATGAAGACCGAGCCACTGAATGATAATATATCTGTTCATTTTGCTGTTAATCTCGCACTCCTAGTAATCTTGTTTTAGCTATTTTAACAAAGCTCGAAATTCTGCTTCCAACGAGACAAAAAGTTCTTCACTAAAGGAGTAACATAAATGGCATTGTTCAAAAATTGCATCAATTGATGAAAAAGGACTAACAATTTAACACTACAAATGCATAATATTGTGTAGAACAAAGAAGTTTATGATACCTGAGATAGAACATGCTATCAGACCTAGCAGGAGAATGAGAATCCATCATAGTATCAGGTAGGGGTGATCTCCCACTGTCAATCCGTTCAAACTTGAAGCCATTATCTGTACAAATTATCGGATTACAATTATGTACTTTGAGAAGCTGATAAACAGAGAATTTGTTTCCATTTCAACCACAGCCTTCCAGCATTTGGAAATTTCGTATGTTCGGAAGAAAAAGCAAAAAGGGTAAGTGAAGAGACACAGAAAAACCTCGCTAAGATAGCGCTTGTGAGAGTGGAGATTGTCGAGGTAAACCTCGTCTTCCGGATCTCTGTTCCGCTTCCCGCACGGTGACGCCGGCGCCGGTGCCGGCGAACTTGTGTCGGACCCCATTTGGTGTAATGATTCTTCTCTTTTGCCAATCTCAGTACACTTTATCGTAAAAGATATGCATTACATCTCCCATAACATATTTTTTTGCCTATTATTTGGTTCATAATTTATATCGTATCGATCAATTCATTAGAGACTTTTACCCAAAAAGTTATAAAAAATAATAACAATTCTACTTTTTTTTTGTTTTGAAATTCCACATTTTGATAAAATACACGGTAGTGCGCACGTCTTTTTCTTTATAACAATTTTTTTTTTTTGAAGGAATATAACTGACGATACCGAATATCGCACCTCCACGCGTGGCGTCGCGAGATAATCACTCCAAACGGAATAAGTGATAGCCCAGGGGTCGAGTTACGAGTTGAGAGCATCGACAACCGACACGATCGAAGAATCCGGCGATGACGCGCCATAATTGGTCCCGCCATACGAACAAACGTCCCATATGCAGGTCGGTTCCCGACTCCGAATACGACAATCGACTCTAGCGATGTAGGATAAGGTCCCGAGCTCGACTAACGCAAGTCGATTAAGTCGGCTTCGGCGGACAGAAATCATGCACTAAATGAAAAGCGCCATTATCCATGTGGATAATTAGGCGATGGGCAAAGCCCTATATATAAAGCAAGAAAGTTCAAAGCGGCTAATATCTGATATTTTACCCAAACCGACATGGTTTAGGGTTAGGGTAATGAACTCCTATAAATATACACTTCCGCGAACTACGCGTGACTTGATTCCCAGACACCACAGATACGTAAGCAACCCGAAAGAGACTCTCAGCGATCTAAAATCACCCCAAAATCATCCTTGATTCAATCATCCCAGATTAAATTGGCCAAATTATTCATGCCATTTAAAATCCAAAGATCGCGTCGTCGTTGGCGGCGCTAGAAGGAGGAGCTTACATCGCATGATGGATCGAGGAGTGGTGGTGATTATGTTAATGGGAAAATAAGGCAAAAAACGCAGCAAGATCGGCGGCTGATTTATGAAGATTGAACCGTTGGAATGCAGATTCCTCCGGTCAAATCGAAGGAAATGGAGAGAAGAACGATCCCTCAAAATTTCAGGCCGATCAGAGTTCGTTTAATGGCCCGATCATCTCCAAGAAGTTGTCGCTGTATCAAAAACGCAGCAAAAACCTAATTGGGGGCAGACAGATTGGCAGCCTATTCCCGCCGATTCAACCGTTGGAAAAACAATCCCACCGGTCAGAATCATGTATTATTATGAACGAACAAGACCTAGAAGTTTCAGGCCGATCAGAGTTCGTTTAATCACCCGATCATCACAAAGAAGTGGCTGCTGTATTAAAAACGCATCAGAAGCCTAATTGGAAGCAGACAGATCGGCAGCCTATTCCCGCCGATTCAACCGTTGGAACAACAATCCCACCGGTCAGAATCATGGATTATGAGGACCGAACAAGCCCTCAAAATTTCAGGCCGATCGGAGTTCGATTGATTTCTCGATCGTGGCAAAAAGTTACGGCAGGCACCAAAACCGCAGCAGGATTCTGGACAGCAGCTGCCGGATCGGCGGCCTATTCCCGGAGATTGAGCCGTCGAAAGGACAATTCCACCGTCAAATCGTAGAAAAATGAGGGAAGAACAATTCGTCCAAATTTCACGCCGATCGAATCCGTTTTGAGGTTTGATTGCCACCAGAAAGACGCTGTTGTGGCGTCCGAGAAAGCTGCGAATTATCTACCGTGTCTAGCTATCCACGAAGCACGCTCTCGAGCTCCAAGGATCGAGCCGAGCTCTTTAGCTCTCCAGGTTCTTACAATAGTCATTTGAAATTCTTAAATACTTTGTAAGCCTTTATTATATGTGCAATGATTTTTATTACAAATACATTGCACCATAAAGACTCGAGATATCGAGCACCGGCATCCGAGATCTACGGACTCGTCTTGCCTAAATCCGAGCTCGACTCGGCATCATACTTGGAACTCTCCTAGCCGTGCATGGCGGGACGAGCATTCTTATTTTGGGAACTCAACCCACGGAGGGTCGAGCCATCTTATCTTGGAACTCACCCTACCTAACCATGGGTCGAGCTATCTTATTTTGGAATTCACCCTACCAAATTGGCGGGTCGAGCTATCTTATTTTGGAACTCACCCTACCGAATTGGAGGGTCGAGCTATATTATTTTGGAACTCACCCTACCGAACCAAGCGGGTCGAGCTATCTTATTTTGGAACTCACCCTACCGAACCCAAGGGTCGAGCTATCTTATTTTTGAACTCACCCTACCGAACCCAAGGCGGGTCGAGCTATATTATTTTGGAACTCACCCTACCTAACTGGCGGGTCGAGCTATCTTATTTTGGAATTCACCCTACCAAATTGGCGGGTCGAGCTATCTTATTTTGGAACTCACCCTACCGAATTGGAGGGTCGAGCTATATTATTTTGGAACTCATCCTACTGAACTGGCGGGTCGAGCTTCCTTATTTTGTAACTCACCCTACCGAACTAGTGGGTCGAGCTATATCATTTTGGAACTCACCCTACCGAACTGGAGGGTCGAGCTATCTTATCTACGAATCCTCGACATGTTGAAGTCTGAATAAAATAGTCAATAAAGCCAAGTCAATGACAATTTTATATCACTCCCAATCGCCGATAAGCCACGATGCGAGGCGGTTGGAAGATCCCACGATGGATACCTTATTCGACCGATTCATAAGCACCACGAAGTGCGATAGTCGAATAAGGAGTTATTTAATTCGACCGGTTCATAAGCCCGGCGAGGCACGACGATCGAATCGAGCTCCGACCAAATAGCCAAGTCAAGCCCATGAGGCAATACAAAGCTAGGTCGACTCATATTCAAGTGTACCATGAGTCATGCACTCATACTACACTTCGAGGGCAAGGAATTAAGTCCAAAGGACTACACCTGAGGCAAATATTCAACAACGAGTGAGAAATCCGCAAGTCGGACATCTCAAGATCTGACCAAATGCAAAGTTAGCCTAATGGGCGATTTAATGCAAAGCGCATAGAGACGGTTCGCAGGGGTCGGGCCAAAGGTCCAAGCTAAAAGCGAACGAGCCCAAGAGGCGAACGAGGCTAAAGCAAAGGACGGTTCGCATGGTCGGGCCAAATGTCCCGATCGAAAGCCGAATGAGCCTAAAAGGCGAAAAAGGTCCTGGACAAAGGGCGGTTCGCATAGTCGGGCCACCTGTCCCGATCGAAAGCCGAATGAGCCCAAAGGCGAAAAAAGCTGGACAAAGGACGGTTCGCATAGTCGGACCACCGTCCCCAACCGAGAGCCAAACGAGCCCAAAGGCGAAAAAGGCCAAGGTCGAGAGCGATTCACACAAATCAATTAAAACGCCACCGGAAGTCGAATAAGTCTATGAGACAAAAATGCTAAGGCAAGCGGGCGATCACAAGTGCAATAAGAACCAGAGGTTCATAATACACTTTGGGCAACATGATATCGATAAAGCAAAAAGCGAAACAGAGCCAAAGGCTCGACAAGCGAAGAGCTAAAAAGCATCGACACGTGAAAGAAGAGGAAATAAAATACTCGCAAAATTGAAGCAAAATAAAGCTCGGCATCGTATTTGGAGCTCACCGATGAGCGCATCTTTAATAAGTCTGAGTTCGACTCGGCATCTCATCTTAATA
Organism: Gentiana macrophylla; assembly: GCA_026214975.1. Classification (NCBI taxonomy): domain Eukaryota; kingdom Viridiplantae; phylum Streptophyta; class Magnoliopsida; order Gentianales; family Gentianaceae; genus Gentiana; species Gentiana macrophylla. The sequence continues at coordinate 117,529,104 of CM047811.1, forward strand.
CTATCTTATTTTGTAACTCTCCTAGCCGAGCGTGGCGGGATGAGCCTCCTTATTTCAGAACTCTCCCACGTCGGGATCGACCTATCTTATCTTGGAACTCTCTAGCCGAGCATGGCGGGACGAGCATTCTTATTTCGGGAGCTATCCCCACGGTTATTGTGACTTTTTGACTAGTATCTTACGTATCTTGAGAATCCACTCCCCAAAGAATCTACTCAACGGTCTACGAGGACCCGCAAGTCGGACTCTACAAAGGTCGACATCCAACGCCTATAAGTCCTAATGGGACGAAAAACGCAATGGCATCGAAGTCCGAGTCAACAAATGACGTGTCGACTCCTAAAGGAGAGGATTTACCAGGGCATCGAGAGTCGGGCAACATGATCATTTCAATCGACGACCACTAAAGCTAAAAGTTCCATGGAACCAAAAAGCTAAGGCATCGAGTTCGATCATGTCCAAATCTCTCGGCGATCATGTGTCATGAGTCATGAACGACAAAGAAACACCACGACGCCGAGATCCGAGCGACGATCCACGCATTACCAGTCTTTTTAGACAATAATTACTAGGACATCGTGGCGGAAATATATATCGACAGCCGAAAGGGCATCGATTTCGACAAACGAAAAGAGACAGCCAGGGGCATCTCCTTTACTACGCAACAACAAAGAAAAGTCCAAAAAATGCTAAGGCAAGGAAGACAATTGCGTGAATTCCGACTGGGAAGACCCCTACCAGGCTCTTAAAGCTCTCCCATTGGGTTCTACTCACCACTTCGGTCGAACAGCGGTCGACGGTTCTCGACATTGGCATGCCGACAATGAGGAAATACTATGCCTAAGTATAGGATAAGTTAAGTCCGCAAGTCGGACAATACTAAAATCGATACAGTCAAGGCTCATTTTCTAACAATGTCAAGGCCCTTTCAGTCCGACGGGACAAAAAGGTCAAGGCAAATAAGCTAAGTCCGCCAGTCGGATAATGCTCAACTATATAATAAAGTCAAGGCATTTCAACGTCCGACGGGATAGGAATGTCAAGGCTTAAATAGTAAGTCCGCAGGGCAGATTTAAATTCAGAGCATTGGATGACGGTGGCCGAGATACACCTTTGACAGATCAGACCTGACCTCAAGAGCTCAGATAGATCTGGGGGGCTTATGACGATACCGAATATCGCACCTCCACGTGGCGTCACGAGATAGTCCTCCTGAAACGAGAATAAGTGATAGCCCAAGGGTCGAGTTACGAGTTGAGACATCGACAACCGACATGATCAGAGAACCGAGACGATGGGCCTCACAGTTGGTCCCCGCCATACGAACAAACGTCCATATGCAGGTCGGTTCCCCGACTCGGTAATACGACAATCGACTCTAAGCAGTGTAGGATAAGGGTCCCGAGCTCGACTAACGCAAGTCGATTAAGTCGGCCTCGAGGGCCGAGTCCGCACTACCGAAGAGGCCCATTATCCATGGGATAACTAGGCGATGGGCAAAGCCCATATAAGCTAGTAAAAGCCCAAAGGGCTAATACGATATTTTACCCAAACCGACATGGTTTAGGGTTGAGGTAATGAACTCCTATAAATATACACTTCCGGGAACTACGTGTGACTTGATTCCCCGAACACCACAGATACGTAGGCAACCCGAGAGAGACTCTCAGGCTCGATCTAAATCACCCCAAAATCATCCTTGATTCAATCATCCCTAGATTAAATTGACCCGAAATTATTCATAGACGAAATCCAGCATCGTCAATAACATTTCTTATATTAGTGTTTTATTTAAAGCAATATAGTAGTGTTAATACCATGAGAAAGGGGCCACATAAAATGATATAATAGAGCTTATACACTATTTTGTTGGGTGTAGAATATGTTGATTGTTATTGGTTTCATTACGATCGATTTTGTGATATTGTATTGTTTAGCTACATTAATGTGCCCATAAGAGGTTATTGGTTTTCCTCTTGTGATTTTGTACATCAATCATAGTCTATATCCTGAATTGAAGCAATATAAAATAATGTTAGTGCACGCCAAAATAGTAAAAATCATTGAGACACGTATAAACTTCATAACTCATCCATACAAAACGCATTTTGATGATGTTGAAATCGTCCAAGTAATATTTGATCGTCGATACTGCAATGTAAACCTTTAGAAGTTGATCAATGGTTGAGCCACACTATGAATGTGCTGTAAAACAAAACAAGTTGTGCGAGGTCCCGTAAAACTATCTCCAAAAAATCCTTCTGACGCTTAAATCAGTGATTCGACGATAAATGGAAATTCAAGTATGTAATTGCACATTATGACTACAAGTAATATAACATCACATTCATGAGAATGAGATGATCCTTTTATATAGTGTATCTTGGTGAGTTGATGGTCCAACCGGCGGTGATAGCGTGAATGAGTAGTCTGTAAGGGTGGTAGTGGACGGATACCCATTGGTTGGATTGTAAAAGGTTGTTGGTTGTGGTAGGATACGGCCAGCAATATGCTTGTTGTAAAAGGTATAGGGGAAAACATGCGTTTGGTCTTCTGCTGCAAGTGCCTTAATGTTGAGCTGGAGTTAGGTCGGCCTAGACATCAATTCCGAGCTTTTGATACTTGGACAATAATAAGGGCAAGTGATGTTAAGAGATCGGGTCAGAACGCATACAGAGATGGATTTATGCTCGCAATCCGTTCGGATAAGTGTCACATATACGGTGACCGAGCTAACTCATGTCACATTCCTACACGTTCATAATTTTATTTTATTTTGAACAAAATTTATGGCTACAATTCATTTTGTGTATTTTTTGTATACATGTCCTTTTTTTATAAAATAATCATAATATCCGAGACACCATATTTTCATACAATTGATTATAATGTAGGCCAATTTGATTGACTATTTTTTTCATTTTAATTTTTATTATAAAAAACTTACAACACCAATTATCTTTTTTTTTAGGTGAAAGAACTTTTATTAAAGAATATCTGTCAAGCAGACGGCCAAAACGCCACCCGGGAGGCGAAGTGCCCCAAGATGTCCGAGTTAAAACTAACAAAGCATGTCGAGCTAAAAGATGCGCATGGACATTCCTCATACGCCGAATTAACGTAAAGGAAATAGATGTGAAACTAGGTAACATGGCCAAACAGTCTTGTACTAGACATCCATGTGCCGTAAGATCTTCGACAGGTCTGCGGAACCTCGAGATACACGCCAAACAATAGCTCTTTACATGTAGTCGTTGAATCCCCAAATGACGTGTTTCCTTCAAAGCCAAAGAAATAGCCTTTAGCTCCATATATTCCACCGACACCCATGGGAGCAGTGATATGCAAAAGAATGAAGAATTGACCCATGAGAATCTTGGAAAATGACTCCTAACCTACTCCCATCGATCAAGAATCGACGCATCAACATTGCTCTTTATAACACCTTCTGCTGGGCGCACTCCACTTATCCACAAAGTGTGGGACAACACCAATTATGTAAACATATCATTTGTGAAATACATTAAAAAAAAAAAGGGGGTGGAAAAACGAACAAGAGCCAATGCTCATGCGACAACCCCTCTTCAACAAAGATCACCTATTATTGCGCTTTATTCACGCCTTAGGGCCCGTTTGGATTGAAGGAAATAAATAGAAAGGAAAAGGAAAAATAGTAACGGAAAAGAAATGAGAGGGAATGAGAGATTATGAAGTTTATTTTGAGTTTGGATAGAACTAGACGGAAAGGAAATGAAGGTTTAAAAGTGTGTTTGGAATGTCAATGGAAAGAAAGAAAATCACAAGATTATAAATAATTTTCCAATTTTAGACATTATGTTTGTGAGATATTAGTATTAATTTTAATGTTATTTAAGTAATTATATAAAATATTTTTTTTTGAAGAGGTAAATGTATAAAAATATTTTTAAAAAAATATCATTTCCTTCCAAATCTTGTTGAAAATGGACGGAAAGCAGACAGTCTAATTTCTATTAGATCATTTCATTTGGTCTCACTCCTTCGCTTTTTTCTTTTCTTCTCCTATTGACATACCAAACACCCCAATTAAAATCAGCCCAATGTCTTTCTTTTCTTCTCATATCTTTTCTTTCAATCCAAACAGGCCCTTAAGCTTTGTGTTGTGGAATTTAAGTAGATCTATACTAGTGTCGTACCTAGATAAAAAATAATTAAATGATTTTGTATATAACATATTTAAAAACAATATCCATCAACTCTAGAAACATTCATGACTTCTTTTGACCAATTAACTCTTTTGCTGCAGTGTCACGACCATACCCCAAACCCGAGTAAATTTTGAATCGGATGTTCGGTCATGACCTGCAAGCCTCACACTGTTTATTATTAGAGTGAATCTGAAAAGCTAAAAAGACTTAAGAAAGTTCGTGTAATATCCCGACTCTTCGAAAAAGGACAGACGTGTCTTTTTATGAAAAATGGAATATTATGATTTACAGATTTAAGTATTTTATGTTTATATATATATTTTGGATAAATATAGATATATATTGGGGAAAATCTGATTATTTAATAATAAAGGTAATTAAGGAAAATAAGAGATTAGGTTAATTATTGGGATTTTATCTATTTAAGGAAAATAAATCTCATTAGTTTTTCCTAACCTTTTGAATCAGAATTTCCTTCTTCCAATATCCCTCTTCTGCGTGTGAGAGTTGAAAAGAAAAGGCTGAGAGCTTTTCTTTCAGACTCTAAGTCGGATCTTAACGGTTTTCAAATCAGAGTATAGTAGCGGAATCGTTGTGAAAAGGGCGTCGTTTCAACACACGAAAGTTGGAGCTTTTTTTAAGGTTTTCTGCAGAAAGATCAAGGTTTTGCTGCAGATTTTCGTAGCTTTTGAGTTGGAATAGCTTGCTAAAAGGTAAGAGGCTCTTTCTACAAATTAATTATGGTTTAGAGAGGTTAGATCGTGTTTTTGATTCGTTTTGTAAGAGGTTTTTCCTAATGTTTAGTTAAGGTCTTATGATGTTAAGGTTGTGTTTGGGGTTGATTTAGTTTGTGTTGTTCGGTAACTATAATTGCTAAATTCTATCTTTGTAGTCAGCCATCGAGTTCACTTATGATTAATCGGCCAGCAGGTGTTACAGATACAACATCTCAGCACAATACAAGGCAGATTCCTCACTCAAGCATTTCATCGAACACTTGTGTACAAAAACAGTTGGAGTTAGTTAGAGGTAGTTAGAGTAGTTGTAACCGTCATCCATCCCAACTAGCTGCTTCTAGGTGTTATATAAGCAGTTAATTGAAGTTGTATTAGTTTAGTTTTTCCAGATTCTTCAATACACTGTGTAATCAATTTTCCCGCCAAGTTCTTAATTTGAATAAAGTTCATCTTCTTCGTTTTCCTATTTCTTCTTTCTTTGTTTTTCTTTACAATTCAACAGTAGGCCATTAGTATATGGTTTGAATTCTAGTAGTTTGTGTTTTTCCTTTTCTCTTTTTATTTACATATAGTTTAGGGCTCGGTTCTTTTACTTACAAATGTATTTGTGGGACCTTTTCTAGTTATAGATTCCTAGGAGATGAAACTTGGTGGCCGACCTGGGGTGTTTAGCTCCTGCATTAAGAAAATTGGTTTCATTTAAAAGACTTTTTATTTTATTTTATTTTCATTTAAGTTAATGTCAAGTTATCCTATATGGTAGAATTCCATATGTCGTTTGACTTCTTTGAGGTTATCTTTAGGCGGCAGTATTTAGATTAGGACTTTTCCCATGTATATATTTACTCTTGCTGTGAACGCGAATCAATATGAAAATATACAAAGTTTTGTTTATTCTTATGTATCTATATTTTGTAACTATGTATCTAAATATTTCCATAGTGGTGGTATATTAGAGATGTTCGTTTCCTCTCAGATTGAGTATATAGCCTCTTTGATAATAAAGAAATGATCTAATAAACATATATAATGAATAGTTGTTGGTGTTATTGTGTTGTGTTATTTATTGTTCTGAAAAACATATAAATTATAATTTATTAGTGAATTTTGTAGTTAATGTTATTGTGATGTTTAGTTTGAATTGTAGTATTGTTAACAAGTTTAAATAAGATTAAATGAAAACGAACAAGCCTAGATTGAGCTTCCGATTCGTTTAGTTTCGGCACCGGATGTACCCTTAAAGGGAGTTGAAGTTCGGATCCGTCGGAAGGGCATGAAAGGGCTTGTGCTTTGATGAACTAGAGTTAATCAATATCTCATGTAATTCTTGGCAGCCTTGTCCATGCTCTGAGGTCTAGGAAAGAGAGTTGAGTTGTGAGGGAGCTTACTTGAAAACAACTAGGTGGCTAGTTAATAACTAATGATGATTACATACTTGACTAGAAAAAGACTAAACATCATGTCATTCTTGGATAGGCACAAGTTTATATCGCAAGATGTAGGCTTTGGATAAAATGAGTAAACTTGTTTGGCCTTTCTAGAGGCACCAGGGAGTAGAGGGTACTCGTGGATGGATAACTTTGTCGGCCATTAGAGGGCACCAGGAGTAGAGGGATTTCACTGAACGCGTATACTATCGGGACTAGCCCGTGGCTATTGGTGTGATCCACTAATAGGTTGCACCCAGATACTTCGTGGTGAGTAGCACCATGCGTAGTGCCCTGATTGGGGATGTAACAAAGATAAGCTAAGTTAGAAACAGTTAGTCATGACATGTTGATGGACATGAAGTGAACTCTAGATTGAGTCGGTTTCATAAAGATAATAATTTAACTTAAAACATGTTAAGAAGCCTTAGTTAATTTGTAACTTCTACTTCTTATTGAGTACTTTGTACTTACCTCAAATGTATTGTTTTTCTATGTGTTTGGGGGAGAGAAGACGAACAGGTATTCCGGAGTTCGAGGCAGACTTTGATGACGACGTTTGAGGACGCCGGAGTTGAAGCGTTTACTTATTCTGTTTTCTTTTATATACATTAAATACGTTGTTCTTTGGGAAACGTTGTATTTTCTTTTAGTATTCTTTTGAAGGTTTCGTACGTTTTAGTTTCCATTTGGCTTTCCAATGTAATAAATGTTACATTTCTATCTTTAGTATGTCGAGTTCTTTTCATAGTAGCATTTATGGTGTTTGCCGAGTCTTTTTAGCTTCCGTTTTGCTTAACTCGATACGACGTAGTAGAGGCTTACGTGTAATATTAGATTTATTTAATATTATACGTGCCGATCGGTTCGTTTTCCGGATAAAAACTCGATATTCGGGAACGGGGCGTTACAGTTCGGCTTACTGGAACACACCTTTTACATAATAAGCATACGAAATGCATCTATGTGCTTAGAGTACATCATCAAACCATTACCACTTCTATAGAGATTTTGTTACTACACAAGTTAATTACAAATACATGAAGATGAAGGTACTTAAGTTATATCATCATCCATATACTAGGCAACATAGCATAAATCTGTAATTCTATGAAATATATAACTTTATCCTGTCTAACCACAAACACCACACAAAAGTGATGGAATACTATAGGTACCCTGAAACCAAGAAAAATCTATAGAAATAAACATACCTAGAGTAGCCACCGGAACATGAACAACATGGGTGGCATCCACAAGGATAGGTGAGATTGATGGAATTGATGAAAATATTTCAACATAAAAAGAAAAAGGGAGGAACATGGTTGGGACTAACCCTCCTACGGATCTCCTCAAGTTGAAATTGTTCATCCGCTAAAAAGTTAATTTTAAGGAGTGAGCTATGAAACTCAATAATAAAACATTGCATCAAAGGAAACTAATACTTGTTACTTAAACCATGATAAAATTTTAGGTTTTCTCTCGCAAAATGAGATGCATAAGTATTTATAATAATCAAGTATTTTAACAACATATTGATAACAAGTATAAACATGAAATAACAATCTACCACTACTTAGAAAAACCAGAATGTCCATTATTTCCGTCCATGATAGAGACTGACCGACCCGACATAATCAGGGACGGCCTTGGCATTTTTTGGGCCTAAGACCAAGTCGTCGAAGTAGGCATTTTAGTTCGAAGTTACATACTTATCGATTCGAATTAGACTAAGTAAATTTTTTTGGGCCTTTATCGATTCGAGTAATTTTTTTTGGGCCTTTATAGTAGGTTGGATCTACACGGATCTTTTTTCTTTTAACGAAATATGTAATGTTGTTGGGCCTAAGACCACCGCCTCCTCCGCTCACAGGAGGGCCGGACCTGGACATAATGTTCACAACAAAACAAATGACATGATATGCTTTATACCATTGGTAATTGTATAAGACTTAATGATGAAAAATGTACTATCAATACATATTATTACACCCTTGATTATGACCCTTGATTATGGTGGGAATTGGGATTGCGTCATTATCAATTAGAGCAATGACAGAGGTACAACAGATGACACAACATTCTTTTACACGATTGATTATTTTGTAACATTTATTGATGAGAAACGAAAGATCCACCTAACAATGGAGGTTAGTCTTTTCTGTGGTTGACAATGAACACAAATTGATGGCTAAAAACCACTTATGAACATCCTAGTATAAACCGAGAATAAACAGGTAGCTGTACAAGGTTGTCCTGTCATTCCAAGGAGCCTATACCATATATATATAAAGGCACCCAAGGTTCTCCAGTTTGAATCGTGAAGTTTTCCTTTTTGTCTCACCCTGCATTTTGCAGGGAGGGGTATTGTGTGATTCATTCTTTTAAATTGAGAGAGGATCCATTTTTTTCTCAACTCAATTATTTTTAAAATCACCCTCAATTTTTACAGAATGACAGAATCACGATTGATGAAATCCGGCTCCGTTATTTCAGAGGTGGCAATTCCGATCGCGGGCGATGAAGGCGGCAAGAAACCATTGGAATCTTCTGTTTCCATTAATAATACTGAAAAGAAAATAAAGAGAAGAGGCAGTAGTTTCAGCCTCTTTAAGGCTGCATTATCAATTGTCCGACCGCCGCGTAAAGATGATGGTGGCAAAAAGAAGAAATCCTTCGCTAAATCAATGGATTTTGATCATGAGGTGAATTTTTTATTTAATTTTCTTCATTTTTTTTCCCTTTCATTTTCGTCAATCATACAATGGATTTTCTTGGATCATGATCCTCAGGTGAACTCAACCGGAAACTGGACTAAAATTGTTGGATCAATGCGCCCATTACACCTCCAAGAAAATCTACAGTCACCGCCTCCTTCGATTAAGGCGTCTTCATCCGTCGAAAGCTTGGAGGATCTTGTCCCACGCGCCTCCTCCTCGTCCTCTCCGTCCACCAACTCTTGGGCCACAATGAGCCATTATGCTTCCGCCCCTAATCTCCAAGAACTCGATAACGAAAACGAATCCGAGGAAGAGGATCCCGATGAGGTGTTTGATGCATTAACCGGAGACGATATGATTGATTCAAAAGCCGAGCAATTCATTGCTCAATTCTACATGAAAATGAAGCTTCAAAACGTGGATTCAACTTTTGATCGTTAATTAAAACCATGACGCTGTCACTGTCACTGTCACTGTCATGATGGTTAATAAGACATGAACGTATAAAAACAATTTCTGTTTTATGCGTACATGTCTGCATATTTACCTGAAATTTGACGATCAAACTCTATATAGATTATTTATATGATACCAAATCTTTGCACACTAAAATACTTCACCCCATTTTCTTTTATTTGATTAATTTCTATGTCATTTTTCTTTAGGGCTCCAAAATTTTATAGTATAGGAAAAGGTATGAGAGAAGAAAAAAAAATGATATATGTGTGGAAATCAAATATATATATATATATGTTATGTTTTTAATGAATCGCCTGTAGAAGGAAGAATACCCAATAAGAGTCAATGTATTGACCTGATTGTATGATACCAGGAATCAATATGTGCAGAATTTTTCATTAATTTCTTCAGTTTTGGTTTTTTTAGTTTTATTTTTGGATAAACAATTTTGATCGTAATGACTTGTACCTAGATATTGCTATGTAGTACCTTACTACTTCACAAACTTTATTTTAGTCTCACATTTTTTTATTGTTTTTGTTATCGGCATGTGTAACACGTACCCGAGTCAAGTTTAGTTTTAATCCAATTTTTGAATCAAAACTGAAACAAAGTTGAATAAGTTGAGTTGGTTATGTTTCAAAAACCGAATAAAAAATGACATCTAGCATTAAAGTGAGTATAAGGAGTAGATTTAAGTCACTTAACAGATCTACTTCAATCATAACCCGAGCAACAGAAAAACTTCTGCGATCAATAGTAGCTGAATCAATTTGGAGGGACTTGCCTACCAGAGTAGCAGCTTGGCATAGATAAAATCATTGGATTATTACCAATTTACCAGATTCTTTTGTAGAAAAGTCTGGTATAATCTTTCTGAGATGAATAACGAATCAAAACATGTTTTTGTCAAGCAAAGCTATCGGACAATCTGTTTTAAGCCCTTAATGAATGATGAATCGACGCAAATCGTCTAATTTCGGCCTATAATACAGAAACGAGCAACCAAGACGTTCTAAAAAGGTTTCGCAATTTGTTGCATCTATTACCTAGAAATTCAGAAAGTTGGCGTACCAATATGTCGTGAAAATGATCCCAAACGTTAACCCATCGGAATTTGATCTTCTCTTACTATTATCGTGAGTGACTTTGAGGGAGGTGCAGCCTCACCCATGGTTAGAGGGATGCCATCCATACCGCCTTTAAAGAAAAGAGTAGCTAGATGATGCATTAATCTAGCAACGACCTCCCTGATTGGCGAAGAAGAAGAAGCCACTTCACCTTGGGTTGTCTCACTGAAATACAATGTTGTCGTTATATAACGTACGATTTTTTAGGACTTAGCTATGTCCACGTTATGACATGGTAATTTTTTGGAAGCATCTATTTTTTTCACTTCAACAATTCTACCGGTCCATGACACTTACTACACATTACACAGAATTAATATTTTTCACTTCAGCAATTCAGCCTTTTGAAAATTATTTTTTAAATCAAGAACCGACTTGATTAATCAATGTAGTGTACATGTAGGTTTAGATTTAGTGCCATAAAAATAACGTGGTGATACCTTTAATTCCACAATAATTCCACAATATTATTCATCATTATTGATTGTGGTGGAAACTAAATGTATTCATGTGCCCCACACTTTAATACTGACTTCGCCGAAAACTAATGCGAGAAGTCAGTAAAATCTGACCCAACTCGCAGAAAATAATACGAGAAGTCAGTAAAGTCTGGCCCTGCTCGCCAAAAACTAATGCAAGAAGTCAGTAAAATCTGACCCTGCTCGCCTAAAATAATGCGAGAAGTCAGTGAAATATGGCCCAGCTCGTTGAAAACTAATACGAGAAGTCAGTGAAATATGACCCAGCTCGCCGAAAACTAATACGGGAAGTCAGTAAAATCTAGCCCAGCTCGCCCAAAACTAATGCGGGAAGTCAGTTAAATCTTGCCCAGCTCGCCGAAAAATAATACGGGAAGTCAGTAAAGTCCGCCCTGCTCAATAAAACTAATGAGAAAAGTTAGTAAAATCGCCCCCACTCACGAAAGTAATCACGAGAAGTCGGTAAAATCTTGCCTGCTCACCGAAATCTTTTATCGAAAAGTCGGAAAATTACGCCCAGTTAAGCGAAATCTGAATCTTTGAGCTCCGTCAAGTCAGACTCAGCAAAAACAGGCGAGAAGTCAGCAAAATGTCCGGCCCTGCTCGCCGAAACCTTATATGCGAAACGTCTGCAAAACTCCTGACCCAGTTCGCCGAAATTTAATATGCGAAAAGTCAGCAAAACTTTTGACCCAGTTCACAAAAGCTTGACATTCGAGCTTCGCAGGTCAGACTCAAGAAATTTACGTCCGTAGGACAGACTCAGCTAAAAATTAAGTCTGCAGGACAGCCATAAAAAAAATTCACTAAAATTCATATTTTTTCTCTATTTATAATATCTCATACAATACCCTTTCGATGAAGTTTTAGGAAACCGAATTCATATAAAAAATTTGACATTGGACTGCAAACACAGTATCTCTAGAAAAAGACTACAAACACTGTAATACTGTATCTCATATCCAAACCCAGTAACAATAACAGTGTCACAGTAACAGTAACACATCCTTATGACATAAACAACTTTTGTAACAAAGTGGATATATAATCAATTGTGAAAAAATAGCCGATTGCCTCTAGAATCGATTCTTAAATCCCCCACTCCATCACACAAATGACCACACAATTACAGTAATGTCAACATACACCGATCGGCTTCATTTTCGTCCTTTACCTTAATTGTGCTGACATTCGAATATTCAATCAACAATCTCAATTCATCGTCCATGAACGCCATGGCGTGCTGCTACACAATGCTAGCCCGATTCAACGAATCGGAGGTCGTGGAGCTTGAAGAAAACTCACCAATCACGTTCGTCGATTTGGACGGTGCCAGCAAATTCAATCATGCCAATATACCTATCAATCCAAGTAGCATCATTGGCAGCTTCAACATCGACAACAGGCGCACTCATTACTTTATGTTCTGCTAGTAGTCTCACCAATGCAGCCAAACTTGAATCCGAGTTTATCTCGGTCACTACAATTCATTCAAACAATTAGACATTAAAAAAAACACTAGCTGCCGGATTTCAATACAGCAATCAAGCTTAACCTATCGCCACAAGATCACAATAAACACCATCTATCTCTGCTATATATTGGAGATCTATACATAATTCACAGCTGCCAATCGTTGACAGCGCTAACACCTAATGATATATGATGACATCGATACATATGTATATTGTTTTAGGTGTAGGTATATGATATCCACACCCGAAAATTTCCTTATCGATCTAGAATTCATTCTACCAAAACATATTGTCAGTACAAATTGACACAGATGACAGAACAAATATATGAATGTCATGAAAGTGCACAGAGCAACACTGCAAAGTAACTATCTAAAACAACAGATTAAATTGTGGAATAACATAAAGTAATTATTGAATTGAAATCTATATATACCCCAACCTCCCTGATAACAATCAATATATAAATAAAACAACAACGTACCCCTTAATTTCTGTATCTATGGTTGGTTATTCTCGATCATCATCATCATCTTCCACCATAATTGTCTTGGACTTGCAATTCTTTAAAGAAACAAGACTCGTCAAATGAGACGCTCTCATATACTTTTGCCCGAATTCCCTACAAGTTCCTTGTTTCAAATTGCAGAAATATAGTTTTCCATATTTTGAATGAAAAACCAACTCTCCATTCCAAAAAGCAATTGCTTTAGGAACTCTATTACCCCCCGAGCACACCTGAGAGCTGACAATATAGTTGGAACATGCCCACAACAAATCGTGACCACCGCCGCCATTCAATGTCCATAAATTGACCTTCACTGACTCTTTGCTTGGGAAAACTTGAACCAAGGTTACAACACCATCAATGACTATAAGATTCACATTGAATTCACGACCATGTTCCAAAATTATAGGGACTGGACATGGTATTACCCTAAATTCTTCATTTGTAATATCATATTCCATGATATCGCAATCGAGTATGGAATCGTGGTAGTTGTGCACCGTAGAAAAGTTTTGATAAGGCTTAATTATCCAATAAAGATGTTTGTCCGTTAATACAGGAGTAATTCTGTAAATCCTAGAAATTTGAGTGCACGGATTTCTAATATCTCGCCACATTGGTTTAGACTCCAGATTAAGTATCTTGTATTGGACTTTCAACGGTTCAAACGACAGAATTATTCGCCAGAGGAGCATAACTCTTTATGTACCGGATGAAAGAAAACTCCATACACATCATATAAACTTGTTTTTACCGGAGCAGCTATGTTCACCACGTCAGGATATATAGGATTGTAAATAATGTATCCTTTTTTTTCACCTCCAATGGCAACTATCAAGCCCTGATGAGAAAATAATATACTATATTCTTGACACGACGGTTTGTATATTCTGTGAATCTTTGACTTAATTCGTGGTCCGGGGGGTTCCGAACATCTTCTATCAAATAGAAACATAGTACCATTATATAGATAAGGGTCATTAAAAAACATAGGATACCTCCTGTGTCGTCGGATTTGCATATCTATAAAATATCTCCCCGATGTTAAATCCCTCCATCTTCTGCAAACACATCGACTTACAAGCACCTCTTTTGCCGGAAGCCTGCTTAGAATTTCAATGATTATTTCATCAGGAATAATCGATTCATAATTAACAAAACAATAAGGTTGGATTTTCCGTTTAATCCTTCTTCTGCTGAAAACCACCGGATCTCCCATATCCTTCGATTTTATTTAATCAGAATTTGTGTTTTTTTGTCGAGTGAAGAAGACCAAAACTCTCTTTCTTTAAATAGAAAAACTCTGTTTCCCTTTAGTCAAAGGAATCATAATTTAGATTAGTCAAACGAAGATATTTTTACTATTACTGTTAGGATCCGGATGCGGATCCGGGTTGATCCCCTACGATGCGGTACTCAACATCTTTTATGGTGGTCAGGGATCATTATAAATGTCGCGTTGTCAACGAAAAATCCTTATAAGAAGGGTAAAAATGTAAATTAATGACGTTTATATTTTCTGCGGTGGCGCTTGTTTGTTTGTTGTTTTTCTGTTGGTCATTGGATCGCCAAATCATCTTTTGGTCGTAACTATAATAAAATTTCTGGGTACTCAAATATACGGTATTCAGTCCGGTGCAATTTTGTACAGTTGCCGGGTCATAAAGAAAATCACAGCCGCAAGTTGTTTTTTTTTTTTTTGTGTTTTTTTTATAGTTTTTTTTAATATTTATAATCAATTAAGAACGGATCACGTTTCTTCTAGGGCTGAACTTAGGTTGAGTTGAGTCGACTTGTGTTGGGTTTTTACGTAGTATAAGTCGGTTTGGTTAAAAAACCCAAACCAATCGACTATAAACCCATGGGTTGGTTTGAGTTGGTTTGAGTTGGTTTGGGTTGGGTTTGGGTTTTATCCATAAAACATGATCTATAATAGAAACTTTTATAATATAAAATCCACACACGTGTATATATCGAATTCGAGTTAATACTGTATGTTCATATCAATAATCATTAAAGAAAGCACTTTTTCGGAAGAATACGTTAAAATTTGATAATTAAAAGTCAAACAACATATAACAAACCAACAACATATATGTAATAATAATCATATTTGAAATAGTCATACTTAAAAAAAACATACACGGATTCTTTTTTTCAAGAAATGTCAAAGAATCGTAAATGAGAACTGAAAATGAAGTGATATATATATATATATATATATATATATATATATATATATATATATATATATATATATATATATATCGGGTTAGGTTGGAGTCAACTGGAAAAAAAATAAAAAAAAAAACAAACCAATCCAATATGTTTTTGGTTGGTCAAAACCCAACCCAAATTTTTTTCCAGTTGGTTTGGGTTTTCGGGTTGGTTCGGTTTGGATTTTAGGTTGGATTGGGTTTTTTGCTCAGTCATAGTTTCTTCTATTTTTTTCGGGGCAATTGTTTATTTAGAAAAATGTTAAAAAGGATAAATTTTAAGTGGAAATGAGTATTTAGTCCAGTGGAATTGGAAAATTGTGAAAAAGGAAAAATTATCATTCCATTGGACGATAATGCTCTTTTTATTTTTTTTGTTTTTGCTTTTGTTTTAGTGGATTTGTTTAGTGGTAGATTTGTTGGATATTAAAATATTTTAGTAGATTCGTTTGACAGTGGAATTGAAGTCGTTAAATTTAACGAGAGTAATTTCGTCATTTTAAGTATCTTTTATCCTTTTTCACAATTTTTTATTTCACTTGTCCTTTTTTCCAAATTCTCCTAAATTTTTGTCCTTAATTCCAGTTGTCCCTTGTTTATTTACTACTTTCTCAAAAGTTTTTTGTTTAAATAGAATTTCAACATAAGTTTTTTGTCTATATAGTATCAACTACACTTTCCCCCCAAAAATAACATACAATACCAAAAATACCCCCAACCTTGAAAAAAACCCATATTTTCCCCCTTTCCGGATTCAATTGGTGGCGGGATTTTTTTTGTTTTTGTTGTCGATCTCGTGAAATGCATGAAAATTCTTATCCATCTATGGGTGAAAATGCTACTTGAGGAATTGCTTGAAGTCGATCTACACTAGAGGTATGGCTTCCTTTTTCCTTCCTCTTTCAATAGAAGTTTAAAATGAGGACGATATGGTTGCTTTGTTAATTTTGGTTCTGATTATTTTGGTTTTTGATTCTATTATGAAAGACTCTATAAGTTTAATACTGTGTGCAGACTACTTGAAGCCAACTTTGTGGCAATGCTAATAAAACGGTCCGTTTTTGAAAGAAAAAAAAAATAGAGGTTCCCTAATTGATATCAAGGTCAATGGTGCGTTTTTGTTTTGTTTTGTTGTTGTTGCATATTCTTCATTCCTTTTCATGAACAAGAGCAACAACAGAGTAGCTGAGGGCTATGGAATTGGAAAATATTTGAAGGAAAATTATAAAAATAAATAAATAAGCTTTTCATGAACAAGAATAACAACAGAGGCGTGTTTGTTATTAGTACCTTTGTTTCCGGTTTATATTGTGTTATTGTTTGGTGCTTAGAAATGTAAGTAAATTTGGAGCTTGTGAATTTGGTGCTTGGAATGCAGGGGTTAAAGTTGGATTAAGTTGGAATGCTTGTGAAGTTACTTTTGATTTTCTGCTATTTTGTTGGATTAAAGTTGTTTTGTTAAAGGGTTATATTGTTGTTAAGTTTGAGACAGTAAATAGCTCTATTGTTCTGTCATTTAAATTTTTCAAGAATCATGTTGTTGAATTCTTGACATTAAAACTCTGTTATTGGAACAGGATATTGTTAATGGATAATTCGGATGCAGATACGGCGTGGATACAAATCTGTTATTTTGTTGAATTTCAAAAGAATGACAAAGGATTCTGGACAAGAAAATTTGTGGGAGATGACGAAGAAAATTTGACAGCAATACTTGTTCGAAAATCTATTTTATATGATGAATTGTACAAGAAAGTAATAGAGGAGCTGAAAATTGATTCTATGCTATATGAATTGGAGATGCGATGTGAAACCCCTGTACGGTCCGGTTATTCAGAACGACCAATGAAAATTGATTGTGATAATCGGGTGAGGTGGTTTATGTCGTATATTGATAGGACAAAGCTAAGCATAACGTTGAAGAAAAAAGATTTTGAAATTCAAGAACCTTATGTTGTGAAATCGGGTGCATCTGTAGAATGGCTTGCAGGAAGTCATAATGTTGTGATTGATGATAACGGTAGGGATGCTTACGGTATTGGCAGAGAAAGTCTTGAGTCTCATAGAGTCGAGAAATGTCACAATATTACGATTGATGGTAATGGTAGAGATGCTTACGGTATTGGCGGAGAAAGTCTTGAGTCTTATGGGCTTGAGGAAAGTCACAATATTGCGATTGATGATTATAATGTTGATACTTATGGTCTTGGTGGAAAAAGTCCTCAGAGAGGTGTTGTCGCAGTGGACCCCTTATTGTCGTCTTTGGGTGAAGATGTCGTGTTGAATACGTGGCAGTCATCTTTCATAATAGAAATGATGATGTTTTGGATAATGATGAAAATGATACCCACAACTGCGCATGATGTTGATGATATCTTCAACCACAATATCTTGGATGACAAAGAATATATGGATACTTCAGATGACGGTAATGTTGAAGAGGATACACATGAAAAAACACCTATTGGAGATACTTTGGATGACAATAATAATGGTTTGAATTCTCATGAAGCCCCGTTATTGCAATCAATTGGAAGCCTTGATTCAATTCCAAGTAACCGGATAGCCGTCACATGTCTTGATTGAGAATTCTCGAAAACTTAGATATTAGGGACAATGAATTGTTTGCATCGAAAGACCACTTGATACAAAAGTTAGAGATGATGGCGTTGAAGTGTCATTTTGAATTCATACCACAAACGTCAACCCGTATCATTTATGTAGCGCATTGTGCAGTGGTACAATGCGGGTGGAGAGTGCGTGCAACAAAGGTAAATATGTCGGATCCGAGTCTTCCTCTTGAAAACCTTTCAGTAATGCAATTTATGATGGTAATCATTCTTGCTCGCTTAGTGTTCGTAAAAGATCATAGACATGCATCCTACAAGTTTGTTGGAAGACATTATCTTTATAAATTTGAGGCGCTTGATCGTGTTTATACACCTAAGGATATTATTATCGACTTCTTCAATGAGTTTGGATATAAAATAAGTTATGATAGAGCTTATAAGGCTAAAATTCATTCCCTTGAATTGATCCGCAGAAGTTTTGAAGAAAATTATGGAAAATTACCCAAGCTTTGTTATATGTTGGAGAAGCAAAATCCTGACACCAAGACATTCATTGAAACCGGTAATGGAAACGGTTCAAATATATTTTATGGCATTTGGTGTGTGTATACGTGGGTTTCAATCCTTGATTCGCCGTGTTATTTCTGTGGATGGAACACATTTACGATCTAAGTTCAAAGGCACACTAATTGCGGCAACGTGTCAGGATGCAAACTTACAGCTATATCCGCTTGCATGGGGTGTTGTAGATTCAGAAAATATTGATTCATGGACTTGGTTTTTTCGAAAGTTAGTACCGATAACAGGTGACACAAATGAGGTTGTGATAATTTCTGACCGAGCCAGATCCATTAAGAAGGGTTTTGGCAAAGTGTTTAAGCATGCTCGTCATGGATATTATACGTATCACATGCGGTGTAACTTGAAGACCAAATTTCCAAGACTTGGTATTGGACATATGTTCACGAAAGCTTCAGAAGCATATACGAAACAAGAATTTAATGTGTTGTTTGCAGCGTTATGTGCTAAAAAAGAAGGAGAAGGAGGAGTTAAAGAGTATCTTGCCGATGCCCCTGAACGTTATTGGTCTAGAGCACATTTTGATGGTTTGAGATACAATATCATGACCACAAACCATGCCGAGTCACTGAATAGTCTGTTTTTATGTGCTCGAGAATTGTGTATAACTAGTTTGATTGAAGAAATTCGTGCGTTATTGCAGAAATGGTTTGCTGAAAGGCATACAACGTCTACAAATTGTCCGACTCTTCTCACCACACCATTCGAGAAAAAAATGGTGGAAAGATACAATGAGGCAGCAAGTTTAGTTGTTACGGAGGTTTGCGCACCTAACTATGAAGTGCGTCAGGATTCGGTGGTTCATGTTGTTCGCTTGGAGGAAATGAAATGTTCATGTAAGAAATTTGAGTTAGGCAAGTTTCCATGCGCACATGCAATCGTTGCGGCAAAGGAGCAGAACGAGACTGGTTATGATTATTGTAGCCCATATTATACCACGCAATATTGGAGGCGATCATATTCTGAAGCTGTGTATCCTGTGCTAACTGAAGAGGTATGGGACTTTCCCGATGAAGTGCTTGGTAAGAAGGTCTTGGCTCCATTGTTGGATAAAAATCAAAGTGGCCTACCATCATCAACCAAGAGGAAGAAGTCAGCTGGAGAGCACAGAGGTAAAAAATGTAGTCGTTGCAACAAAGATGATGGTCATGACTGCCGCACTTGTTCGAGTTTGGTTGCCTCCGTTCCTTCACTACCGGCATGAGAAGCCGATCCTCGGCCTTGATAAGGTAATTTGGTTGACTATATAGATATGAAATACTAAAAACAAATGATGAGGAGTTGAATTTTCACATGTCACCTTATTTTGGCGCTATGATGTTAGAGAATGATGATGTTTTGGATAATGATGCCATGATTGTTTCATTTTGTTGTGGTGGTTTGTCAAGATCATTGTATCAGTATGACTACGTATCAAAATGATTATGCCGATGAAGCATTTTTTTGTGACCATCTTGTATAATATCAACTACGATGGATAATGCCAGTACTTTTTTTTAATTATTTGATTACTTTTTTGTTTATGAAAACGCAAGTATTTGTTTGTTGCGTTGTCCATTGTAACACAACCGTGGCCGTGATAATCTTGTCATTTTGAAAAATTGAATTTTGGTTGTTAAAAAAAAAGAAAAGAATATCATACCTTGGAGTAACCTTTATTTGTTGATCCTCGGCTTTTGGTCGTACTAAACGACGCCCGTTTTGGTCATTTTCGCGGTTGTCACACCACCGGCCGTGAAGGCCAATGGGTGCTTCCAACTTCTACCTTCGTGGCATCTACTTGCTTTCTCAAACCGCCATTATCTGGGGATTAGTTCGTTGCTTCTTCTTTCTTGTTTCAAGCTTCTACTATCTTCTTCAAGATTCGATCTTTATAGGATCCCACATCAAGAAATGAAAAAATATGAACCGAATTTTTAATCTGTTTTACGGTGTTAAAAGAGTTTTTTATCTTTGAGATTTCATGTCGATAATAATTGCAGTAAGATTTACTGAGAGAGGTCTCCAATGGAGATGTTCTTGTGGTTGAGGCCTTTATTGGGATTCATTTCTTTCTTTTATTTGTTCATTTGTCTCTGCTCACTCCCACCTCATTCTTATCCCGTGCAATGAATCGAAGATTCAACGTCGCGAATGGAAGATTTCCACGGTGGTAGTGGTGCATTCGGCTATCCTAAAATTGAAGGTATGTTCTTTCTAAACAAGGATTCAAATCATTTTGTGGTCAATTTCATATGCGTGCTTGCTTTTCTTGATGGTACCAATCTTAGATGGATCAATTTTTGGTTTGTGGCTTTGTGCCATCATTTATGTGTGATTTTAGATATGAATTGTGCTAATTTAGCTTAGCTTCAAGGTACACAGTCAAGGTGGTTTCTCATTTAGCTTAGCTATCCGCATGAGCAATTTTTATGCTAATTGTTCTTGGGATTATTTTTCCAGTGATCTTAATTTGTTAAGAAATTGAAAGAAATAAAAATAGTTGAGTGAAATTAGGTTTGAGTGGAGTCTTTGTTGGTAAAGTTAGGCCCTTGGCATTTGTATTTTTGGTTTTATCTCAAAATTCGGTTTGAGTGGTCTCTTGTTAGTAAATTTAAGCCCTTGGCATTTGTATTTTTGGTTTTATCTCAAAATTACGATCATTCATATATGTATTAAGTGATGATTTAAGCTCGTCTTACGAATTTTGATGTTATTTTTGTGAAACTTGGTGTGTGTGTGCGGTGGGTTTGTTGAGTTGCATTGAATAAGATGGGAGGAGGATTCATTTCTTTAATCCCAATCTCTACGCCATTTGGGATTTTAGCTTTATTTCTACCGTTACAAGTAGGGGTAAGGATTCAATTAGTTGTTGTCGTATATATTCGAGGATTTAAGGTTTTGTTCATGCAATTTGTGCTCTTACGCTTCACTATGTTCTCAATTTACGTTCTGATACTTCTTGACTAATCGTTAATTTCACCTTGATCACCTTCTTTCTCTTGTCTGACTTTAAATGATTCGGTTTCCCTCTTTTCCTCTATGTTTTCCCTTCCTTGTGAATTGAATAAATATTTTGGTGTATAACGCGCATTTTTCAATTTCTGATTCTGATAAATGAAGTAGAGGCATTGTATGAACTATTCAAGAAATTGAGTAGTTCAATTATAGATGATGGAGTGATTCATAAGGTACAACGAGACTTCTATACCCTTTGAATTATATAAGGTTTGGATTTTTGCTCGAAGTTTACCTTTGAATGTTGATTCTTGTTTTGGGAAGAGCTTGATTTGGATGAAGGTATTTGCCACTTGTTCTTGCATTTGGATGAAGGTATTTGCCTGTTCTATTCTACTATGGTTGTTGATTTTATGTATTATTTGCTTACTTTCCTTTCAACTGTTCTATTCTTGAATTTGATGTTTTGCTTGGCATTTTAGGATATTTTGATTTTGTTGTTGTTGTTGTTGTTGTTGTTGTAGATAATTGCATTCATGCGAGATATAGTCACTTGAACACTTGTGAATTCTTAGCATGTTGTAGAATTTGTGTATAAAGTTTGTTATCGTTCACGGTCAACTTCCATTCATTTTTTGGTCTTGAACTATGGCTTGGCTTCGAAAATGCTCATTTTAATAGTTAGGATTTGATATTTATTGTCATGGTGGCTCGTCGACGACCTTGTATATGATTTGCAATAGTTTAATGTTCCACCGTTAACCTTTATGTTTTGAATGGTTCAAGTTTCTCTGCAAACTTTATTATATGATAGTGCCGAGAGAGGAAAATGGATTTTGAGGGTGATATTTAGAGTGGTTAGGCTATCAATGTGTTTCTCACTATGTTTATTTTGTAGGAATTGTAGTGTTTGTTACTGTCTTTATACCACTTTCTTTGCACTTTCATGTAGTTGCGGTGAGGGGCATATGTTGTATGCCTCTGTTGTAGTCTTCATTTGTTATTGGATTTTGGTTTAATGGTTATCTTTATCGTGATCTGTTTGGAAAAAGTTGGGATTTTGTTTTTGAATTGTGAAAATGGAGTTTAAGGCGTTCTTGACATCATTAGGGACTTCTTTCATTTTGTTTGTGGTGCTTATCTTTGTTGTTCGCATGGCTTTCAAGGAAGGTGATAATTATGTCATTTACTCTTTAATTGGATCTTGAAAGGCTTAGATCCGATGAGAGTGGGAAGAAGACCATAACCCGTTTGTTTGGATCCGAGAGGCGTTATCTTCAAGTGAAGTGGCGTCATCGAGTTTACGGTGTCGATTCTACTTGTCTATTTTGTCTTCCTCACCACTTGGTATGTATATATACATATCTCAACTGTTCCATTGCAAATTTTTCTTAGCTTTTTATTTGGTCGTTCTATTGCATTGTGTTTTCCCCATTTATTTACCTTGTAACTTGTAAGCAGCTACATTTTTTAGTTTGAGTTTTCATGGTTTACCATTTATAAATTTATTTTTATGTTTAAGTGGTAAGCAAAAAAAAAAAAAAAAAAAAAAATCGCCGTTTGCTTTTAGCTAAAGTTCCATGGACGAGAATTTTAGGATCTGGGCTTTTGGTGGTTAGAGATCCAGGCATGTTTAAGTATACGGTATTGTCCTTTAAATGTTTCCTGCAGACCAAGATTCTCTTCTTTATAAAAGTGAAGAAGTTCGGTTGATGCTCTAAAGGTTTTCTTCACATTGCTATGTTATTACAGATAATTCTTCTTTTAGGATATGGCCTTGATGCACCACCAAAGAAATTATTTACGCAAAGGCGTTCTTTGAAAGATGGAAGTGACAACGTAAGCGATGGTTTTGATAAGCATAAGGAATATGGGACACAATCATTTTCTTTTTATCTCTGCGACTGTATTGTTATTCTCTTTTTGGGTTGCATTATGGACATGTTACATATTGGTTCTCTGCGGTATTTCTTTGAAAGAAGCGCGGCAATCTCTTGAAGATGTTTCAAAGGTATCACTCCATTTGAGTTTAACTGCCTTTATTTTATCTCGAATTTTTGACCTCGTCTATATTTATTAATGAAACCGAAATTGCATCATTCTTGTTACAAACACCATATACAATTTACACATCTTCACTACTGACACATTTCTCACACACAATTCGCATTGATAAGCTTAAAGTGCTTCCCACGCCATAAGTTCACCAACCTGTTTTGCTCTTTATTCTCAACCACGTGGCGCTAACTTGATTCGACATCTGCGCATCGTTCTCCTCACAACGGTCCCTTTCCTTAGCAAGGCTTTTCGGAAAACAATCCGGATATGATCCTAAAAGCTACACACATCTCCAGGTAATATATCCAACTGAGGGCCCAAAACGCGCATCGCGCGCTTACCGTAACTAGTATATATATATTGCCGAACCCCAGTCTAACATTTTGACGGAGCACTTTAATCGCGTTGACCTAAAATCGATCGAACGTCAGTCTATCGTCGACTTATGTGTGATCAATCCGGATCATAGTAACACCTTAACTGAATATCTGTCTAACGTCGGATTATGTTGACCAGCCCGGATCACAGTAACCTTCTTGACCAAACCTCGGTCTAACGTCGACTTATGTGTGATCAACCCGGATCACAGTAAATGCCTGGACTGCACCTGGGTCTAACATTGGATTATGTGTGATCAACCATAAGCACAGTAATCGCCTGACCGAACCTCGATCTAATATCGATTTATGTGTGATCAACACATATCATGGTAAACACCTTAACCGAACATCCGTCTAACGTCGGATTACGTCGACCAACCCGGATCACAGTAACCGCCTTTGACCAAACATCGGTCTAACGTCGACTTATGTGAGATCAACCTGGATTATAGTAAACACCTTAATTGAACATCTGTCTAACGTCGGATTATGTTGACCATCCCGGATCACAGTAACCGCCGTGACCAAACTTCGGTCTAACGTCGACTTATGTGTGATCAATCCGGATCATAGTAAACACCTTAACCGAACATCTGTCTAACGTCGGATGATGTTGACCAACCCGGATCACAGTAACCGCCTTGACCAAACTTCGGTCTAACGTCGACTTATGTGTGATCAACCCGGATCATAGTAAACACCTTAACCGAACATCTGTCGATTATGTTGACCAACCCGGATCACAGTAACCGCCTTGAGTGATCAACCCGGATCATAGTAAACAGCTTAACCGAACATCTGTCTAACGTCAGATTATGTTGACCAACCCGGATCACAGTAACCGCCTTGACCAAACCTCGTTTTAACATCGACTTATGTGTGATCAACCCGGTTCACAGTAAATGACTGGATTGCACCTGGGTCTAACATCGGATTATGTGTGATCAACCTTAAGCACAGTAATCGCCTGAACGAACCTCGATCTAATATCGATTTATGTGTGATCAACACAGATCATGGTAAACACCTTAACCGAACATTTGTCTAACGTCGGATTATGTCGACCAACCCGGATCATAGTAATTTCCTTGACCAAACCTCGGTCTAACTTCAACCCGGATCACAATAACGCGCGCCGACCAAACCTCGGTTTAACGTTGATTTATATGTGATCAACCCGATCACGATAAATGCCTTGGCGAACCCTGGTCTAACTTCGGATTATGTGTGATTAACCTTAAGCACGATGTCGCTGACCGAACCTCGATCTAAAGTCGATTTATGTGTGATCAACCCGGATTACATTAAACTCATTGACTGAACTCGGATCACAATAAACGCATTGACAATAAATGATTACGTGTGGTAACCTCGTGGACAATATCAATTTGAGTTTTTTTTTATCTTGAGCTACCCGAATAAATGACCGACCCAAAAATTTGAGTTTCAACAAGTTGTTCGTGAGATGTAAGTATATATGCTAAACTACATCGTTTTATCACTGCCTATATAAAGCATCCACCCTAACCCTAACCCTAAAAAAAACTCATATTCATAACTAGTTAACAACTCATGGTGCGGCTTTCTCCTCCAAACCCCATTCCCGTCGGCTTACACACACATCCAGCTTGAATCAGGCTTACTGATTGCGTTCTGCCTCTCCGCTGCTCTTGTGCCCCGCCGCTCTGCTTCTCTTGTGCTCCGCCGCTCCGCTTCTCTTGTGCTCCACCGCTCCGCCGCTCCGGTTGTTGTATCACATAAGGGTATCACCGCCGCTGCTCTTGGGTAAAAAGTTCAGTACTTTAGCCTTTTTTTTTAGTGCTTTTAATCGTTCTTGTTTCTCTTGTATTTTGAAAAATACATTGTATGTTAAAGGAGCTATATTTTTTAAGGGCATTGTTAATGACACTACACCCAATATACTTAGGCACCACACCTGTGTAAAATTCGTCTAAAAAGGGTTTTCCATGAGATGGGAAATGAAAACTATTAGCTACACATGAAGTTTGTGAATAAGTGAGTGTCTGATAATGAGCAAGGAATATCCGCCTTTCTGCTAAACAGGATGTATTGAACCCATAATTCATTAGATACCTTTTATGAATGTCAACTAAGTATCGTAAGTAAATTGCTCCTGGTTGTTCAATCATTTGATAACCAGAGTCATTCTTTGATAAATGATCGCTATGGTCAGACCCCATAGAGTTAGATCAATCCCCTTCGACTTTTTAGAGGTCGAAATGTGTTATTTCAACTCCTGAAAAGTCGAAATGTGTTATTTCGACCTCTAAAAAGTCGAATTTTGCACAGGTGTGGTGTCCGAGTATATTGGATGTGGTGCCATTAACATTGCCCATTTTTGAATATGGTTTTACTACAGGTGTTGTTTTGTTTTGTAATTTCTAAGATAACAACTTTATCTGCAATTAATTTCCCGCTAGCCTTATCTATGATGTCCGTCTTTCTGACAGATAGTACTATGAGATAATTCAAAGTGAGTAACACCTGTAGTAGTAATCCATGGCAGGAAAGAAAACATTACCCAGTCCTCTTGAAAATGCTATATATTATTACTACAGATGTTATTCGCTTTGTATATCTCTGTCTCCCCCTCCTCTTTTCTAAGTGTTGTCTTTTCAAAGTGGTGTTGTTGATAATTCAGAGTTTTGTTGTTGTTAGAGTACATGAACAATTTACAATGACAAATAAAACCTGTATATTTGACAACAAAGTTATTATGTATTGAAGAAATGGGACTTGTTTTCATCATCACTTGTTATTTGTTATGTATATATGTTGGCACTTCAATTCTGTTACTAATAAAATCAAGCAAAAATAGTATCACCGCCTGACAAGTGAAAAACAAACAACAAAGGTATAAGGCCTGTTCGAATACACACTTTGACATTCTGGTATTGCTCTTCAGTGTATATGGCAAAAAAAAAAATGGTTGGAGAAAAGGAGTTCTATTACTTGCAAATACGATCATCTATGATGTATGTATATCATAAAACTTTCTATGCTTTGAGTTTTGATGTAAGATCATCAATTTAGCTTTCCTGTTTTGTTGTAATATTTACGAAAAATAACATGGAGAAATGGCAGATTTTTTCTCAAACGAGTCAAACCTTAAAGAAGGTCATATTAGACATTGAAGAAGCTCAAATGAATTCCATTTAACCATTTTTCTTAACATGGTGAACAGCTTAAGTGGTTTGTTTTCTTTAGTTATGGTTTCTTTGTCGTCTACTTTCTACTGAAATGTTTGGTTGATGGGCTTCTGTGTTTTGGTAGGTTGAATAGAAAGGGTAAAATTCCTTCCATGGCTTACTTCAGTGTATCTTTATCCCCTGTGGCATATATATATTTTTTATTCTTTATATACACGTACGACCAACTGTATGAGATTCCTGTAGACGTTTTGCTGATGAAATATAGAGATTCTCTAAATTTTTGGGAATTACGCAGCTAATTCATCTGTTGAACTTGCAGGTTGTTGATTTTTGGTGAAAATATAAAAAACTTATCTTTAAGAGAAAATGCGTATTCTAGTTTGATTGTTTGGAAATCAAAATGAATAGTGTGGTTTCAAGATTGAGGTTTTATTTGCCTCGTGAAGTATTCCGAAGACCTATATTGTCTGCTACCACCATTCGTAATCTTGGGCAGCCTGCTAGGAAGGAAGAGGAGGCGGAAGAAGTACATATTGATCAGAGAATGCTCCCTGCTGACTATGACCCTGCTAATTTTGATCCTACAGAACACAGGAGTCCACCAACAGAGAGAGTCTGGAAGCTCGTGGATGAAATATCTGGACTTGCATTGTCTGAGGTGTCAGAGCTCTCATCAATTTTGATGAATAAGCTGGGCATGAAGGAGCTTGCAGTTGTCGGTGTTATGAAACCGGGTGCAGCTGGTTTTGCTGTTTCCTCAATGAAAGCTCCGGATGCAGCTAAAGAGGAGGCAAGTCATACGATGCAGCTTCGAAAATAAAGATAATCAATTTAATGATTTGGGGTTGAAGGAAGCGAAGGATTTAGTGGAGAAGTCGCCTGCTGTTATCAAAAAGGGTGTTTCGCTGAACAAATCATCGAGAAATTGAAGGCTGTTGGGGCCAAAGCTGTGATGGAGTGAAGTGAAAAATGGTATTTAATTCCTTCTGTGCTAGTTTCTGGATCTAAAGGATATTTTGTATTTCAATTATTGTTTCGTTCAAGTTGGTTTTATAACATAAACACTTCTCTTAGCAGACATTTCTGCTGCCTGTGTCAATAAATTTCATGTTTCTTATGTCTGTGTTAAATTAAGTGCCTGGAGTTTCATATTCATTCAGCAATACTAGAGGTTGAAATTTCTCCTGTAAACTGTAAACTGTAAACTGTAAACTGGGCGTTATTGTAATTGACAAACATGCATCGTGTTGAAGGATAATTCTTGAAGTAATGGTGTGCCCCAGATTGATTTTGGAGCTAATAGTGCACTTAACACAACGAGATACAACAACGGGGTTGTCTTTTATTCCTTTTAGAGAAGTTCTAGAGATCGGCAAGTGCCCTCCTAGTTCCGACATGGCGAGTCTGTAATCTGACCACTAACAATAAGCGATCATGGTTCTTATTTCAACTAACAAGTGGGATCCAATATGATGAGTATATCCTTGAATGCGATCTTGTATTCTAGAAGGGCATGTTAGGTAGTGAGAAAAGACTTGAGAAAAACTTGCATAGTGTGTTTTTTTTTTATGGAGGTCCCACAAAAAGAAGAGATCGTAGTGAAGAGGGCCTTTTGACATTTCATATGCGCTTCTGAGCCAGATCAACCATGGTAGAAGGATAACGATTCTGAATGTCTATATACAAAGTAAATAAACTCGTATTAGTGGTTTTCCATGCAGATTTCGTATTAGGCAACAAGCAATTGATGGTCAAGTGTGAGTGTAAGATTCACATAATGAATAACAATCAAGCTAACTCCCTTGAAGATGGCGTCGTTGATAGCGTATAGTAAAATTTCCTTTTTCCCTTAGTTTTTTCTTTCAACAAAGAAGCAAGTAAATTCATAAAAAATAACATACAATACAGAATACAAAATTCCAATCATACGAATTTGTTTAAGTATCATATTGTGTACGTACGTCCGAATAGTTGGGATCTCAATTTTGTTGATGGATGATGATTTAGGCACATACTATTCCACA
Source organism: Gentiana macrophylla (assembly GCA_026214975.1). Taxonomy (NCBI): domain Eukaryota; kingdom Viridiplantae; phylum Streptophyta; class Magnoliopsida; order Gentianales; family Gentianaceae; genus Gentiana; species Gentiana macrophylla. The sequence continues at coordinate 117,558,163 of CM047811.1, forward strand.
CACACACTTTCTCAACCAATCATTGAAATGTAAAATAAAATAAAAAAATTTAAATAAAAAAAAAAAAAAGGAAAAGCTGAAAAACCTAGACCACAAAACTTAAAATCGGGGGATGAGTTGGGGACGAGATTCAGTCCCTTTATCATCTTTCTTTGTTGATAAGAAAGTGATATGTCTACCTCATTGATTATACATTAAAAATATATATATAAAATGGTTTTGATGATAAATTCCATATAAACAAATCAAAAAAGTCAATAAAATAGTAACATCCCAACCCTTTATTGACGATGTATAAACAAATGGTGTAAATTGAACATTTTTCGTTAATAATGTCACTATAGTAATCTAAGTAATGACTAGTAGCACAAGTCATACGAGTAAAGCAATATTTATTATCACAAGCATGAACCATTACCACTGTACTTTCCGAAACAAAAAAAAAAAAAAAAAAAAAAAAAAGAAAAACCATTACCATTGTACTTAATTAAAATAATAATATAAGTGACCGGAGATTATTCCCTTCCTAAAAGTTCCCATTTTTTTAATATGTTAAATTTGTTATAACGAATGTTATAGATGCATATACATGTGTTATAACTAGAAGGCGTAATATTTTGATGTTCATTAGATAACACTATGAATATATACGTTACGATCAACGGATATATCAATTAGATAAAATACCTATAAATATACGATATCATCAACGGATATTTTTAACCCATAAACCACGTGTAATATGTCGTGTGTTTATTAATGAGTGATGATACAGACACAATCGTTATGACACAACGAATGCCACATCGGATATCTATACATCAATGGTGTAGATACATATTGTGGCACTCGTTGCGTCACAACGATTGTGTTTGTATCATTACTCATTATAATGTGGATAAAATAAGATCAAGGGCAATGTTCAGCCGAGCACCTCATTTATATATAGTATGTGATATATATGAGATAATAAGAGCTAGTTGTAGCAAAATAAAAGTGATCGATGATCTTATTTAGTTATAAGGGCGTTAAAATTTAAGAAGAAAACTTATTTAGTTATAAGGGCATTCTAATTTCAGTGGATAAAGAGGAAGAAGGAAAAAAAAAGGAAGGAGGAAAAAAAAAAAAAAAAAAGCGTTCAAAGTTATAATATATATATATATATATATATATATATATATATATATATATATATATATAACTTACTGAACGTGTGGATGGTTTTTTTATTTTTTTTTAATTTTTAATTTTAATTCACCATATTTCTAAAGGTCGTATATTTTAATCTAAAACTCGGATCATCATAATTTTTCACTAAAATTCATATTTTTTCGTCTTCTTTATTCGAAAATCAAATTTGATATTTTTCCTAATAAATTTCATAAAATCAATTTTTTTCTTCATAAAAATCGACGTGACGTATTGATCATCGTCATGCATTGACCACCTACCGGATGCATTGGCCACGGGATCCATTAACCACCCCGATCGTTGACCGCGCGATTCATTGGCTACCATGATGTATTGACCGCCGCTATCCATTGACAACCTTGATCAGTGACATCTCATTGTAGCGATTTATGCAATTACGTCTCATTGTAGCGATTTATGCAGTGACTTCTTATTGTAGCGATCTATGCAGTGATGTCTTATTGTATCGAATTATGCATTTGATGTGTTATTGTAACGATTTATGCGGTGGCGTGTTATTGTAACAATTTATGCATACCTTTGGTTGTAAAATATGCATTTAAACCAAAAAAAAAAAAAAAAAAATATAGTTATTTTACAAAGTTATCGAAAATTTAAACCAACACTAATCAAATAAACCAACATCAATCAAATATTTAAAGATAACAAAGAAATAAAGTTACTTTACAAAGTTATCAAATGTGTGTATCAAGTTGTATATGCGGTGACATCAATATCATTGCATCGCTTATCTAATTGTAAATACGATCATCAATGTCACCGCTTGAGACATCAATGTCCACTGCGTAAGTCATCAATGTCCCTGCGTGATCAAACATCAATGTCATTTCGCATAAGTCGTCCAATGTCCCTCAGATCGTACATCAATGTCATTTGCGCATAAAACCTAACAATTGCATCGATCACTCTGCTCTTGTTTTGCATTTCTCCAAATGTGGAGCTTTTAATATGGATAAAGTACAAGTTTGGTGAAACAACAAAGACTCTTCACTATGACTCTTGTAATGGCAACACGTTGTTTGTGCCCTCTTGATAATTGGATTCATTGTGGAATCCCTCAATTCTTTAACACGATCTTGAATCATTTGACGATCTTGTTTAGCTTAATGTCCTTGCATCATTCATCAATGTCATTGCATCGGACATCAATGTCCTCAGATCAAACATCAATGTCATTTCATAAGTCATCAATGTCCTTGACGATATCAATGTCATTTGCATCGACACATCAAACCGTATCCTTTAGAATTTTGACGATCCGAGTTTTAGATCAAAATATATAACCTTTAGAAATATTGTGAATTTAAATAAATAAAATAAAATAAAATAAAAACAAACAAACATCAGTGCTTTTTTTTTTCTTTTTTTTTTCCTCCATCCGGTGCTTCCTCTTTTTTTTTTTTTTTTGTTCCTTCCTTTTTTCCCTTTTTCTTTATCCACTTGAAATTAGAATGTCCTTATAACTAAATAAGTTTCCTTCTTAAAATTAGAATGTCCTTATAACTAAATAAGATTTTGGATTGTCCTAAATGATCATTAATTCTCTAACGATGGCCTTATAGCTAATATCCACTTTTATTTTTACCTTTTGCTAGCTTTCTCTTCTCCATAGATACAAATATTATTTATAAATAATAAAAAGGTAGTAGTATTTTATTTTTTTTACGAAGCCAGGCTTACTAATTTTTCAAAAAAAAAAAAAAAAAAAAAAAATCATGCCTAGTACGTATTTCCTTTTTTATGATTTGTTTAAAACATGTTATGCTAACATGTAGATAATTTTGTTAACTGTTGGTGAATCAACCAACGTACCGAACCGACATAAATTAGATAAAATGATATTTGATATCACAAATTTTAAAATGGTATAGACTTAAATTTGATTTGGTAGTCCTGAATCAATTGGATATACGATATTTGAAGTGGTCATCTATGTCTAAAATAAATGCACCGATCATATTTTTTAACATTGACGACATGATGGTCATATTTTATGAGTTTGGACCACCATAAAATAGTTGATTTGATATTTTAAAAACACACATAAAACTTTGAAATAAGGTTTTTTTTATGTGATTTCTATTAGCACTCTGTAAATGATTCCGGCAACACATCTACATACAAATTTGTGCATGTGAATATGATATCAAAAGTAATTACGAGATGCCAATTGAACTCACTTTTATTTATTTAAAATAAATGTCCCTATGTATTAATGCTAGGCCCATCAGTAAAATGCATTTCGCTCGTCCAACTACCAAATGTCCTTTGTCTTGCTTCCCTTAACACATAAGTAAATTTAAAGCCCAATATCTATACATATTGGGGATTCCCATGACACTCATATTTTGTTTCGAGCGTCACTTATCGTATCTAAAAAAATTACTTCAAAACAACGATTGTATTTGTTAAAAAAACGTAACTGCTATTTACATTTTGTAATGTCTTGAACCATAAGCAATGTCAAAACGGTCATAGATCATTCGACACATGCACATTTCATGTTTAAAAGGATGTGATCCTTACATAGTAGTTGCATCATACAAAAAGAGTAGAAGACAAAAATAAATTCATACATCAAAATGCACATAAGTCGAAACAAACGTTAAATATCATAATTGATCATACTCAAAATTGAAATAACATAGAACTAGAAACTTTACATGTTGCGGATGCGGATGGCCTGTTGCAAATTGGGTAGGTCAAACTTTCATAAATTTAGATTCTTTGTTACATAATGATCTACAACTCGAAGAAAACAAGATGACAATCCAATTGGGCCATACTTTTCAAATAAATTACATAGTTTCCAATTCCACACAAAAAAATGAATGCATTTGATTTACCTATCTATTACTCAAAGAAAAAAAACTGAAACGATATAAAAATTAACAATGCTAGGTGCGCTACCCAAGAAATGAAAGTACAAAATTGTCAACAAGAAAAAAAAACATCCTAAAGCATGATATCTAAGAATCATAAAAACAATTGTCCTCTATGAGGTCTTTTCCTGTTTCCTAGGTCTCTATATTATCAGTGTCTGAAATGTTATAATTCGAGTATTAGGAGTCGAGAGGGTGGTAGCTATGTTAGGAGTATCAGTCTTGGCTTTTTAATTCAAACTCTTTTTTTGGCCTTCTAAAAGTAGATGAGTCTGAAGAAAAATTAGCAGTAATGGCTCTTTTTTTTTCATACCCTTTTTTTTTACCCCATCTGTTATACCCTCAGTAAAATAGATGAGTGGAAGGATGGCCTCTCAAATACTCTGTGACTTTTTGAGAGTCATTCTACAATTTGAATGAGGCAACTTGTATTTTAATACTTTTACAAGTGGGTCATAATATTATTTTATTTTATTTTTACCTTTCCAGCTAGGATTTAGATGGCCATGAACAAACTGGCTACTACGACTACTCTTAGTATTGGTTTCAAGGTTCTTGGAAGTTATATGCAGGTTTATTGAAGAACTGGGAAGATACGTGAGTAGGAAGTAGGAACCTATCAGATTTAGTTATCAACTTAGTATCTTTTTTTTTTGGGTAAGAAGAGGATTTTTGGCAAATTGTGACACTTGTTTTTTTTTTCATTGGTTGTTTTTTCTTTTTTTTTTTACTGTTCATGACCCAGCCTAAAATTTTTTTAAAATTTTTTTTTACTGTTAATGGCCCAGTGCAGATTTTTTTTTTTAAAAAGAATGGTTTGAGTTAAATTGTTCCATTTTGGAGGACTCAATTGTATCACCTTTTAATGTGTGAATAAATGTAGCAAATGTATGGCTATTTTCAAAATATAAGGCAACGACTTGTTGCCGACACGATCTTTGTATCATACCAAAATAATTGTGTTAACGTTTACATGAAATATTATAAATTTCTTAAAATAAATTCATTTCATAAAAAAAAATATATCGTTTGTGACACGCGATATGTCTTATTTTAATATATAAAGCATCTACATATTCAGCTTACTGCGATCTTTATATCATGCCAAAAAAAATTTGGATTTGATTGATTACATGAAATATTAAATTTCTTGAAATGAATTTTTTCGTAAAAAAACATATCGTTTATATAAAATATTAAATATCCTGAAAAAAATTATTTACGCCACAAATATTGTTAAACCTGGCATTTATAGTGTATTGTTGATTTAATTTCTATGGAAATTGAATTGTGTATTTTACCATGGCCGTTAAAATTAGCCAGATCCGAGAATACAAAAAGGGTTCGGTAGTGTCGAAAGGTGTCGATTTTGTGTCGTGGAGTGTTCACAAATGTGTGTTAGATTTTAATTAAAATTTTAATTAATATTCATTTCATCCACCGACAATTTGTTGGATATGGCGGGGGTGTATCGAGCGTGTCGTGTCGTGTTTTTGGTAGAAACGCGTGTTGTTGCAAAATAATGTCGAAGATAGCTTCATTTTTTCGTTAAAATAGATTTAAGTATTAATTGACAAAAATTGTTCAATGAGTGTCGAAAAGTATCCATACGATGTCGGGAGGTGTCGAAGATGTGTCGGATATTCATTTCATCAACCGACACGTGTCGGACATGCCATCGTAATGTATCAGAGCGTATCATGTCGTGTTGGTTGTCGGACACGTATCGTATACCTTTTTATAGTTTACTCGGGTTTATTATTTCAGTCCTCTATGATTATTACATTTGTTGATTCACTTTTAATTTTCACATTTCGGTGATTATAAAAATAAACCGGAGCACTAATAGTGCAGAGCACGCTTGCTTTCTTGGATGTTCCACATTTTCCCTATATCATTTACATATTCCAACGACTCATCATTTATTATAAAATACTGTTACATCTCTGGCCTGAAGCCAAAAATCCAATTCATCAACGATGCATACATACGTTAAATTACATTGTATATTTACAATCTGGGACACCGGGAGTGCGGAGCACGGATGCCTCTTTTCCTAGTATATATATTAGATGCCTATTTTTTTATTTTTGTTTATTTTCCTTTCCCAGGCAGTGGTTCTTCTGTTGTTTAATTCTGCCACCACATTGACTTATGGTGACATAAGGACCGTGTTAAATTTGGATGACGAGGAACTTTCGAGAGTACTTACATCCTTATCATGTCCCGAATATACAATCCTCAACAAGGAGTGTTAACGGTGAATTTTATGGTTTTTATCGCTTTATTCCGTAACAATATTCTTCGTATTTTATTACTTTTTATAGAAAAGTAGGAGTTTAATTGAAATATTGAGGGGTTGTGTATGAAAAGGATTAAAATGCAAATTCGAGCTATTTATGTGGTTTATTAGTCATTTTCTATCTATATATATATTTCTACAGTTTGCATGTTTTTACCCCCTTGTAGATATACACTTTTCGAGCTAAAAAAGAGGATTAAATGGTGTCAAGGATTGAGTTTATACAAAGGAAAAGAGATAAAGGGGAAGTCGGTTGAAGATAAAGATGAGAAAATCACTTTTTGACCAAGTTGAACGCACGTTTGATGTGGCGTCCCACTGGATTGGGGCGTCCACTATTCGGATGGCGTCCAGAAAGGAGATTTTTGATCAGAGTTTGATGATTTTTAGCGAACGAAGGCGTCGATTTTGCATAGGGCGTCGTCCCAATCGGCTTCGGCCCGACTCAAATAAGTTTTACAAGCCGGACGGACGCCCACTCTCTTGACGGGCGTCTAGCCGCCGCGACGCCTAAACCGACTTTAGAATTCTATATAAGGCGTATTTTCAACCCTAATAATCGAATTTTACACGGAGCACCGCGATACCCTAGCGGCAATAAGCATACACACTAAAAACATGAGTCTTCTTCTTTCAATCCTCTCTTGAGAGATCAAGGATGATTGAGGCTAAACGATTCATGATGGGACAACAGGATGAAGCCAACACAACACCATCACAACCAAGGGATTTTCGAGTAGCAATTGTTTAGTGAGTTTGAATTTTAATTTCTTTATCAATTGAATAGATTTGAATGTTTGGTTTATTAGATTGAGAGATCAATGAAACGTTTATCTGTTTTGAATTTTAATGAGAATTGGATTCATATATAGAACCGTTCTTTTGATACGATTAGTAATAATTCAAGAGATTGTTTATTATTGATTGGGTAGGAGATTCGGAGACGATCTCGTGATCATGTTCTTAAATTGTTAATTTTGTTTTACTTGAGAAAGAAAACAAAAGCTAAGTAAATTTGATTAAGGAAACTAGATCGAATTTATGTTAGATCATACCAAGAAATATAACTCAATTCATAACTTGGTTGGGTGGTGGTTGTTTGGTGGATTAAGTGTCGCCCCTCTTGTCCTTTAAATTCATAAGAAAGTTCGTAACTTTTTGCATATTAGCTTAGATTCTTAGTTCATTAGTTTAAGATTAGTTCAATTTGATTGCTACGTTTAGTTGTTTTTTAGGAACCCTAGTTATTAATTGTTATTTTTCTCGCAAATTTTCGCTTTCCAAGTTCTTGTTCATCGATCTTTTTCATCATCTTAATTATCTGTTCATTGTTTTTTATAGTTTAATTAGTTTAAACCCTAGTTGTAGTTAATAGTCGTGACACAATCGATAGAATAATTGTTCCTTGATCCGATAATCATACGATTCCCTTAGGACGACTCGGTAACACCCTATACTACGAACCTTATACTTGGGGTGTTCCGGTAATTATAAATTTAAAACACGTTTTTACCGAACAAGTTTTTGGCGCCGTTGCCGGGGAATCGGTAACGGTTGTCGGATTTTACTTAGAACAGTTTTCTGTGTCAAAAGGGATCGCTTTAGCACACGGTAGTATTTTGGCCGTAACTTTCGGCTCGAGTGTCCGTTTGGCGCGCAGGACCCCAATTCGGAAAGCTCGTTCCGACGCCGACGACGTGGTGAATGCCGGAGGCCGTTCGACACCGTTTTCGAGGTCAAAATCTGCTGTTTTCCCCTCCTTTTTGGTCCTAGAAGATTTCAACACGTTTTTTTTACCGTCTCAGTGCCTTTTCTGTTTTAAATTTTTCGTAGGTAGGTTTCTTTGCTTGTTTCTGTTTCCAGATCTTTTCTAAATTCGAAAATATATTATAAAAAAAAAAGAGAAACTTTCTAACCGGGCGTCCATCCTTTCAGACGCCCGTCTGTTCTAATTTTTTTTTCTCTGCATCGTTTAAAATTTGATCGATTTTAGCGTCTGAATTACCAAACGCTCGTCCAGACTTTAAACGCCCGTCTACCCCCTATCTCTCTTCGACGCCCGATTCGATTGCTCAACAAACAAGCGTTCACTTCCTGAATCCTCTCTGAACTAGCGTTCACTTACGCCGAACGCCGATTCGATCTCTCGAAAATTCACTTTTCTTTTCTCTTCTCTTCTCTTCTATCTTTCAAAATTTCTAAATCCTCCAATCTTCTCTCGAACTCGTTCATCAACCTGCGGTTGATTTCTTCCTTTCGCTCTTCCGGTTTATGCAAACCAGGAGTAAGAAAAGGACCTCTCATCTTTAATCCCGAGCCTGAGCGATCTATTCTCGGAGAAAGCTCTTCCCGAATCCGGACATTATGGCTAACGAACTTCAAAATCCGGATCCCCAAGCCCAAATGAATCTCCTCCTTCAACAGATGCAGTAATACAACAACAACAGAATCAACAAGTCGGAATAAATAATCGGTTTCAACAATTCCGTCAAAACAAACTAAACCAGATTAAATCAAGACCCCTATGCTCCCTATCTTGACCAAGACTTCTGGAAGGGCATAGACCTATTCGCCTCCGGACATGGGGCAAGTAAACTTCGATCCGAAAAATGGAGTGGTAGGATCCGGTCCGCAATAGTTCTTTTCATGGCACTCGCCGACGAAGATCCCCATGACTTCTTGTCCACCTTCGCTCAAATCTGCGAAGCGAGCCAACGCATCCGGTGTTGATTCCGAGATTGTCAAGTTAAAACTCTTCCCGTTTGCTCTAAAGGGTGAAGCAAACCGTTGGTTCAAATCTTTAGCCCATCATTCTCTCCGTACCTGGAATGATGTCAAAAGAGCCTTTGCTCTGAAGTTTGTCTCACCTGGGACAATCATGGACATGAAAAGGGAGATAGCCACATTTGAACAACTTGATGGTGAGAGTGTGGGGAAAGCATGGGAGAGACTAAATCATTGATGAGAAAGTGCCCCAACCATGGATATAGTAGACATGAGCTACTGTGAGTTATTCTACCGAGGTGTCTCTCAACCAAATAGAGACTTCCTTGATTCAATTGCTCATGGATCATTCCTAGGGGAGGTGATGATGCTGCTTACAGGGTGGCTGAAACTATAGCAAAGAATAACATGTGGTCAAGTCCTAGGAAGACCAATGTTAGTGGGGATAAGAAGGAATGCATTGCGAGCAATTCGAGACCAAGGTGTTAGTTGCTCAAATGGAAGTAATTAGCAAGCGACTAGCCAATTTACAAATGCAAAGAAGACAAAGTAGGCGAATGCAGATGTGAACTACACGGGAATGCGGCGGAGATGAAATTGCGAGGAAGTGAATTTCAACCAAACCTTCGGAAACTTCAATCGAACCGAATTATTCCGGTTTCAACGTCCCCAATGCACCACCTGGCCCATCCAATTCTAACCCTTCTTTCAACTCAGGTTATCAAAGACCACCTCCTGGTGGTTAATCAATCTCATAGTCCCAACTCCCAAAGACCTCAAGGTGGTTGGAATCAAAGCCAACATCAAAATCATACCACCTCGTGTGTCCTCAACATAAGTTTGATGAGCTAGTGGACATGGTGAAGACCACCGCTCTACTAGTGTCAAGGCAATAGAGAGACAGTTGGGCGGATGGCGAACAAAGACAAGCAATCAGACCCACACGGTAAACTTCCAAGTTATACCGAGAGAAATCCAAAAGCGAGATATCAATGTTTGCACCGCCATCACACCTCAACGGGAGTATGGAGACCAAGAGTTGAATGAAGTTACCTTGAGAAGTGGTAGCGGCGGGACCCGGAAGGTGTCGGAAACAAGCGACCCTCCCGACGCAATAAGTTCAGGAGGGGGCAATCGAAATCATATACCGAAGAAACCAACAAAGAGGAGGAGCTTAATGATGACGGTTCTTCTGGGGATGAGATGGTTCGATTCGAGGAAAAGTCGTGGTCGTTCACGACAAAGAGGAGGAGGAAAAGTTTGTGAGATGGAAGGATAAGGAAGACGAAGCCATTAAAAAGTTAGGTGGCTGTTCCTCTGATAATGATAAAGCCCTTCCTTATCCACTAAAGAGGAAAGAGAATACCCTCGATCTTGTGAGACAATATGACGGAGTGAGGAGGATGCTTAGAGACACCAAAGTGAGTATACCCCTAGTGAGGTATTGGTGAAATGCCCAAGTGCTCTAAGTATCTTAAAGAAGTTTTTGGAAGTATCTTATGCGACTCAGGGGCCTCTATAAATGTGATACCATTGAACGTCTGCAAAAAGCTCGGTTTAGATAAAAGAATGCGGAACGCCCTATTTCCTTCTGGATGGTGAGACCGATCTAGCCGCTTCGTGACCGGTTGTGTTACTAATGTTCTTCTTTATGTTGAGCATTTGGTTTTCCTACCGACCGGGTTATCTTAGACTACCCACCGACAAAGAGATGCCTCTAATTCTAGGTTTGGACTTTTTAGACACCTCTGCCGCCTCATTGATTTACTCGTAAGGTCGATTACACTTAGAGTTGATGATACATCTGTCACCTTCACACGAGGGCAAAGTCCCGAGACACCCTTGATTGAAGAAATCTCGTTCGTTGAAGCAATTTATGAGGGCGAAAAAGATGCCAACTCAAGAAGCGGAAGAGCTAACGAGATAGGTGTTTTGAAGTTATAAACATTGAAGATCAAGTGACTATGGACCATCTTCTAGTTCATTACAGGCCGTAGTCTCGACGAGTCGTCTTCACGACTTGCTCACACCGAGCTTGTCAATGAAAAATAAACATGGAATTTCCCAAAGAATGAACGATGATTTAAAAGAGTCGCATCGAATGACTTTAACCCCTGGAGAAGAGGAAGCCTGATGGGTAGTTGGGACGAAGTGGATTTACGGAGAGACTACTCATTGGGAGGTTGATGATTGTGAGCAACTAAGCGGATGAGCTAGAAGAAGAAGAGTTGAGAAAGATGATCAAGCATCGGAAGAGGGAGGCGAGTGCGGCGGAAGGATCCCATGGATGATGTTATCCAAGATCTTTACGGGGTTATGCCTAGGGAAGATGAGGTGTTCTCTACCATCAACCACTTCAAGCCCAAAAGGAAAAAGGTGGCCTTTTAAAATCTAGTATTGAGCAACCACTCTACCGACTTGGAGCTTAAACCGCTTCCTCAACACCTTAAGTACATTTTTCTTAAGGATGGTGATAAATTGCCCTTGATCATATCTTCAAACTCGAGTCCGAGCAAGAAGCACTGCGATAAAAGTGCTTGAAAAAGAACATCCTCGCGTTCGGTTGGCAAGTGGGTGATATCCGAGGAATCGGCCCGATGTGTGCATGCATAAAATCCGAACGGAGGAAGGAGCTAAGAAAGTAAGACAACCTCGGCCGAAGGTGAATCCGCATATCACGGGAGGTTGTCAAGAAAGAAGTTATAAAGTGGTTGATAATGGGAATCATCTATGCAATCGCCGACGGTGAGTGGGTTAGCCCCACCCAAGTTGTGCCAAAGAAGGAGGTATCACCGTTGAAAAGAATGAAAAGGGGAAGAGATAGCTTTACACTTTACGCCTTGTGGATCAAGCTCTGAGTCTCGCATCGATTATCGCAGATTGAATGAAGTCACCGCCAAAGACCATTTCCCTTACCGCCATTGACCAAACTTATTGAAAGGCCGAGTGGTCATAAGTATTATTGTTTCCTCGATAGATATTCGGTTACTTCCGGATAGCCATCGACCCTAATGACCAGGAGAAGACCACGTTTACGTGACCATCTGGCACTTTTGCTTTTCGCAGAATGCCTTTCGGGTTATGCAATGCACCATCAACATTCCAACGGTGCATGTTGGCCATTTTCGATGGACTTGTGGAAAAATGTATGGAAGTCTTCATGGACGACTTCTCAATCTATGGCGATAAGCTTCATGAGATCTTGGAGAATCTAGATATGGTACTTCAACGTTTGTGTTGAAAAGAATTTAGTGCTTAACTAGAGAAATGCCATTTTCTAGTAGATGAAGGGATTGTTCGGGACACAAGGTGTCCGTAAGTGGTATTCAAGTTGATAAGGCTAAGGTAGAAGCCATTGAAAAAATGTCGTGCCAGCTGTCAAAGAGAGTGCAGCGGTTTTCTTGGTCATGTTGGCTTCTACAGGCGATTTATTAAGGACTTTTCCACAATAGCCAAGCCACTTATCTAACCTTCTTAAAGATGATGTTATGTTCTTGTTTGATGAGAAATGCAAAGAAGCTTTCAATTGCACGAAGGAAAAGCTCATCGCTGCCCCTATCTTAATCGCTTTGACCGGACTAAGCCTTTTGAATTATTATGTGATGCCTCTAACTACGCAATGGCGCAGCTTTTAGGTCAAAGAATTGATAAAAGTTTAGGCCCATTTACTATCTGAGCCGCACCTTGAACCCGGCTCAATGCAATTACACCACGACGAGAAGGAATTCTTAGCCGTCGCTTTTGCTATTGACAAGTTTAGAAGTTATCTTCAGGGTCTCAAGTTATAGTTTGGACCGACCATGCAGACTTCACGCTACCTTATGGACAAAAGCGGATGCAAAACCAAGGTTACTCGGATGGATTCTAATTTTGCAAGAGTTTGACCTTGAGATCAAAGATCGGAAGGGTAGTGATAATGTTGTGGTGATCATCCGTCTCGCCTAGTAAATGAGGGTGGCGTAAATCACAAGGAAATAGGCATCGATTTCCCTCTTGAGCAATTGATGAAGCTTGATCTTTGTTAGCCGTGGTACGATTACGCCAACTATTTAGCAAGTGGACATTTAGAGGAAATGACGTGTCGTGAGAAGAAAAGTTCTTTTACGATCTAAAATATCTCGTGTGGGAGGATCCTCATTTGTTCAAGGTCCAGAAGACGGGTTGCTTAGAAGGTGTGTTCCGGAACACGAGCAATGGCATATTCTCGGAGCAATGTCATAGTGGTCCCACGAGGAGGGCACTACGGAACACCCAAGACAGATTGCAAAAATCCTCCAAGTCGGATTCTAACGGCCGACTCTTTTAAGGACGAAGCCTTTTGTAAAGGTTGCGATAGGTGCCGAGAAATCGGGAGGCGAGTAATAGGATGGAAATGCCACTTAGACCCATTCTCGAATGCGAAGTCTTCGACGTGTGGGGAATTGATTTCATGGGACCCTTTCCATCGTCGTGTGGAAATAAATACATTCTCGTGCTGTAGACTACGTCTCCAAGTAGTGTGGAGGCAATAGCCACCCAAACTAATGATCACAAAGTTGTGAAGAAATTCTTGCAAAGAAATATCTTCACCAGATTCGTCGTCCCTGAGAGCCCTCGTTAGTAATGAAGGTACTCATTTTTGCAACGCCACGCTTGATAAAGTTCTTGAGAAATATGGTGTTGAACACAAAATCGGTACACCATATCATCCCCAAACAAGTGGACAAGTCGAGATAAGCAACCAAAGCCTCAAAAGAATTTTAGAAAAGACCGTGAACTCAAATAGATCCAACTGGAGTCTGAAGTTGGATGACGCACTTTGGGCCTATCGCACTGCGTTTAAGACCCCTATGGGTACGTCACCCTTCCAAATGGTTTATGGCAAAGCATGCCATTTACCAGTCGAGCTTGAGCACAGAGCTTACTGGGCTATTAAATTCTTGAATTTCGATAGCCAGCGTTGTGGGGAAAAGAGATTATTGCAATTGAACGAGCTCGATGAGTTCCGACTCCGTGCCTACGAGAATTCGAGAATCAGTAAGGAAAGAACGAAGGCACTCCACGATGCTAAGATTAAAGATCGGGAATTCAAGGTGGGAGACATGGCTCTGCTGTATAATACCCGGCTCCACTTGTTTGCCGGTAAGCTAAAATCTAGATGGTCTGGCCCCTTTGAGATTCTTGATGTTCATCCTGGTGGAGCCATTACGTTGAAAGGGTACGGCGATCAACCGTTCAAAGTCAATGGTCAAAGGATTAAGAAGTACTTTGGGCAACCCAAGGAAAAGCCTGAAGTACTATACTTTCAAAAGAGAAATGAAACGGTTGAGTCGTTTATTTGTGAAGAGATTCCGTCCGACTTCTTTGGAGTGGATGATGACATTATTACCCCTATCCTTGCAGATCCTTCAGTCAATGCTCCTGAGCCTCATTAGCATACCTCACCCCGAAGTGAGAAACAAGAACAAGAAGAAAAGAGTCGGTGTTGTGCGGAGAGAAAATTTCATGATTTTCTCGCAAGACTTGACTTGTTGTTGTGGCGAAAACCATTTCCGTTCTAGTCATTCCGATTCCGACGCAGAAGTGGTTAGCCTCAAACCAAAGTGGCCCAATCCGGGTTGACTTTGAAATCATGTCAAGCTAATGACATAAAAGAAAGCGCTCTAAGAGGCGACCTAGTCGTTTAAGTATTTCTTTTTCGTTAAGTTTTTAGGTTAGTAGGAATAAAACTTTGGTGAGTTGTGTGTTGGTTATCCTTGTCCTAATTGTGGTTGTTTTATGTGTATACATGTTTACTCATATACCCCGTATACCCCGAGATTATCTGTTATGTCGAGTGTTGCAGATACGTTTGAGCAGGTTTGCAAGTTATTACTTTCAATGTTGTATGTTCCTGATTCGAGTGCAGCGGTTTATTCATGCTCCGGCCTGACCACTGCCAATCTACTGGCCGACAACCATCTTTGGAACCAGCTAAGTATTCTTTTCTTTTATTTGCACATTCGAGGACATAATGTGATTTAAGTGTGGAGGGTGCAATTCATGCTTTATTTTCGATGATATGAGTAAATATTTGTGATCTTTGATAAATAGTGAAATTTTAAATTTACACTTGGATATTTGTAAATCTTGAGCATGTAATTGAAACAAAGGCTTGCTAGTTATAGTTTCCTGACAATGATTTTATGTGACTTTGAGAGATAATTATGGCATGTTTTTACTGATTTGAGATAGTATTCATTTCATACTCACGAAAGCCTTTGATATTGACGCAATAATTTTGAACTTTATCCTTTCATTATTTTAGTAATTTATCTTAGAGATATTTGTTCTTAATAGTAACAGTGAAGTAACACCTAAGTTCAGAACGTGCACTGTGAATATCTGAAGGTTTGAATGTGATAAGTGAAACGTAACTAATGTCTCGGAAAAAAGAATATAAAAAATAAATAAATGTGTATGTCGGAAGCTAGTCGATGATTGGAGTGAGTTAGGGCATTATCACGAAATGTCCTATACCACTATGATGACTAAGAGCTCGACAGTTAGAAGAAGCTACCTTATGATTTGAGTAAGGTAGGGTGTTATCACGAAACATCCTATTCTACTATGACGGGTAAGAGCTCATTCTAATATGCGTATCAAAGTGAAAAAAATAAAGACTTGGTTATCGTTAATCTTATACCTAGTATAAACTAAAAGATATGTTGTAGGGATTATCCTACTGAGTGCGCGGGAAGACTTTGGGTGGAACAATTACTGTCTATAACTAGGAAAGTCATTAAACTATTTGAAGGGGTACTTGTTTGAGAGGATTGTGGAGATTGAAAAGGGCTTGACACACACACACCGAATATATCTCTATGTTGGTATTACTTGCTATAGTTGTTGTATCTTTTGTTACGTGAGTTAGGGATCTATGTGGATTGTATGAAAGTGAGCTAGTTTTGATTATTTTGTTCGGGACGAACAAAAGTTTAAGTGTGGGGGAGTTGTTAACGGTGAATTTTATGGTTTTTATCGCTTTATTCCGTAACAATATTCTTCGTATTTTATTACTTTTTATAGAAAAGTAGGAGTTTAATTGAAATATTGAGGGGTTGTGTATGAAAAGGATTAAAATGCAAATTCGAGCTATTTATGTGGTTTATTAGTCATTTTCTATCTATATATATATTTCTACAGTTTGCATGTTTTCCCCCTTGTAGATATACACTTTTCGAGCTAAAAAATGGTGTCAAGGATCGAGTTTATACGAAGGAAAAGAGATAAAGGGAAGTCGGTTGAAGATAAAGATGAGAAAATCACTTTTGACCAAGTTGAACGACGTTTGATGTGGCGCCCACTCGGATCAAGGCGTCCACTATTCCGGATCAAGCGTCCGAAAGAGATTTTGATTCGAGTTTGATGATTTTTAGCGAACGAGCGCCTGATTTTGCATAGGGCGTCGTCAATCCCGCTTCGCCCGACTCAAATAAGTTTTACAAGCCGACGGACGTCCACTCTCTTGGACGGGCGCCTAGCCGCCGCATCGCCTAAACCGACTTTAGAATTCTATATAAGGCAGCGTATTTTCAACCCTAATAATCAGAATTTTACACGGAGCAGCCGCATACCTTAGCAGCCGCAACATACACACTAAAAACATGAGTCTTCTTCTTTCAATCCTCTCTTGGAGATCAAGGATGATTGAGGGCTAAACAGTTCGCAGTAGGACAACAGGATGAACCCAACACAACACCATCACAACCAAGGGATTTTCGAGTAGCAATTGTTTAGTGAGTTTGAATTTTAATTTCTTTATCAATTGAATAGATTTGAATGTTTGGTTTATTAGATTGAGAGATCAATGAAACGTTTATCTGTTTTGAATTTTAATGAGAATTGGATTCATATATAGAACCTTTCTTTTGATACGATTAGTAATAATTCAAGAGATTGTTTATTATTGATTGGGTAGGAGATTCGGAGACGATCTCGTGATCATGTTCTTAAATTGTTAATTTTGTTTTACTTGAGAAAGAAAACAAAAGCTAAGTAAATTTGATTAAGAAAACTAGATCGAATTTATGTTAGATCATACCAAGAAATATAACTCAATTCATGACTTGGTTGGGTGGTGGTTGTTTGGTGGATTCGTGTCGTCCTACTGTCCTTTAAATTCATAAGAAAGTTCGTAACTTTTTGCATATTAGCTTAGATTCTTAGTTCATTAGTTTAAGATTAGTTCAATTTGATTGCTACGTTTAGTTGCTTTTTAGGAACCCTAGTTATTAATTGTTATTTTTCTGCAAATTTTCTGTTCCAAGTTACTGTTCATCGTACTTAATTACTGTTCATTGTTTTTTATAGTTTAAACCCTAGTTGTAGTTAATAGTCGTGACACAATCGATAGAATAATTGTTCCTTGATCCGATAATCATACGATTCCCTTAGGACGACTCGGTAACACCCTATACTACGAACCTTATACTTGGGGTGTTCCGGTAATTATAAATTTAAAACACGTTTTTACCGAACAAGGAGCCTAACTCGCCTATTGTTTCGGCATCAGATAGATTCGAGTTTAATAGCAAGTTTACTCCAAAAAGAGGCACATCAAGGTACATACAAACTATTTTCTCTTTATTTACCAATTTAAAAAAAAAAATACATGGCCAAAACTAGTAGGTACTGACTTGCGAAATTATATAACCAGATCCCCTACCACCGGTGGTAGAAAAGAGAAAAACATTTAAAGAAATTGAAAACAATAGAATATATGCGCGGCAATCATACGTATTATGAAGACAGTGAAAGTCTTAGGGCAGCAAGAGTTGATACGTATGAACTCTTGCTGCCCCAAGACTTCACAGTCTTCATAATACGTATGTATGATTGCCGCGTCAGTAGCATATATTCTATCGTTTTCAATTTCTTTAAATGTTTTTCTCATTTTTACCACCGATGGTAGGGGATCTGGTTATATAGGTCAATTTCACAAGTCAGTACCTACTAGTTTTTGGCCATATATGTTTTTTATTTATTTCTAATTGGGTAAATAAAGAGAAAATATTTTGTATGTACCTTGATGTCTCCTTTTGGCAGTAAGCTTGCTATTAAACTCGAATCTATCTGATGCCGAAACAATAGGTGAGTTAGGCTCCTTGTTGAGGATTGTATACTCGGGACATAATAAGGATGTAAGTACTCTCGAAAGTTCCTCATCATCCAAATTTAACGCAGCCCTTATGTCACCATAAAACAACAGAAGAACCGCTGCCTGGGAAAAGGAAGGAAAAAAAAATAAAAATAGGCATCTAATATATATATATATATATATATATATACCAAAAAAAAAAAAGATACTACTTAGTTGACAACTTAAACCTAATAGGTTCCTACTGCCAATTCAATAGGTTTTTCTTCAAAATTGCCATTAACGATGCAAGTTCCCAAAGAATGAATCCATGTCAGCTTCCGATTTACATTCTTTGCCTCAGTCCCATAAATTTGCTCAACAACTTCAGCACAATCGCCTTAAGATAAATCAACATCACAAGGAATAAAATAAAAAATAAAAAACTTTGATTTGGCCAAGACTAGATCTTGAAATTATATTCTAAGAAAAGAGAGAAAAGAACATACCATCTCCTGAGGGAGGCAAAGATTAGCAGATACATAAGTAGGCCAGTCTGCTTCTTTGCTAAGACCAGAGCGTTCATATCTATCCCTGTCTTATCAACACACACGTTCTTATAGTGTTTCTGATCTTCCTTCGCATGCTTCATGTCTGTCAACTGCAATGCAAAAGAAGAATTGAGGCATCTGGAAAGTACGTGACAGTATTAAGTAGATAGTAGAACAAGAACACAAATTTTACTCATTAATCATTCGGACAAAACAATTACAACAGATAAGTGCTACAACTGTCTGAAACATATGCGAAAAACTGAAAATACACAAACCGAGGCCACTACCCCACTAAATCCACTAACCCATGAATTTTAGCACTTTTGAACACTATGCACATTTCATGGCCACTAATTAAGGCTTTATGACCACTAAGCCAAGGTTTTATGGACATTAATATACATTTTTTTTTGTAGGAAATCTAGCCCAACAACATGTAAGATAAGGGACCTACTAAAAAAGGTTACGAATGTTATGATCCTATTAAACATAAGATGTACACCAGTTTTGATGTATTTTTCAGCCTTATCCAGTGACAAATCAGGTGAGGACAATTTCAGGGAAGTCCAGCCAATTCAGCCTTTAATTCCCTCTTTTACATCACCTGATTGTGTTGTTCACAGTCCTTCTGAGTCCAATGTTGAAGCAGACCTCAAGGTGTACACTAGGAGAAACAGGCAAGGACAACAGCCGCTTCCTTACACTGCTTCTCTACAACTTCAGAATCCAGCTCCTCCTAGTCATAGCGATGAGGGGGCCTGCAGAGTAGAGCTGACTGAAGCTCTGGTCTAAGGCAGGAGGAGCATGTTCCAGAAGATGTTCAAGATCTTCCAATCGCTCTCAGGAAAGGTTCCAAATCTTGTAGTCAACACGTACATTATTCACCAAATTGCCTCTTAGAATGCTCTGTCCTCAAATTATTAAAGTTTTATGCCTAGTCTTGAAGCTAATGTGCGTTGTCCCTAAGATCATTTCAGAAGCTATGGCAGATCGATCCCAAATGGAAACAGGCTGTAATGGATGAAATGATGGCATTGCAAAGGAATCAGACATGGAGGATAGGAGATTTACCCCCAGAAGTGAAACCAGTGGTTTGTCGTTAGAGCTGATGGTACTGTGGATCGATATGAAGCGTGATTGGTAGCTAAGGGGTTCACGCCTACATACGGATGGACTAACTTGAAACCTTCACACCTGTGGCTAAAATGAAAACCAATCACATCCTTCTCTCCCTAGCAGCAATGTATGACTGACTGGTCATTGCATCAAATGCACGTGAAAAATGCATTCTTAAATGCACAACTCAAAGAGGAAGTGTATATGCAAATTCCACCAGGATTTAAAAGCTTGGCAGGAGGGAAGCAGAGTGTATGCAGGCTGCAAAGATCATTATATGGGCTCAAGCTCACGAGCCTGGTTTGATCGGTTCTCAAAGGCTACTCAGAGTGCAGGTTATGTTCGAGGCCAAGCAGATCATACCATATTCTACCACTATTCTAGTGGAGAGGGAGTCACTGTATTGGTAGTTTATGTAGAAGATGATATTTTAGTAACAGGAATCAAAAAGTTGAAAGAAATATTGGCTGCAGAATTCGAAATTAAAGACTCAGGACGCTTTAAGTTGTTTCCTAGGAATGGAAGTAGCTGAGAATCACAAGGGAATAGTGGTATCTCAGAAAAAATATACTATGGATCTTCTAAATGAGTTTGGTTTGATAGGGTGTAGGCCTGCAGATACTCCCTAGGAGGCAAATCTTAGATTGGACAATCTAGAAGGAGAACCAGAAGTGAACAAAGAGAACTATCAAAGACGCCTAATTTATCTATCCCACATACGTCCTGACATTTCATTTGCGGTTGGGATGATCAGTCAATTCATGCACCCACGTACCAAGGCAGGGACACCTGGAAGCTGCATTAAAGATACTAAGATATCTAAAACGAGACCCAGACAAAGGCTTATTCTTCAAGAAGGGGAGGCAGTTGCAGGTCTTTGGGGGTATTGTGATGCTGAATGGGAAGGTTCACTTGTGGACAGGAGATCTACTTCGGGCAGGTGCAGTTAGTAGCTTGGAGGAGTAAGATGCAAAGTGTTGCGGCTCGAGGTAGAGTATCGAGCAGTGGCGCTTAGCATGTATGAGTTGATATGGACCAGGCGGATTCTGTTGGAGTTAAAGATGGAAATTCTAGGACCTCTACGTCTGTATCAGTAAAGCAGCTATAAATATATCTCTAATAATCCGATGCAACATGAACGAACAAAGCATATTGTGATATCCTGCCACTTCATAAAAAAGAGAAGATAGCAGCTGAAGTGATTTACCAGTAAATTGAATGAAGAAAAAAACAGGATCTTTTGATCTCAAGTCTAAAACTCTAACTGCTTTAAATTTTCTCCTACAAGATCACTTTACATCAATGATAAAGTGCAAAAAATGGCTGCTTCAACTCACCATGCTCTCCATTTCAGAGGTGAACATATTACCATTCATTTGCTTTAGCTTGGACAAGAGAAGTTCTTCGTGTTCATAATTTTCACTGTCATTAAAAAGTAGACCGTCTCCAAAAATGTTTCAGGATATTTGTCAGCAAACATTTTTACGAAAATGAAAAGCAGACCTTTACCTGGAGAATTTCTTAAATGTATCCTTGTCACAGCCATAAGATGATTGGGAGTAAGTAGTGTCCGCACACACCTTATCAAATGTTTCCTCAATGTTTTCATCTTTTGCATTATCACTGCCTTTCTTTAAGATGCTGTGACAATAGGCAGCCAGAAGCTCTCCATTTGAGCTGCCTGGTATCGATTTTTTACAAAAAAAATCTCTAAGGCACCTTTTAGAGCCTGGTCAAAAGAAAATCGGCATATGATTTAAACAATTCTTGAGAGCAAAAGTTGATTTTGGATCAGAAAGGGGTGGAAAACAAATAGAGAACGACACATCACAAATGAACCATAAGTACAACAACAACAACACAACTTTGTATTGCATTCTAATATTCCTAAATGCATCATGAAAGCATAAAAAGGAGCTCATCCAAATTAAAACTGATTATGTTCTACATAATCATCCAAGAAATCTTTGACGTTATTGACTTGATGATCTGGACTCAATTGTTCATTATCCAGCATCCTCAAAATTCATACTAGCATGTCTATATGAGAATTGTGCCGATTCCAAATAAACTTCATATATTACAGTTCATAATCAGCAACGGATACAACGGTCGGTCTGCCATATAAACGCATCAAGAAATCAACAGAAAGGCCGAAGTTGAACATGAACAAAAACCACAACAGACGACATCCTATTCAAAAGTAACCGAGGAGCAGCATAAAAATTGCACTGAACAAAAGGGCTGAACACCAGGCTCAATAATACCCACAAACCATGGCGTGGGAGGAATAAAAAACTAACCATTAGTAGTGTTCACACAACCAATGCCTTATAATCAGGCAAAAAGATAGTGATTCAAGTTTTTGGTCTCTATTTGTCAGCTAGTATGAATAATAGGAGGTATATTGTTTTAGGTGTAGGTATATCCACACCCGAAAATTTCCTTATCGATCTAGAATTCATTCTAGACCGATGATAACCACCTTTTTAACATAAAGAGCAATTTAGCAGCATATGGAGTGGAGCTACACAATTATACCTCCTATTATTATGCAATTATATATACCTATGATTATTATGCTCATGAAATGAAATGGACAACCAAAATATTTCATCTTCTGTCATTTGAAACATAAAAATATTTGATGAAGTAAGTAAACACAAGCAAGCAAGCAAAAATTCCAACAACCAAAACATATTGTCAGTACAAATTAACACAGATGACAGAACAAATATATGAATGTCATGAAAGTGCACAGAGCAACACTGCAAAGTAACTATCTAAAACAACAGATTAAATTGTGGAATAACATAAAGTAATTATTGAATTGAAATCTATATATACCCCAACCTCCCTGATAACAATCAATATATAAATAAAACAACAACGTACCCCTTAATTTCTGTATCTATGGTTGATTATTCTCGATCATCATCATCTTCCACCATAATTGTCTTGGACTTGCAATTCTTTAAAGAAACAAGACTCGTCAAATGAGACGCTTCAATATACTTTTGTCCGAATTCCCTACAAGTTCCTTGTTTCAAATTGCAGAAATATAGTTTTCCATAATTTGATTGAAAAACCAACTCTCCATTCCAAAAAGCAATTGCTTTAGGCACTATATATCCCCACGAGCACACCTGAGAGCTGACAATATAGTTGGAACATGCCCACAACAAATCGTGACGACCACCGCCGCCATTCAATGTCCATAAATTGACCTTCAATGACTCTTTGCTTGGAAAAACTTGAACCAAGGTTACAACACCATCAATGACTATAAGATTCACATTGAATTCAAAACCATATTCACGACCATGTTCCAAACTTATAGGGACTGGACATGGTATTACCCTAAATTCTTCATTTGTAATATCATATTCCATGATATCGCAATCAATTGTGGAATCGTGGTAGTTGGGCTCAATTATCCAATAAAGATGTTTGTCCGTTAATACAGGAGTAATTATGTAAATCCTAGCAAATTGAGTGCAAGGATTTCTAATATCTCGCCACATTGGTTTAGACTCCAGATTAAGTATCTTGTATTGGACTTTCAACGGTTCAAACGACAGAATTATTCGCCAGAGGGAGCATAACTCTTTATGTACCGGATGAAAGAAAACTCCATACACATCATATAAACTTGTTTTTACCGGAGCAGCTATGTTCACCACGTCAGGATATATAGGATTGTAAATAATGTATCCTTTTTTTCACCTCCAATGGCAACTATCAAGCCCTGATGAGAAAATAATATACTATATTCTTGACACGACGGTTTGTATATTCTGTGAATCTTTGACTTAATTCGTGGTCCGGGGGGTTCCGAACATCTTCTATCAAATAGAAACATAGTACCATTATATAGATGAGGGTCATTAAAAAACATAGGATACCTCCTGTGTCGTCGGATTTGCATATCTATAAAATATCTCCCCGATGTTAAATCCCTCCATCTTCTGCAAACACATCGACATACAAGCACCTCTTTTGCCGGAAGCCTGCTTAGAATATCAATGATTATATCATCAGGAATAATCGATTCATAATTAACAAAACAAAAAGGTTGGATTTTCCGTTTGATCCTTCTTCTGCTGCATCCGTGCCGGAATGTTGTTAAAACCACCGGATCTCCCATAAACCGTTGTTAATCAGAATTTGTGTTTTTGTTGAGTAAAGAAGAACAAAAACTCTCTTCTTTAAATAGAAAAAACTCCGTTTCCCTTTAGTCAAAGGAATCATAATTCAATTCAAACGAAGATATTGGTTACTACTATTACTATTAGGATTCGGAAGATGGTGTTATTAGATAAAGAGAAATATGGTAATAGCGGTTTTCCATAATTACCAGAGCTGTTTCCTAATTACCCAACCTTATTTTTCTCACCTAATTAATACGTTTCTTGTTTTCCATAAACACGTGGCACACATCCGACGACTGAATCCAATGAGACTTCCCACATCAAAATTACCCTTTTCTCGAGAGATGCGGCTGGTTCGATTATTCTTCGGCACCGCTTCACCTCGACTCCCTGGCGTGTCCGAGGCTACAAGATGCGGCGCGATCCTAATGGCAATGGAAGAAATTTATTCGGCTGAGACTTTCTGCGATTCCTTCGGTATCGATATCGCCGTGTGTTGAAGCCTTATTACGACATTCGGATGATCTGCCTGCATCTTCAATTGTTTGACACGCGATCGCCTCGCGCTCACCGTCTTTTGTTTCATCGTCTTTTACATTTGTCAAGCGCGTGTAATATTCCGCGATTTGTTGGCTGGCATGGCGCAGCCTTACTTGGTCGTCTTGTTTGGGGCGTTTTCCTCACATGTAATTCCGCCGCTATCGCGCGCATTTGCGAATTTGGGCAATAAAATTCATTTTTCCTTCAATTTTTTATTTTTATTTGGTAGTCCTGAACCATATTTGAAGTGGTCACCTATGTCTAAAATAAATGGACCGATCATATTTTTTAACATTGACGACATGGTGGTCATATTTATGAGTTTGGACCACTATAAAATAATTGATTTGATATTTTAAAAATACATAGAACTTTGAAATAAGGTTTTTTTTTTTATGTGATTTCTATTAGCACTCTGTAAATGATTCCGACAACACATCTACATACAAATTTGTGCATGTGAATATGGTATCGAATGTAATTACGAGATGCCAATTGAACTCACTTTTATTTATTTAAAATAAATGTCCCTATGTATTAATGCTAGGCCCATCACTAAAATGCATTTCGCTCGTCCAACTACCAAATGTCCATTGTCTTGCTTCCCCTAACAAATAAGTAAATTTAAAGCCCAATATCCCAGCCCAATATCTATACATATTGGGGATTCCCTTGACACTCATATTTTGTTTCGAGAGTCACTTACCGTATCTAAAAAAATTATTCCAAAATAACGATTGTAATCGTTAAAAAAAACGTAACTGCTATTTACATTTTGTAATGTCCTGAACCATAAGCAATGTCAAAATGGTCATAGGTCATTCGACACATGCACATTTCGTGTTAAAAGCATGTGTAATCCTTACATAGCAGTCGCATCATACAAAAAGAGTAGAAGACAAAAATAAATTCATACATCAAAATGCACATAAGTCGAAACAAACGTTAAATATCATAATTGATCATACTCAAAATTGAAATAACATAGAACTAGAAACTTTACATGTTGCGGATGCGGATGGCCTGTTGCAAATTGGGTAGGTCAAACTTTCATAAATTTAGAATATATTATGAAAACGATAGAATATATGCAACTGATACGGCAATTATACGTATTATGAAAAAATGATTCCAATCGTGACCTTAGCAATTACAGCCACTTGACAATTGTTTTTCCTATTTGGATTTTTTTCTGATTGGTTAAACCCCCCAAAAAAAATTAATAAAAAAAATCATAGCAGCCAAATTACTGAGACTTTCACACCCGTGAAATTTTGATGTCAAAAGAATCCATCCATTTTTCCTTTTTGCTTCATTCTTTGCTCTTGTTTCTTGCAACTTACTTTATCCTAACCTTTCTTAAGTCTTTCAATCTCAGTCCTAGGTCCCAATTTAGGTTCTTTGGTTGTGGTTGCTCGGTTTGCTTATTAGTTTGATTTGTTCTACGATTTGGACTCTACACGAGGGGAGTGTAAACATGAGTGATTGTGAGGATATACATATATTTTTTGAACGTCCATCATGTCAGAAGAGCTCACCGAGGGAGTGGAGCATGCTATTGATGCTCGTATTCAGGTATTGGTGGAGGCACAAGTTGCCGTGATAAATAGAAAATTTGCAGAGATGAGGGCTCAGTTTGAAGAAATGTTAACAGAAAAAGTTGTAGGTAGAGATAATCATGGTGGTAGAGGTGATGGGAGACGAGATAGAGTGGGGGCTCGAGTTGAGGAAGAAGATGAAGATGATTACATGCATTCGGTAATACTGCTTGATGATAGTAGTGATGATGACAAGAACAATATGAGGCGAATAAAGATGAAGATTCCGGTATTTAAGGGTACAAATGATCCTGATGCGTATCTAGATAGGGTGCGTAAAGTGGAGCACATTTTTCGGTGTAATAACTACTCAGAGAAAAACAAAGTGCGGTTGGCAACGCTTGAGTTTGAGGGATACGCGGAAATTTGGTGGGAACAACTGATTGTTAGTAGGCGTAGGGCAAGGGATGACCTTGTCAAGACATGGAATGAACTTAAGCGGGAAATGAAGCGAAGATTTGTACCAGATTCATATTACCGTGAGCAGTACCGGAAAGTGCAAACACTTACACAGGGTAATCAGTCCGTGGAAGATTACTATCAAGAGATGATGCTGACTTTGATTTGCACAGGTACATAAGAGGATTCTGAGGCAACCATGGCTAGATTTTTGAGTGGTTTAAGGCATGAGATTGCACATCCGGTTGAAATGAAGGATTGTGATACTTTAGAGAAGATGGTTCATGCGGCAATTTTGACAGAAAATCATTTAAAGAAACGAAGTTCAGGTAATTCCAATTCTTATCGTTATTTTCAACCTAGAGATGATGGCTCACGTTCTATCCCACCGAGGCCAAACCGTTTGTCTTCCAATGAGGCTTACAAAGCTCAAGAAAACAACAATGGTAAGCTCAAGCCACACCACATTGTTGAAATAGTGTCCTAAACCCAATCGGGTTGGACCGGATCCGACCGGGTCGGATCATTTCTACTATTTCTTTATGTTTATACATATATTAAATGGCTTTTATGTTGTCATATATATGTTCTTTTAAAGAACCAATTATGAATTGTTATATGATAACGCCCTTAGTATTAAATCGTGATGATAGAAACCATGATAGCGATTATGGTTGATGAGATCTCTAATCACTTTAATAAGTTTGATACTTAAATATCTCTAGTGATGTACTTATTAAACGGGGCATTGATAGTATAAACAGACTAGCACGTATTAGATGTCTTCTGTCTTTAAGGCGGGGGATAGATCTCGCTTCATCGAAGTGTAGAGACACTTGGGTATGCGTGGGCGTGTATTAGAGAATGCGTCGTTAGGATCGACCCACTTACACGGATAAGTGTCACACTATGTGGCGGTTGTGTAATTATCCTTAAGACCGAGTCTTCATAGCATCACGGTGTGGATTGTCATGCTTTGACACTATTGAGGTTTCTCCTAGCCGGGGCGATCATGCGGTAGTGATTGGGTATGATCATCAAGCATCGCGGAGTATACATGATTGGTCGTCCGGGAATCGTGTATCCTATGATTGGGATCGAATATCCGAAATGGCCTTCTTATAAGGAATGTCTTACTCTCGTGAATCTTTGCAAAGTGGGAGTAAACGAGTTACTTCGAGAGAGCTTGATATCCAGATTATAAGATACGGTCGTTAATGTTTGACACTCGACGTCGCGACCGTATGGGTATTATTACAAATGATAGGATTGTAAGTTACACGGTAATCGCTTTTCACATGAAAGATAGTAGTCATTGCATTTGACTCTTCCGATGATTGGGTCACGGTGTGTTGCTGAGACGCTATCCCGTGATCGTTAGGTATGAAGGTCATTTTAAGTAATTTGCACTTTGTGTCTACACCAACATATTCGGAAGCCTATCGGGTCACATACATAAGAACATCTAGCCGGATTAAAATGTGGTTATAGATGATAACTAAATAAGGAAAGTTTATCTCTAGACTATAAAGGTTATAGTGGTAAATTAATATGGTGGTATTTATTTATTATGAATAAATTAAATACAAGATATTAATTATGATGATTAAATAAAAATATATATATATTATATATATATATATATATATATATATATATATATATATATATATATGGCGAAAAATATGTGTTTGTGACACACATAGATTTTGCCAAACTATTTGATCATGTTATTATTAATTAAATATATGGCCAAAGATTGTGTGTGTATTGACACACGTGAATTGGCCATAATGTGGCGCCATCTTTTGTGTATTTGGATACATTTGGATTGTGCGAATTTAATTAATAAGATTACCATAATATTAATATTAGATATTAATAGATTTTGAAAAAATAGATTTATGGTAATAAGATAAATATTCAATATAAGATATTGACAATATCTTGAAATATTTAATATAATATATTAAATTAAATGAGATAAATCAATCAATTATATTTTCCTTATTTTATTGGGAAAATGTTTTCTTCTCCTCCACACCTAGTAGGGCGCCCAACCACTATAAATAAGAGGTGGGTGTCAAGCTCTTTTTCAGACATCACAATTGCAAAGAGCTCATGGTTCTTCATGTAAAATAGAAGCATCCTATGTAGAGAGTTGGAGAGAGGGAAAAAGGCCGGTCTAGCAACCGGAGTTTTCCAATAGCAATCCATGATGGGATTCCGGCGGTCGCTCGTGTGTGGACTAGCGGTAGAGGCCGAACACTTGGGCGGCTCTATGCAGAACTACTCTCTTAGACGGTCAAAGCGTCGATCTTTTAGATCAACCAAGGTAAACACCGCCTACTAACTCGTTTGTTTATTGCTTAAACGGAGTCGATCCTGGTTAAAAGGAAATAAAATTTTAAATTCCGCTGCGTTCCCGCGTAGATTTCCTAACACACATCCACCAACTCACGAGCTTAGATGTTACAAGTGTAAAGGTATTGGGCATAAGGCAAGTGATTGTGCGAATAAGCGAGTAATGATTGTTGTGGGAGAAAAGCATGGTGAGAAAGAATACATGTCACAATCCGAAGAGGAAAATAGGAGTGATTCCGAGGAGATCAGCCCACCCGAGCTTGGACCTGAAGGATTTATTTGTGTGAGTAAGAAAGTTGTAGAGGACCAAGTCAAAGTAGATGCTAGTGTGCACCGTGAAAACATTTTTCAAACACGTTGCTTTATAGAAGATAAGTTGTGCGGTTTGATCATCGATTAAGGTAGTTGCACCAATGTTGTTAGCAAGGAGGTCGAAGACATGAGCATTAAGACTACTAAACATCCCCAACCATACAAGCTACAATGGATGAATGATTGTGGGGCAGTTAGAGTTACAAAGCAAGCGATGATCACTTTTAAAGTTGGAAAGTTCGAGGATACGATTATGTGTGATGTAGTGCCTATTCATATTGCACATGTTATTCTTGGTAGGCCTTGGCAATTTGATCGGCGAGTTAACTATGATGGGTTCTTGAACACGTACGCATTACATCACCGGGGAAAGAAGGTTACTTTGGTTTCATTATCACCCCAAGAAGCACATGCGGAGCAACTTAAATTTTCTCAAAGCCGGGAGGTTAAAAAGCAAACAATGGGTGCAAAATCTGTTGTGCAAAGTGGAGAAAAGAGGCCGTGTTTAACTTCATTGGCTGTTCGTTTCGGTTCCTCTTCTTCTTTTTTGCAGGTACATAAAGATCCACCACTTCACGTTGTTAAAGTCGGAGCCAAGTTGGAGAGCAAGTCCATTACACCGAGCGTTGTTCGAGATGTTGATGTTCGGATTCGAGGTCGAATCCTTTCCGAACCGGGAGGGAATGATGTGATCCCGGCCAAATCCACTGGGATAAATCTTGGCAGTCTTGACGAAACGCGCTTTATGACTATTTAAGCTACTTCTGGGGCCAGAGTGCGGCGCGTTACAAAAAGCATACAATGACAAAAAAAGAGAGTAAAAAAAATTGATCTGTAAACTATTGAAATGAAAATAAATTATAATGGGTTCCTCACGGCAGGTGCAAAGCCACACCACATAATGGCCATGGCATTTTATTATGATTCCTCGTGGGATCGACCTTGCTTGCTACTATAGTGCATCCGACTCGGTATACTGTCGGTTAAAATTAGACTGTCGCTATTTCGGCCATCAACAACTTGTTCTCCAAAATGCAAATTAACTAGGTGTTTCGTGTTATCTAATAATAAGAAGAAAACAAGTTCCATACACCCTTGTTGATACTCAAAGCTACTTATCAAACAATTTATCAGTTACACCTTTAACACTACTTATCAATTCTATAAATACTTTTTGACGTTTCTTTAATCCAACATTTCGAGATTCATTTTGTTAGCACATGAGATTACTTATTGTTGTACTCTACAAATTCAGCTTGTACAAGTTTCACTAAGCACACAATGCTGACAAAATTATAGTGACTCACAGGTTGAACCCGTCCGACCCGTATTTTTATGCTGATTATTGTATTTTGCTTAGCATTTCTATTGCTAAGGAAAAAATTGTGAATTGTAAAGGGTGGCAGTTATATTATACACCACATCCGGTTTATCGTTTCATCTCATCTATCGATACATCATATCATTTCATAGAATCGACTTTATAAAAGTCGGTTTTGAAATAAAAAAGTGACTTTCCTGAGGTCGATTTTTTATCTTTGAAATCTAGCTTCAATAAAATCGATTCTCCAGTCGTATTATTATTACTGTGGTATAATTATTATGGTGGGTTCTATTAGAATCACCAAATTGATATTGACGATATATTTACATGTTAATTTTTTTTTTGTGTGATTGTGTGTTACAAGTAAATTATGTTTGATGTTTGATCGGTAATTGTTGTACAGTTTTTGGATAGCCTTTTTGGGCCTCAATTAATATCGAAAAATGATTATGACACCGGTGGAATATCACTATTAAAATAGAGCCGAAACCTCATTCAACGGTTGCATTCACGTTTCTTTTTTTTCACTCAATCAAATGGACCCAAAATGTTTCGGTACTCAAATTAGGCACGGTGTCGGTGCCCAAATCACATTTGATTAGTATATGAGGAATGATGACGACGCAACGAAATTGCATATAACACGCATCTACACCGTTGATTAATAATATGTACGTATTGATAATTATTATATCTATCATGATCAATCTAGATAGATAGATATGCGTTGTCTGTACTTTGTTATGCAGACAACGGCCAATGTCATTATCATTATTCATGTAGAGTTATTATTTCATAGTTTCCACCTTGTAGCCGGCAGGAAGCACTATCCATGATACATTGAATCAATTCATCAGTTCATGTGGGTCACGTATTTACTCACTGATCTTGGTTTTAGATTCCGCTTACCACGCCATTTTTTTTGTGATAATGTTGGTGCAACTCAAATGTGTGCTAATCTAGTCTTCCATTCTCGCATGAAACACATTGTCATAGATTACCCCCTCTCTCTCTCTCTCTCTCTATATATATATATATATTCGGGGCCTCGTCCAATAGGGGTTTTTGCGTGTCTCGCTTGTTTCGAGTTCGGATCAGCTCTCCGACGCCTTAACCAAGCCCTTACAGTGTCTTCTTTTCGGCCATTTCAAGTGCAAGCTTGGTCTCCGTCCCTCCGTCCAGCTTGAGGGGACGTGAAAAGATAAATATTGTAGATATTTTAAATATTGTAAATATTATAGATATTGTAGATATTAGGGTTATTCAAATGTACTGTGATCGGATTATGATTAGGTCTAGAACGTTCCGTCAAGCTCTATATAAACTAGATGTATTGTACATTTACATTAATCAATCAATGAAATACACATTTCATCACAATTCTATCACACATATTAAAGTTACATGAACCGAACTTAAGAAACCACCACTTCCATATACAACATTCCTCAATCTTCAACTATACCTAGTCGCACCGATCCAATGTAGAAAAGGAGGGGCAGTGCCCACTGAGATCCGAAATCGATGTATTAATGGGATAACCTTTGTCTTATAAATCTAATTGTAATAAGGGACCTAAGGGTTAATTCTAATGAGAAAATTCCAAATTCATAAGTCTATTTCTCTTTTCTACAAGAATCATAACAATAGTATAGATTACAACATGCATATTATTACTTTTGACTGACTAAAGTTGTAATGCATAATGCAACCAACAATAGATATGTGTGAATGCAAATAAAATGACACGCTGCTGACCCCTAAGTGCCGTGTCACGCTGCTTGTAAGTAAATAAAATGATACTATTTCCTTCTCTTTTTTTATCCATTCATTAGCCTATTTACTATTTCCTTCTTCTTTTTTATCCATTCATCAGCCTATCAAAACAATAAACAAGAATTTCACAATCAATTTAGCCTACCTAACAAGTACACGGTCTCAAAATGTACTAAAAATATGCATCAGATCATTATTTATTTACAATTACCACATTGATTAAGGCAGCTCCAAATTTGTCCTTCACCTTTTCATAAACCTATTATCACATAAAAGAGTATTTAATGAGAACTGAGAATATTTGTCTCAGTGAAGTTAATGAAAAAAATAAAAATGGATAATTACTTAGATAAACCGGAGTCCTTAAGCGGTGGAATGGACTGCTTAGGGACAAAGTCAAAATCGAGATACCCAAAATACCGTTCAGTAGCCATTTTTGTGGGTTTTCCACGACTTTTCAAGTTCGTTGGAAAATAGCTCGGGTGCAGTTAACAATGGTATAGCCTGAAAATGATTAAGAAAATCGCAATCAAACACAAAACACATAACTGCACTGCACTGTTTTAGGGTGCGTAGAACTGAAATCTTACCTCACCACGATGGTATAACCTGAATTTTATATGGTGGATAGAAAGAGGTTGAGATGAGATATAGTGGGAGCAATTGCAACGTACACAAGCTGAAAACGGGGAAGCAAAGATTTCTTCACATGAACAAAATGAAGCGCTTCTATATTATGATGCCTCTACTGGAGGTGCACCTATCCTGGGGTGTACAGATTATGGGTACCACCCATCTATTCGACAGAATGCCCCAACCAACAGAACAACATCTAATGGCTCATACATTATAATAATGTTTTCATTACGAAATTATTGACAATCTATAGAAACGAACACCGATGGTAGTAACGATCATGAAAGAGCAATATTATTCTTATGTATGCCGGTGTTAAAGTCGTGTCAATTAAAAATAAACACATATTCAAAACTTCTATAATTAATAATATACACGTATAAGTATATGTATGTAAAAATAAAGGATACTTATAAAGGTCTATCGCCTCTGCTATCGAAAACCGTTCTCCGCTACCGTATACCATCCGTTTTATTTGTGCGATACCCCGTTCTATATCTTTCCACGTTGGATGCCTTTCAAGTATGTCAGCCATCTGCAATATTATCTACTATTCACCACTTTTATACAGTCATACCGTAAAGGGAAACTTGATAATTAATATGCCTCTGCCAAATATACCTGCAGGGTTATTATTATTATCTATGCATACATAAATAAATAAATAAATAACGAACATATGGGAATTTCTTTTAGTTGATTTATTGCGAAGCTTTTCCTCTTGCGGAAGAAAGTGAAAAGAAAGAAAAAAAAAAGAAGTCCCAAAATATCTGAAAAACCACAAAAACCAATTAACAATTAATTCTTGAAACTCTATTCGAAGAAAGAGAAAGGAAAAAGAAAAAAGAAAAAAGGATGTGTTGGCAATTATCAACGCTACTTATTACAGAACTATAGTCTATCGTGTGGGAATAATGACTACTTACAGTGGGTGGGTTTTCAATCTTGATATAAAAAAGGGTTTTAATTTTGATACAAAAAAGAAGGGTTTTAGATTCTTCCATGCAAAAATGAAACCGATGAAAAAACACATTTCGAAGAAATAGACCGAAAAAAAAACTCAACTCAAAGCATGGAAAGATGTTTACAATAAAAACATATTATTTTTGTATATTGATATCAAAATTATTGTTTTTATAGTGTGGTGGCCCTTGTGGGTTTTCAATCTTGATCCCAAGAAGAGAAGAGGGTTTTCTCAATCTTGATTCCAATCAAAAAATGAAAAAAAAAAAAATTTGAAAAAGCACATCATCATCATCATCTTCCACCATAATTCTCATCATAGTTTTCTGAATCAAAACTCAGGTGTTACACCGTTATGGTAATTTTGTTGATGACGACTATAAACATTACAATCCTCGGCCAATAATACATCTCCTACGAATTTACGTTATAGCAGGTTATTGGACTTAATTAATTTGTTGTTCACTGTTTCCTTTTAAAGAAAATCAGAATATGTGCGGAAACGTAAACTAAACTGGAGCGGTGTTTTATTGATTGATTGATTTGTTACACTACTATCTCCTTTATATAGGAGAGAAAATGAGATAAAAAGTAAATTCAAACTAAATAAAAAATAATGATAAAATCTTATATTACCTTAATCGTAAATTTAAATCAAACCATCAAACTATATTTTAAACTAAACATTATCAATAGTAATCATATCTATTATTTTGACATTTATCCATCTCTTTGAATTTTTTGTTTTAATACCTTTTCCTTTCTTGCTCTAAATGGACATTACATGAACCACACGTACAGATCGTTTTTTAGAAGGAACATCTCTATAGACTCGCACTTCTTGCATAAAATCCAAAGACACACAAAGAAAAGTAGCTTACCAGGTTAGTATCAAAATTTACCACATCATCTCAACAACGTAACCATACGACATACAATAAACGCCTACTCCAAAAGCATAATTTTCCCTTCCCCGCCTCTGCAATGATTTTTTGCATCTTCAATTCATCAAACATAGAACCAAAAAATGTACCTGTTCCCTATTATCGAGTCGCTTATCCTAAAAGAAACGTTAAGACGTATAAAATAAAAGTAAATTCACTTTATACGTAAGTCTTTACTACGTCGTATCAAATGAAAGCAAAAGACTCGGGTATAAAAAAATTTCCAATAGTCCAAGAATGGAAATATCATCTAAAGATGGAAATGTAACTTTATTACATTCAAAAGGAAAATACGAAAAAAAATCCAAAAGAAATATACGACAAGTCTCGAAAGACCAAAAGTCTACTCCAAAAGTACCAAAATATTCTAATAAAAGAATAACAGAATAAATAAATAATAAGTCATCGACGAGGCGTCGTCAAACGTTGTCATCGAACTCCTCCTCATAAACATGATCAACATGTTCGTCTTCTCACCCCCCAAACACATAGAAAAAAACATGCATTTGAGGTAAGTACAAAGTACTTAATAAAAGAGAGAAGCTATGACAACAATTAAGGTTTATAAGGAGAAGATAATTAATCGTTTAGTTGTTTATGTGTAACCGACTCAATCTGGGGTTCTTTTCGTGTCCATCAACACGAATTGGCTAAACGTTTCTATTTAGCTTATCTATGTTACAACCGCACTCAAGGGCACTACGCATATCCAAACTGGGGATATTCAGGGCAACATATTAGTGGATCACACCAATATCCACGGAGCCTAGAATAGGTAGACTCCGATAGTGCGAACATATCAGTGGAGTCCCTCCGTACTTAGGGTTTTTTTGACCTACGGAGTTCTTCCACCTTAATAACAGCACACACATCGCGATATAGACTGGTGCCTATTCAATAGAGACATGTTGTTTAATCTTTTACTAGTCATGTACGTATTTCTATTGAATTATTAACTAACCACCTAAGTGTTTTCAATTAATCTCCTTCACAATTACTACTCTCTTCCTAGACTACTAAACATAAACAATGCCTAGCAATTACACAGACATCGATGAATGCTTATTCATCATGCTCTTCCGACGGATCCGAACTTCAACTCCCTTAAAGAGTAAATTCGGTGGTTTAACTGAACAAATCAGAAGCTCAATTCAGGCTTGTTTATGTTTATACAAGGTTAACATATTATGAATAAGGGTTTAAAACTGAAAGACATAGCTTAAACATCATATAATTATAAACTGGGGGCAATGCGTGCGCATTAGCTGGAATGCGTACGCATTCCCTACATCAAAACTCTTTGAAATCTGTTTGTCCAAAAATGCGTCGCGCATTGCCTACAATGCGTGCACGCATTACCTACAATCGTGTCGCGTTACGACCGAGAACCTAAGCTAAAACTCTCTGTTTGAACAATGCGTGCGCATTCTTATGAATGCATACGCATTCAACAGCCAGAAACAAAACCAGAGCACTTTGTACATGGAATGCGTGCGCATTCTATTGAATGCGTACGCATTCAGCGTCCAGAAGCCAAAACTTGCAATCCTGTAACAGGCACGCATTGCTAGCCAATGCGTACGCATTCTGCCTGCTGCCCTAAATCCTGATTTTTCAACCCTTAATGGTTTCTAATCCGTTCCTAACCCAATTAGCATCGAAATTGAACACTAGTAAAACGTAGAAAAACATCTCTAATCATACCATAACATCTATGATCATTGATCAACAAAAGACTCATCTCTCTAGCATTAAAACGTCTTAAAACTCGACCTAAACCTTACAAACGATAATTGAGATCATAGGAAGAGTCTCTTACTTGTTTCAGCCAAAAACAGATTCAAAGCCTCGAAAAGTCTGCTGCACTACCCACAAAACTGATATTAAAACGGTGCCCTTCTCACGACGATTCCGATTCTCTAATCCGATCTGAAAACGATTAAGCTTCTCTTCAGAAATTGTGAAAACTATCCAAACCCTATTTCTTCCTCTTGAATGCGCAGAGAAAGAACGTGGAAACTGTTTTTCTGATTAGTGTTTAGGTTATGGGATTAATTTGTGTAAATTTTTACTTAAATACCTAATCCCAATTAAATCCATTTTTCTATAAACACCCTTACTTACCAAAATCAGAAATTCCCCTTAGTTAATCATATACATAATTTGAAAAGAAAAAAAAAAAAAAATATATATATATATATATATATATATATATATATATATATATATATATATATATATAAAATTACCACTTATCTTTTAACTCCAATAAAAGAAAAGAATAATAATATTATTTTAAGTAAATGACACGTCTGTCATTTCCTAAAATCAAATATTACAAAAAAAAAATACATAAGATACATTCAATTTGAACACAATTAACTTCCAAATAAATCCCGAAAGACTACTAAACGACACAAGTTGTTGAATTACTAACTACAACTACAAGGTTAGTCGAGAACCGTCATCTCTTTCAAAAGTATAGACTCCCGAATCAAGAATAGCAGAAGGCATCATATTTGTTTATTTATTTTTACAGGAACCCACATGAAAGAACTTTAAATTAAAGATCTTCCCTTCACCATGAAACGCACAGTGATAACTTCTTTAAAGTTGAGCACAGAAGGAAAACATAAACAAAAATATGAAGGGAAGAATACACCTTTCACATAGCCATGTTAGTACGTATGCGCTCCCAGCTTTATCTATACGAAGGAAAAGAAACACCAAATGTTAAAGACGTACACAAATGCCATTTTTACAACATTTTTAGCAGGATTTTAAGAGACCCCAAAAAAGGTAAGAAAAAAGAAACACACATTTACTCCGGTATATTATCACATAGTTGGTAAAAAAAAACTGTCTAAGTTATGTACTATAAACACATATCGGCCTTTACATAGTACTGTTCATAGCTTTCTCACACCTATTTTGCCTTTTTTTTTCTACAAATATATATTTTGACCGTTTTATACTAATACATGGGTATCAGTTAGCAGAAACAACACATTTATAGCACCAACAACAGACCTTTTTTTTCTTCAACAAACCTGTAAATTTTATTAAAAGAAGTGAATTACAAGGTTTTTGGGTCCTCCCTGCCTCCCCCAAAAAGCATGTCCTCAATGTACATCCCCACCTCCTTAAAATCATAGTCCAGAAAACCCGATGTGGGAAAAACCGGGTGCTAGGAATGTACATTGTGCCATGATGCATCTCCTGATGAAAACCATAAGAAAAAGAAAAAATGCAACAAACAAGGCTGCAAAACACATTGTACCATCTATGCTACACCTCCAAAAGGTTCACCAAAAACAAAATGGACCCTATCATCCATACAGCTCCAACAGCCCGAAAAACCTCCTAAATCCATATCTTGTTAACAGCCACCATCAGCAAATGGTAAAAAAATAAACAACACATGATAGGCCAAACAACCCACCACACCATCAAAACCAAGTAGAGAAAAATGTTGCAATAGCATATTACCAAGGCCTTCTCAGCTTCTCTTGCTGCATTCCCCAAAAACATAACATTACAACAAAGACTTCTATAGATCCAAATCCACACCTTACACTTGCAATCCTCCTTGTGCCTTCTGAAAAGACCACAGCAAGCAAAAAGTGGCCAATTGCAAAGAAAAGAGCAAAATTGGAGGAGAATGGAAAAGACACAACCTGTTTGCACTCACCATCAAAGATGAAGAATGTATCCAGGGGTGTATGCAGCACAATGAGCCTCCAAAATAGAGAATAAAAGGCCCCTTAAATGATGTGAGCTGCTCCTTCAACAAAACCTGTATCACCATAAAGAAACAACAGACTTATTGATAAGAACAAGTAGATAAAATTTCAGAGTTTCTCATATACAATAACTATGCACAACAATATCCAAGTGGAGTAAATGTCAATTCAACCTAGGCTGCATTTAATAGTAAGAAAAAGACGTGCACATTCTCCTCAATGGAATGAATGAAATCTTATAGTAATTGAAGGTTCCGTATTCTGCTGCATACCCAGAAAACTACCAGCCAAGGTAGTTGAAGCACTGAATATACCCATGAGAAGCAAGATATTAGAAGATGATCTGGGATGGAATGAATTTGGGTAAGGAACAGAGACTTCAAAATGATCCCATGGACTTTTTTCTACACAAAGCCTTAATAAATTTTTTCATTAATGGCATCATACAAAGTTTAGAACCCCAATCCGAATTGTCGTCGGATAATCTTCGAAAATCCGATGTTAATCTACCCAATACTATGAAATGATCCGACCCGTTTCGTCTTTTGAAATACGGTTGATCTTTAAGCCAATTCACTAACATTCTGCATCTCGATCTCGATCCCGATCTTTAAGGCCCGTTTGGATTGAAAGAATTAGATAGAAAAGAACATGAAAAATAGCGGCAGAAAAAGAAAGGAGAGGTGAAGGAGGGATCATAAATCTATCTTGAGTGTTGGGATAGTTTTAGGCGGGGAAGGAAAGAGAGATACTTGTTGTTGTCAATTTAATTTTAGTGAAAATGAGTTGTTTCCTACCGTTTCTCACTTGTTTTGGAAGGAAACAAGGTTGTCCAATTTGTGAAAAACAATATCTTCCTTCTCCCTTGCTCTCATTTC
The DNA here is from genome assembly GCA_026214975.1 of Gentiana macrophylla. NCBI lineage: Eukaryota > Viridiplantae > Streptophyta > Magnoliopsida > Gentianales > Gentianaceae > Gentiana > Gentiana macrophylla. The sequence continues at coordinate 117,597,678 of CM047811.1, forward strand.
CTTTCCTTCAAACAAAAACATATCAAACACTTAAATTTAGATTCTACTAAATCATGTCATTTTTTTTCTTCTCAATACTTCCCAACCAAACAGGGCCTAAGTGAGTCATGAGTCCATAAATATTTTCAAAACTGAAAGACCTGCGCAAAGGAAAGGCCTAAATCAGGATTTTTTTTAAGTACTAAATTACTTTGCAGCAATTCAGAAAATTAAAATCATTTTAAATCTATAAAACATGAGAATTTGAAGGAATTAAGAGTGTAGAATAGAGCAAAAATAAAACAAAAATTTTAATAAAAACAGAGCTTGAAGAAATTAATTGAACTGAGATTCTTAGGTAGGTACACAACCCCTATTATATTGCACCGAACCGTATGAGTGTCATTCGTAATAATGCTTTAATTTTATATACATGTCGGTCATCAAATGACGTTTATACGTAGTGAAATAAATACTCATCATCGATCATACAAGAATCTCCCTATAATATATACAAAAACATTAGAATGATATACAATATGTTTTCATCTCGATCAAGCATCTGTTAATTAAGCACAGGTTCATGACAAAGCTAATTGGCCTTCCAAGCGCATTCTCTTAGGACCTTTCTCTTTATCTTGACTGCGCGCTAATGCTATTGTTAACACACAATCCCCTGCCCTCTTTCGCCCCCGGCCACTGATCGAGCACCTCTTGTATAAGGTCTAAACGTACGTACCCTGTTCGTCTTCCTTTCAGTTTTCCACTAATCACCATTCTATCTTGTTTCTACTGCTTTCATCTCTATATATGCATCCCCTTCACAACGCGAACAGGCACGCGCGTGTATTGCACGACTTGCAGTTGCTTAGCTTGCACACTAACTTTCACATTGCATCCATTCCCTTCATCAAGAATGCCAGTACAACTGTTTTCTTGTAATGCCATTTTTCATATCCACCTTATGTACGTACGTATCGATTGTCTTTGCTTTCGATGGTAAACAATCACCGCCACATATCTTTTACATCATGTCATAAACAATTTATTGAAGTTATATAGCATTTCACAATGGCGACTTACGTAAACCACATATTTTTTGTGTCCCATTGTTAGAATATACACAAATATTCTGTATTTATGTCTGTATATTCTTGTCATGATTACGTATATTTAGCATTCATTGTAAATATTCCGTTACCATATTAGGAACCTGTAATACTTGTATATTATACTGAGACAATCAATGAGAATGACACGGAATAATCTCCTTTATGGTATCAGAGCTAGTCTCCTAAAACTCCTTCCTTTCTCTCTGCCTGTCGTCTTCCTCCCTCAACCTCTTTTCTGCTTCCTACTTCGACTCTGCAATGGCAGACCAAGGGAAGTTTCACCCCGCTCTCGCTGTCAAAATCAAGAATTCCGTCCCGATCACTCTTGAAATGGAACGAGGTCAATACTCTTCCTGGGCCGAATTATTCAAGATTCATTGTCGTGTTTACGATGTTCTTGAACACATCGTACCTCCCAAAAATGCTGACAAAAACAAAGAAAAAGATGGTGCATTATGGTCACGCTTAGACGCCGTTGTTTTGCAATGGATTTACGGGACAATATCAGCTGATTTGCTACAGACCATCATTTCTCCAGGGGCCTTTGCACAACAAGCATGGGAGAGATTGGAAAGTATCTTTCATGGCAATAAAAATCACAGGGCCCTATACCTTGAAAATCAATTCAAGGCTGTTCATCTCAATGACTACCCCAACTGACGATGACAAATTATGTCACCTTAAAGATCCGGGCTTTTCCTTATATTATTGATGAACAATCAAGAACCCTAATGCCCAGAACGACAGAGGGGTTTTATGCTTTTACGGCTGAGTCTAAGTGGGATTCTTAGAGTGCCTACGTATCCTGTTATTATTCCAGGAATCAAGCCATACGTAGTTCCTGGAACGTTGTATTTATAAGGACAATGCATGACCTAACCCTAATCTGAGTCGGTTCGTAGCTATTGTCATATTTACCCTTAATTGGGCTTTACCCCTCGCCCAAGTTATCCTGTGGATATTGGGCCGGCGTGGTAGTGTGGACCCTGTTCTCGATATCGATCTATCCGACCTGGGATGATCGACTCCTGGAACTCACGTCCTGCACTGCCCGTAAGTCGATGGTTGTGACTTCGAGTCCCTAGCCATATTTCAGGCGCGAGGATCGACATGCGTGTCAAGGCTTCTAGGTCGATATTCCGACTTGCATGCCTTATCTGGCTCATGTGCCCTAGTAAATATTTGACCCACGTATCCCACTCGATGATGATACTTCGAGGTGCGTAACCCGGTATCGTCATAAGCCCCCCAGACCTGAGAGAGGCGACTTCCGTTGTCCGAGGTCAGATCTGCCAATTTTGAAATCATCTTGAGTTGGACTAAAACTTGGGCGGAAATGGTGTAACCGTTTGCCTGGCCACCACTGTTTCTAGCCAATCGTGGCCGTTCATTGTGGACGCCGAACGCACTATCGCTTCGCCTTTCCGTCTTCGCGCATAAATGATGTCATCTTGATCTTCGCGATTTGTGGGGAGTTATAACTACTAGTAACTCCCAAATCACGTCTTTTCACCGCTATTCGGCACCTATCAACACATAAAAAGGAGAGAGAGTCCAGACGGTGAATCAATCGCCTATCAATTTCTCCATTTTCTCTCGGTAAAACACAAGTAAGCTTCATTTCGCTATCATCTTTTTCATCGTTCCTACCGTTCTTGCTTGAATCATCCATGTCTAGTAGTGCTACAATCTCGATAGATAGAGTCCCGTTCCGCGACCAAACCCCTATATCCGCTTCTTCCGATCAACCCCGAACCCAAATCCTGGGAGCCCTTTGGCATCATCAGAGCCCAAGAAACTATCCACTAGAATGGATGGAAAGGGCCTGAAGGGTGCACTTCTTGTCTCACCATGGGCGATCTCAACCAACTACGGCGAGAGATATGGGCTGTCTAGCCCTCAACTGGTGGCTCGACTTCCTTCCGGCCACCACCACCCGCCCGATGAGCCCCCGTAGGGTTACATGCGATCCTACGAGGCCCGGCTATTGATGGGGCTCGTGTTTCCCCATGTCCAGCCGGTCCAGCTGTTCTTCACCACTACGAGATCGGTATATCTCAATCAGCCCGAATGCCATCCGGACCACGATGGGCTTTCTAATTGCTGCCCGAGTTGCGGGTATCGGGTTCATCGTCCCTTTGTTCCGATGGTGGCACAAGATCTCTGCGATGCCCGACTGGGTGGTACACGTTTGAGCGTGCCAATCGTCATGAGTTTGTGTCGAAAGGACCTTCATCTCATTCGAATTGGAAGCCTCGGTTCTTCTTCCTTCGACACGGGTCGGATAACCCCATGTCGGACTATGGAGGTCGAGAGAGGAGAGATGACAAATCGGGTCGTGAAGCCGCACTCTAACGAGGCTCTTACTCTCGAGAGATTTACCTTCGAGGTGGTTACACAGGACCTGAGTCTCCTTTATGACCTCGCCCGCCTCGAGGAGGCGGGCCCCGTACCATGCATAGCGCTTCATCCTGTCGATCAGGAAAATCGTATGAACCTTGGTTATTTTATTATCAAGTCTTAATTCTTTTTGAAGTTGTATCTTTGCTATTTTTGATACTGACTCCTTTTTCACTTGTGTAGTGGGCAGATTCTCGAAGGTTGCTGTTCCGAAGGCTTCTGCTGTGGCTGCTGCTGTCGCCGCCTCCAGATCGAGAGTTACTCCTCCGGCGTCCGGGGAAAGATCTGCTCAAGTCGGTGGGTCGACTGAGGGTGTCGAGTCAACTACCCCTGTCATACAACCAACTCCGGCTTCTACCTCGGAGGGACTCACCCATGAGCACCGGTCGATACGTGAAGAGGACGACCTTATCGACTTTACTGTTGGAGGGAGTGAAGAAGCCTCCGGCTCTGAAGCAACCCGGTTGCAAAAGAAGAGGTCGGCCCTCGAGGAGCTAGTGAGAGATCAGCAAAAACAGGCGAAAAAGGCCAAACTTATCAAGTCTTCTCTCGATCTTGCCGCCTCGGGAGAGATGTCGGCCGACGATGTCAAGAGGCTGGACGACCAGGTCCTGGCCTCTTCTCTCCGAGAGCTGGGTCGCGTGGTATGCACTAACTCTTGTCGATTTCTTTTTTATATCCCTGGATGTGTATATCTTAACCTAGCTTTTCCTCCTTGCAGCATTACTTTATGAGTCGAGAAGCTTCCCGACGTATGAATACGCCATCCAAAATCGAGGAAGGGTTGAAGACACAAATCCGAGGTTTGAATGACAGGCTTGCTATCGAGTCGGCTAGTGTCATCGGTGCCGGAATCGCAGCCTAACGCTTTTCAAGGAAGAAGGCTGCTGCCGAGATAGAGAAGGTCAAGGAGGAGCGGAGGCTATCATTGCCGGCCGAGGAGAGATCTCGGCCGCGGCCGAGGAGAGGAGGCCGCCGCAAAGTGGCTCTCGAGGAAGAAGCGCGCGCGGAGCGAGCGATCATGTCGGCGAGAGAGAGATCAATTGAGAGCCGAACTTGATCAGTTCCTCCAGGCGGCTTGAAGAGGCGAGGCCGCTACGGTTCTCGAGTATCGGAAGTCGAAGAGTTGGGCATGGATCTCGATGTCATCATGCGATGACGACCATACTTGGAGGATTCACCAAGGCGGTGGACCAAGTAAGAAAGGTTTATCCGGATGTCGAGATCGACAAGCTTGAAGAGCCCGGCCGCTATGACCACGACTCGGGCGGCGCCAGATGACCAATACTTGATGAATTTCAGCAGGTGTATCCCTTTGCCTGTAAGTATGGTGGTCCCACAAAGAAACCCGGCTCCCGATAATACGACTCCCACCGCCATTTGCTCCTAGTCGACCCCGAAGATGCTACTCCGACTCTGATGCTTCTATTTAATTATCGACCTCCTTGGGACTTTGATATTCTCGAGTTTTAACTCTTGTAATTATTTGTACATTTTCTTGACTTTGAATCGACTTGGGTGAATGTTCCATTTACAATGGTCGGTCTTTTCGACCGGCCTTAATTTGTTTTGAAATTTACGCCTTTTGTCTCTCTGCTTGTTATTATTTACTTACTCATTTATTATCGTCTTTGGCTTTCTTGCTTGTCGAGCCTCCGCTCTGCTTCGCTCTGCTTTATCGATGTAATATTGCCCTTTCCCCCCCAAGTGTTTTATGAACTTCAGTTCATAATGCGCTTGGGCTCTATATGGCTTTTAGGTCGACCTATTTGCCTTGGCTTTTTAGCCTTATAAGCTTGCTAGATCTCCGAGTTAGTCCGACATTGCGAACTGTCCTTGTCTCGGTCTAGCGCCTGGGCAGTTAAGTTAGACTTCCGACTTGGACGTTTGGCCCGACCATGCGAACCGTCCTTTGTCTTGCCTTATTCGACCCTTAGGCTCGTTAGGCTTTTGACTTGGACTTTCGACCCGACCTTGCGAGTCTTCTTTTTGCCTTCTGCATTATATGCTTGTGGCGCTGTCGAGAGTTCCGACTTTCGGATTGCTCCACTCTCTGTCGATTGTAACCGCGTCCTTTTGGACTTAGAATATTACTAAAATACTTAATGTAATAATAGAAAAGGAATCATCATTTATTATAATAAAGATAGAATTGTCACATGGACTGATTACAAATCTTGTAAAATAAGTAGAGACAAACTGATCGACTAAGGCCTAGACGTAAAATTTCCTCAAATTATTCGCGTGCCATTGTCGAGGGACTGTAGTTCCGTCTGCTCGACCTAGTTGATATGAACCTTTAGGGTGGACTTTTAGGATCTGATACGGGCCTTCCCAGTTCGGGGAGAGGGCCCCGATCTCCTTTTGCCGACTTGCTTCGTTCTTTCTCAAAACTAGGTCTCCGACTTTGAAATATCTGTATTTTACCCTCGCGTTGTAATATTGAGAGATCTTCTGCTTGTACCTTGCCATTCGGGTGAGGCCATTTCTCTCGCTCCTCGAGATTATCCTTCTCTTGTCGGATATCGGGATCATTCGTCTCAATATTATACGCTAACACTCGAGGGGAAGAGACGCCGATCTCCGCGGGGATAACTGCCTCGCACCCATAGGTCAGGGAGAAAGGTGTTTCACCCGTTGATGCGTTTGGAGCTTTCCTGTATGACCACAGGATGCTCGGGAGTTGCAACGCCTTGCCTCGCCCTTCACTTGAGCCTCTTTTTTTCAGTCCGAGTTTAATCACAGCCGATTTATTTGCTCGACTTGACCATTTGCTTGAGGATGCGCGATCAAGTGAAGTCTTGATCAATATGATATTCGCTAACCACTCTCTCGACTCTTCGGTCTTCGAATTGAGTGCCGTTGTCCGAGATTAAAGCCTTCGGAATACCATACCGCATAAAATATCGACCCATAGAATTTCTTGATTGTAGCCGCTTTGATGTCGGGTAAAGCTTTGGCTTCTACCCACTTAGTGAAATAATCTAATGCAACTACTACAAACTTATTATTCCCCGGAGCTCGAGGTAGGGGTCCTACAATATCGACTCCCCACACATCGAAAGGCCATCTTGTGAGATGACATTCATTTCTTGTGCTGTTGATGAGAGATGTTATCGTGAATTTGGCAAGAATTGCATCTCCGCACTAATTTGATCGCATCTCGTTGCATTGACGGCCGTAAGTATCCAAATGAGCTTGCATTTCCGAGCTAGCATTCTAGCCCCGCAGTTGATTCCCACAAGCTCCCTATGGATTTCTTCGAGAAGGTATTCTCCTCCGCCTCGATGCATCTCAACCATGGACTTGTGAACGACCTCCGATAAAGTATGTCGTTGAAGAATGCGTATCGAGCCGACTGAAGTCGGACCTTTCTTGACTGTACCTTATCATTGGGTAATATTCCGTCCTTTAAGTAAAGGACAATTGGATCCATCCATGTAGCCTGCTGAGATATCGGCTGGGCTTCTATCTCTTCATAGCTTCTCTCTGTTAGCGATTCTACTAACACCTTTTACTAGAGACGAAATTCGATGCTAACTTGGACAGAGCGTCGGCCCTCTTGTTATGAGTTCGAGGTACCTGTTCGAATTGAATCGAGTTGAATTTCGGCTTAAGGCCTTGGACTACTGCCATATTCTTCTTCATAGTCTCTTCCTTAGCCTCATATTCCCCTTTGATGTGATTAACAACCAATTGCGAGTCACTGTAAACGTTGAGATTTTCGACCCCGAAGCTTTGTGAGCGAGCTTCGCACCAGTGATAATTGCTTCATATTCTCGCCTCATTATTAGTTGCCTTAAAATCGAATCGAGGGCGTATGGAAACTCCTCCCCTCGGGTGACTAATAGAGAGGCTGCACTGCTTCTTTCTTTGCTCGAGGCCCCATCGGCATGGAGCATCCATCGTTCTTCGCGACTTTGCTTTTCTTGCTCAAGTTGCACCGATATACCTTCGCTAAGAAGTCCGCTAAAGCTTGAGCCTTGATTGCGTATGCACGCGCACGAACTCGATGTCGTATTGAGCCATCTCGATTACCCACTTCGCGAGTCGACCGGATGTGTCGGGCTTCGCTAGATTTGCTTCGAGTGGTTGGTCCGTGACTACCACTATAGGATGGGCTTGAAAGTATGGCCTAAGCTTTCTCGATCGTGTACCAACGCTAGTGCGAGTTTCTCACCGGGTGAGTATCGGGTTTCGGGCCGTCAGAGCTTTCTCGACAAAATATATGGGCACTGGCCCTTTTCTCCTCTCGAACCAAGACCGAACTCACCGCTTCCTCGCAGATCGATAAATAAACTAGCAACCTTTCCCCCTCTCGAGGAGAGGTGAGAGTAGGTAGTTCTGAAAGATATGCTTTTAGTTCCTCGAAGGCCGTCTGGCATTCGTTGTTCCAATGGAAAGGGCTGGGCTTTCGAAGAACTTTGAAGAATGGTAGTGCACGCTGGGCTGACCGAGATAAAAACCTATTCAGTGCTGCCATCCGACCGGTGAGTCTCTGAACCTCTTTCATGTTTCGAGGTGCGTGCATATTCTTTAGTGTGTCGATCTTGTCGTGGTTAGCTCGAATCCCGCCTCTCGACACCATATACCCTAGAAATTTGCCGGTCCGCACTCGAAGGTGCACTTTTTTGATTAAGTTTCATGTCAGTATCTCTTAGCACCTCGAACACTTCCCTGGCGTCTACCAAAAATTGCTTCATGGATCGGCTTTTGATGAGTAGATCGTCCACATAGACTTCCATATTCTTACCAATCTGCTTCGCAAAAATTCTATTGACTGCCCTTTGGTATGTAGCTCCAAAGATTCTTTAATCCGAATGGCATGGTAACATAGCAAAAGGTGCCAAACTCTGTAATAAACGCTGTCTTCTCCGCATCTCGGGGGTCCATGAGAATTTGATGGTACCCCTTGTATGCATCGAGGAACGCGAATACCTCAAAACCGATGGTCGAATCAACTAACTCGCCGATCTTAGGTAATGGATAGGAATCTTTAGGGCATGCCTTATTCAAATCCGTGAAATCAACGCACGTCGCGCCACCGCCATCCGGTTTCTTCACTAACACCGGATTGGCAAGCCATTCTCGGATAGAGCACTTCTTTTACTATATTTGCCGACGAGAACTTCCCGACTTCGCACTCGATAGCTTCCAATCGATCTTGCGCGAAATTTCGCTTCTTCGCTTTGACCGCTTTCGCCTGGTCAATCTCGAGTTTATGGATGGCGATGTTTGTCGGTAGGCTGGCATATCGGACGCCTTCCAGGCGAAACGCCCTTGAACTCTTTTCAAAGAAATCGATCAAGAATCGCTTCCCGAGTCGGGATCCAAACCCGACTTGGACACTCGATCGATTCCATCTTCCCATGTCGACATGTTCAATCGCTTCACTCGAAGCCCAACACTTCTCTTCCTCCTCCTCCGAATGAGCTCGATGAGGACTTGTTGCACCGCCATCTTACCGCTCATCACTATCGAATTGCGACTTTTCCGCGATTTCAATATCCCCTTTTACTTCGTGGGAACCCTTTCGAGTCGGGAATTTCATGCTGTTATGGAACGTCGAAATTATGGCTCGTAACTCGAAAAGGGCTGGTCTACCCAAAATAACATTATACGCGGAGGGAGCTTTAACGACCACGTAGTTTAGCTCTAGCGTCCTCCCTCTTTCCCCATCACCTCATCGTTAGTAGCTTTATGGAACCCACGGGATGGATCGCCTCGACTGTGAAGCCGAATAGTGGAGAGGCTATGGGCACTAAGTCTTTCTCTTTGAGCTTCATTCCCTGGAATGCCGAGTAGTATAAGACATTCACAGCGCTACCATTATCGACGCATACTCTCGATACTCTGGCGCGACTTATAACTGCTTCAATCACTAACCCCTCATTATGACTTGTCGACTTAGGGGCGCCGTCTCCGGGCGCACTGACTTCCGTAGTTAATCTTGACTGCTTACGCGGCCTCGAGCTGTCGTCTGGTTCTCGACTGGCTCGCTCCTTCTCACTCTCCCCCGGCCCAAATATCATATTCACATAATTGTTTGGGCGATTATCATCATAGCGGTCCTGACCATAGTAGTCCCTATTGTTATCAGGAGATCGGTCTCGTCTAGGGGATCGATCTTTTCTTCTTTGATTCTCTCGACTTCGACCTCTATCCTGGTCAGGATTTCTTCTTTTGAAGTCTCGCTGCCCCCTGGGCTCATTATAACTCGATCGGTCTACAACCTCATCCAGCTTTCCCTCCTGGATGCGAGCCTCGATGTCTTTCTTTAAATCGAAACAGTCCTCTGTTGAGTGACCTGTGTCCTCGTGGAATTCACAATACTTTGTCGACCTTCGTTTTTCTCGAGGTTTTTTGATCGGAGGTGGCCTCTTGGCCAAATTCTTAGAGACCATGATTGATAAGACCTCTGTACGGGACCGGTTGAGGGGAGTAAAATCTTTATCCTTTCTACCCCCCTTTTTCTCTGACCGGCCCGAGGGAGGCGCCTCGATGCGATCCCAAACAGATGTTTTTCTCTCTACCTCTTGCTGTCGAGGCTGATTCTTATTTCCTCCTCGACCTTCTTTCCTCGAGCTGTCCATCCACTCGGCTTGGGTGTGCCTACGCCTTTGCCTCTTCGCGCTTGGCAAAATCGATGTCACGACATTCACACATTCATCCATGTTTCGAGGAGGTTCTGCTAACTTCTCGTACAACTTTGTGTTGCGCAGTCCCTACGAATGAAGTGATCAAGACTCGATCCCGAGGATCCTTAACTGCGCATGGCCTCAAGGTTAAACCTCTTCGAGATAGTCTAATACCGACTGCGTCTATGTCTTTGCCTCACGCTTGTGAGATGCGTCTCACTCAATCGAAACTTTTGTTGACGATGAAGGCGTCTCTGAATTTTCTCAAGCGAGCATGGTGAAGCCGGAGATGGATCTGGTTTCAACTTGGTAAACCACTCTCTTGCTCGTCCTACAAGTAGAGTCTCGAATGCCCGGCATCGCATCTCGTCGGGCACATTCTAGCCTCATCTCGGGATAGATACTGTGAAGATGGTCCTCCGGTCGGTGGTGCCATCATACGGGTCTATCTTAGGTATTTTAAACCCTTGGGTTTAGGATAGTCTTCAATCTCCTTGATGAAAGGAGACTCTAACCACAACGGGCCCTGGGTTTTTCCCAGGATTACATCTAACTCCTGCCTAACGCTATCTTCATCGATGCGTATGTGCTTCTGTTGTATTTCCCGCTTCCTCCGTTCGACCGAACTTGAGGAAGCACTGACCTCTTCAAATTGATCTGGCTTAGGATTATTGGCGGCGTTTTTCAGGCCGCCTTCGCTGTTATTCTTTGTCTCATCGATTAAAGGCTTCCGCCATTATCTTTCTCGAGGCATTATGATCTGTCGCCGCCAGCTGATCCACCATGGCTTGATATTCTGGGGGCAAGGCCCTGAGTTTGTTTTGGCGGATTTTCATGGACGGTCTCTAAAGCTGGATCTTTTTCCCCCTGAGGATCCACACCTGCCTGCTCACTTGTCTGTGGATTCTGCGGATCCACGTTTTTAGAGGTGGTTTTTCTGGCGGTCTTTTCCTTCGGAGGCATGATGATCTTGATGTATTCAACAAAAGAAGGAGACCCTCCTTCTAGCGCCAATGACGATGACAAATTATGTCACCTTAAAGATCCGGGCTTTTCCTTATATTATTGATGAACAATCAAGAACCCTAATGCCCAGAACGACAGAGGGGTTTTATGCTTTTACGGCTGAGTCTAAGTGGGATTCTTAGAGTGCCTACGTATCCTGTTATTATTCCAGGAATCAAGCCATACGTAGTTCCTGGAACGTTGTATTTATAAGGACAATGCATGACCTAACCCTAATCTGAGTCGGTTCGTAGCTATTGTCATATTTACCCTTAATTGGGCTTTACCCCCCCCGAGTTATCCTGTGGATATTGGGCCGACGTAGCTGGTGTGGACCCTGTTCTCGATATCGATCTATCCGACCTGGGATGATCGACTCCTGGAACTCACGTCCTGCACTGCCCGTAAGTCGATGGTTGTGACTTCGAGTCCCTAGCCATATTTCAGGCGCGAGGATCGACATGCGTGTCAAGGCTTCTAGGTCGATATTCCGACTTGCATGCCTTATCTGGCTCATGTGCCCTAGTAAATATTTGACCCACGTATCCCACTCGATGATGATACTTCGAGGTGCGTAACCCGGTATCGTCACCAACATCTCTGCATATTGCCAAGAATTGAAAATGTTGGCTGATCAATTGGCAAATGTCGGAGCACCGGTTTCGAACCAACGTCTTGTTCTTCAGTTAATTTCCGGCCTAAATGAAAATTACGACGGCGTCGCCACGATTCTTCAACAAAGTGATCCCCTTCCTCAATTCTATGAAGCCCGCTCTAAGTTGATTCTCGAAGAAACCCGTAAATCAAAACGGGCCGCTGCTTCTGCCAGCTCCGGCGACGCAGCCCTCATCTCCTATGGTGGTTCGAACAACAGAAAAATTCCCGAGGATGAACAGCAGCCTCGACAAGGTGGAGGCAACAGAGGTGGAGGCCGTAATGGCAACCGCGGCAGGGGACGAAATTATAGCAGGGGGCGTGGAAATCGCGGTGGTGGCGGTGGAGGTCACCAAGCTGAACACCAGACCTCCGGCGGCATTCCTTCCCAGCAACAACAGCGAAATTGGCAAGCAGCTGCTCCATGGTCCTACCCTCCTTGGTCCTATCCTCCATGGGCCTATCCACCCCCTTGCCCTTATCCAACATCTGCCTGGGCTCGGCCCAATATTCCACAGCCAGGCATTCTTGGAGCACATCCCCAGCAAGCCTACAACAGCCAAGCCCCGACTTCGGACTTTACTCCAACTGACATTGAAGCTGCGATGCACACGATGTCACTCAACGTCCCCGATCAAAATTGGTATTTGGATGCCGGTGCTACTTCTCATATGACACAATCACAGGGTAATCTCACGTCTTATTTTAATACGAGTCATTTACATCGTGATATAATTGTTGGTAGTGGTCAGAAATTCCGATTTACGGGTACGGACAATCCACTCTACCCTCACCTCATCCACCCCATTTATTAAACAATGTCCTTCATGCACCGCACCTAATAAAAAATTTACTTTCCGTACGTCGCTTAACCACTGATAACAATGTTTCAATCGAATTTGACCCTTTTGGCTTTTCTGTGAAGGACCTCCGGACGGGGATGCCAGTCATGAGATGTAACAGCACCGGGGACTTATACCCCCTCACTCCCACCATGAATAATGCTGCTTGCCCCCCCTCCAACTTTGCAGCTCTCTCTCCTATTTTATGGCATAACCGTTTGGGCCATCCGGGAGCTCCCGTTTTGCGCTCCCTTAGTCAAAATAAATTTATTCCATGTACCCGTTTTTCCCGTTTCCCCGTTTGCGAGTCTTGTGTACTTGGAAAACATGTTAAGTTACCGTTTTTTGCTTCTTCTACTAGTACTTGAATGCCATTTGATATTATTCATAGTGATTTGTGGACATCACCTGTTTTAAGCTCGTCTGGACATAGATATTATATTTTGTTTCTTGATGATTTTTCCAATTATTTGTGGACTTTCCCTATTGGTAAAAAATCACAAGCCTTCCCTATTTTTTCCACATTCAGCACTTTGGTGTAAACCGGATCTTTCATTAAAATTGTGAAAAACTTATGTACAATGCATCCCAAAAGGAAAAAACATCTCTTTTACACGCTTTAAAATAAAAAACATTCATGAACTACCCTACTCGGTGTGCCAAGCGATTTTCAACTCTCTTGCCTTGTTAACAGCCTGGGATAGGAAAACCATCGTCGGAGGGCACTGAGTACCTGTGTGGTGAACTGCTTGGTTCCGCCAATACCAAGCTCCCATAATAACCTCTCGAAATAAATACCTTCAGCTTGTAATGTCGTTTCGACCGGAGCTATCATGTATAAGACAATCATCTATCCAATCACGAGCGTCTAGGCTACCAAAAAACTGTCGTTGATAGCGCGATGCCAATGCCTTCTTCCAAATGTCGCGAATCCATCCACAGTCTCGAAATGTATGAAGCAGGGTTTCCTCATGATCCTGACAAATCATGCAGGTATTGTCATCTAGAACGTGTCGGTGTTCAAGCATCGCTAAAGTGGGCAATGCTTTCCGGCGAATAAGCCACAACAACATGTTGCCTCTCTGTGGCCCTTTAATGGACCATATATTTTTCCACCTTCGTTCTTCATCCTTCGAGCAATTCATCATAAGTTGTGCATGGTAAGCACTGGCCACATCAAATTTTCCGGACGTCGTCGCAAGCCATTTCACACCCCCGTCCACATTCAGCACTTTAATACAAACACAATTTGCCCACAAAATAAAAAGTTTCCAATGCGATAACGGAAAAGAATTCGATAATGATTCCTTCAAACTCTTTTGCACCCAAAATGGTCTCGTCTTTCGTTTCTCCTGTCCACACACATCCCCACAAAATGGTAAAGCGGAAAGGAAAATCCGCACAATTAATAATCTAATCCGTAGCCTCCTCATACATGCCTCCCTTCCCCCGTCGTTTTGGCATCACGCACTCGAAATGGCCACCTACCTCCTCAATATCCTTCCCCACAAGACTCTCCACTACCAAAGTCCCACTCAAATACTCTATCACCGCACTCCCACCTATGAGCATTTACGTATTTTCGGTTGCCTTTGTTACCCTCTCCACCCCTCCTCCACTATTAACAAACTTCAACCCCGGTCCACCCCATGTGTGTTCCTTGGCTATCCATCCAATCACCGTGGTTACAAATGTTATGATCTCTCAAGTCATAAAATTTTTATTTCTCGTCACGTCATATTTGATGAATCCCAATTTCCGTTTGCCAAGCTTCACGACCCACCCACAACGCACTATGATTTTTTCACTCCTGCTCCCCATCCCCTCATTATCCAGAACATGCTTCCAATGACCCAACACTCACCTGCAACATCTCCACACTCGGCCCAGCCTCCTTCCATGTACCAGACCACCGCCCATCGTGCCCCCCACGCCCAATATCCATCCGCCCCACTGCGATTCCTCTCTGCGCCCACCAAACCCGGCTTTCTTCCAACCTTTTTCTCCTCCAAGACACCCGGCCCATCCCCTCAACTAACCGCCCCAACCCATCAACCAACAGCCCCATCCCGCACGATGGCCATTCGGGCCATGCATGGAATTTTCAAACCCAAAACTCCCTACAATCTTTCCAACATCGTCACCCCATCACCTCTTCCTCGTAACCCAAAAGCCGCCTTGTCCGACCCAAATTGGAATGCTGCAATGCACGATGAATATAATGCTCTTATTAAAAATGAGACGTGGGATCTCGTTCCACGGCCTGCTAATACAAATATTATTCGGTCTATGTGGATTTTCCGCCATAAAAAGGATTCTGACGGCTCTTTTGAGAGGCATAAAGCCCGTCTTGTAGGTGATGGCAGGTCTCAGCAGCTTGGAGTGGATTGCGATGAAACCTTTAGTCCGGTGGTTAAACCGGCAACGATCCGGACCGTTCTTAGCATTGCCTTATCTAAATCTTGGCCCATCCATCAACTTGACGTAAAAAATGCCTTTCTACATGGTTACCTTAATGAGACGGTTTATATGCACCAACCCATGGGCTTTCGGGATCCACATCATCCCGACTATGTCTGTCGCTTGAAGAAATCACTATATGGTTTGAAACAAGCTCCGCGGGCATGGTATCAACGGTTTCGACTATGCCTCCACGATTGGATTCTGCGATAGTACTCACGATCATTCACTATTCATATACCACAAAGGCCGCGATACGACTTATCTTCTTTTGTACGTCGATGACATCATTCTCGCCACCTCTTCGGATGCACTTCGCCAATCTATTATATCCTTACTTGCCTCAGAATTTGCGATGAAAGACTTCGGCCCTCTTAGTTCTTTTTTGGGCATCTCTGTTACACGCCATGTAGGGGGATTATTTCTTAATCAACGACATTATGCCGAGACCATTATTGAACGAGCCGGCATGTCATCTTGCAAGCCCGTGCTTACGCCAGTCGATACACATTCCAAACTTCATATGTCGACGGGCGATCCGGTTCCTGATCCTACTCTTTATCGCAGTCTTGCAGGCGCCTTACAATATCTTACATTCACCCGTCCGGATATCTCCTATGCGGTTCAACAGATATGTTTACACATGCATGATCCCCGTAATGTTCATATGCAGGCTCTCAAACGCATTATTCGTTACATCAAAAGCACAATACATTTCGGCTTGCATCTCTACAAGTCCTCACTAGCTACTCTCCTCTCATATACTGATGCCGATTGGGGCGGGTGCCCTACTACACGACGTTCCACCTCCGGATACTGCGTCTTCTTGGGCGACAACCTCATTTCATGGTCTTCCAAACGTCAACCCACCTTATCTCGGTCGAGTGCCGAGGCCGACCGGGGCGTAGCCAATGCCGTTGCCGAGTCCTGCTGGCTCCGCAATCTTCTGTTAGAACTTCACTGTCCGATTATTAAGGCTACACTCGTCTATTGTGATAATATTAGTGCCATCTATCTCTCCAGAAATCCTATCCAACATCAACGCACAAAACATATTGAAATGGACATTCACTTCGTTCGGGAAAAGGTGGCTCGCGGCCAAGTTCGTGTTCTTCATTTCCCCTCACGCTACCAAATTGCCGACATCTTCACCAAAGGCCTTCCCCGCATTCTCTTTGATGAATTTCGCTTTTGATCTCGGCGTCCATGAACCTCCCGCTTCGATCATGGGGTGTGTTAGAATATACACAAATATTCTCAGATTTATGTCTCAGATATTCTTGTCATGATTACGATATTTAGCATTCATTGTAAATATTCCGTTACCATATTAGGAACCTGTAATGCTTGTATATTATACTGAGACAGTCAATGAGAATGACACGGAATAATCTCCTTTACCCATCATATAAATTGTTATCATGCCTAAAAGCATGTTTTTAGTGTCCCATCTTCAGGGGAAATTATTGTGTGGTGAAGAAATTTGAGGTGAAGTGACGGGTGAAACGATCAGAACCACACAGTTTAAATACATAATTAAAGTGTGTGGCTGTGGTGTCTCCACACGTGTGGAGACACCACACAAGTATCTCTCCATCATCAGAGCTTTTAAAAACTCTATAACTGTGCCACGTCATCACCCTATAAACCTTTTATCCATAAATATTTTCTCTACAATACATAAACCTTTTAAAAAACTTTATAGCATTGACCCATTACGCATAAATATTTTTTCTACTACACACAAACCATAAAAAAGAAAAATATAAAAATCTACATGGCAAGGATAAACCGGTTGGTCTACACAAAGTCATTCCTTAAAGCTTTGCTTATGTGGAAAAGCCACAATGGTTGGAAGGCTTTTGCAAAGCTTTACATCATTTTTTAAAGCTTTTGAAGTGTACCATCGGAGATACCCTAAGAAAATAAGAACATATAAATATAATAATACATGTTATTTGATATAAGATATTTGCCGTGGGATAAAAAATTTCCACATGGCTAACGGCCGTTCAAGAATCAGTACAACCTCATTTTGTATAATGATAAAGATATAGAGGAAAACTCATTGTCCCGGATGAAGTTGGCTTGACATTCTCGCAAGCCGATGCAAGCGCTTTCACCCCTGGTGCCGGAGTTAAATTGATATCACCAATTCTACGCCGTCGCACGGGATAGCCGCCTCGTAATTCAACGATCATCGCAATCGGCGAAATAGTGGTTCCTCTGATGTTTCTGAAGTGTACATCGGCGACCTTCACGTGTGATGGCTGTAAAGAAAACTATTATCTTCGTAATCAGATAATTAAACACTGGTTTTTATCAGAAAATACAATGACAATATTATCTTCGTAATCAGATAATTGAACAATCAGATAATTGAACACTGATTTTTATCAGAAAATACAATGAGATTGTGAAAATATAGTGTGTGCCAAAAGTATATGATAATAGCAGTAAGTTTTGTTACCTCATTTTGGTTTTCGGAGTTGTAATGTTAGTCAATGACAATTGGATTCTTGACATTTTCTATAATTATATCTTCAGAAACAATATCCGTAGGTTTTAATTCTAGCACCATTTTTTTTGTGCCAATCATTGTACGGTGTGTCACATTAACTCTTGAGATGAAGGACGAATCAAAACATGTTTGTTGTCAAACAGAGCTATCGGCTTTAAGCCCTTAACGAATGATGAATTTACGCAAACCGTCTAATTTCGGCCTATAATCCGAGAAACGAGCAACCAAGACGTTCTGAAAAGGTTTCGCAATTTGTTGCATCTGTTCCCTAGAAATTTTGAAAGCCAGCTTACGAGTATGTCATGACAATGATCCCAAACGTTAACCCATCGGTATTTGATCTCCTTTTACCATTATCGTGAGTGACTTTGAGGGAGGTGCATCCTCACCCATGGTTAAAGGGATGTCGTCCGTGCCGCCTTTAAAGAAAAAACTAACCGATGATGCATTAATCTAGCTAGCAACGACCTCCCGATTGGTGAAGAAGAAGCCACACCACCTTGGGTTGTCTCACTTAAATACAATGTTGTCATTACATCACATATGAATTTTTAACACAGAGCTATGTTCACGTTATGATAATATAGAAAAAAATTGGAGCATCTCTTCTTTTCACTTCATCAATTCTACCGATCCACGACACTCACTACGTATTACACGGAATTAATATTTTTCACTTTAGCAATTCGACCATTTAAAAATTAATTCTTAAATCAAGAACCAACTTGATTAATCAATGTAGTGTGAATAGATTTAGTGCCGTAAAAAGGAAAACCACCAATGATGCTGGATACCGTCGGTGTGTCAATCCGAGCCAATTTATCTAGGGACAATATTGAAGATCCAAAAACCTAAAATAAAGTATGAAACGAGGGAGAATTTGATGGTGTTTAGACTGAGCCTGAGACGATTTTTTTATCTCAAGTTGCCTACGTATCCTGAGGTTAGTCAGGAACCAAGTCAGTCGTAGTTCTTTGGAACGTTTATTTAAGAAACAATTGTGCCCTAGGTTATGGCGGTGTCGTGTCCTTCAGAGACTCTCACTTGTAAGCGTCGGGGCTTGATTTATATATGCCTCTATCCCGTGATTTTCAGGATACTTTTAACTATATCCGGTGATTGGAATCAGTCATAATGAGGGAGGATTCTTCCCTTATATATCTGATGCGATAAAGCACGTGCACAATGTATGGGGTAGCTCCCGTCCTACGGCGAGTTCCCAAGGACTGTCACAAACCCAAGCTTTGCTGGCCGAGTTTTTTTCCATCCTGACCGACCTGCGATAAACCGAAAAACAGGCTAACCGGACAAGCCCGATCTCCCCGGGATAAGGGTTTGTAATTGTTTATCTGCGGGGGGCTCTTGGCCCTTGACTTCATCTTTCTCTTACCTTATTGATTACCCAATTTATTTATGGGGTGGCACTCCGTCAACCGCCATTTTGAAATCAACGGTAAATTGCCTAATAAGACAAGGAATCCTAAAGTGAAAATCTGATCACGAGAGTTAAAATAGTAGAAATATTTTCTCAAAAAAAAAAAAAAATATAAATATATATTAGTTGGCTAGGGTTCGTGTACACCACAAAATCTAATCCCCACCACAATTTAGCAAATAGCCCAATTAAATCCTGACCGACCATAACCACCCCCTCAGATTCTCTCGTTCTTTTACCGTTAGCAGTATTTTTTCCCACTCTTTGAAAAATACCACTATTGGATAAGCGAATGTTGAATTTCTACCATTCAATTGTCAAAATACTGGCTCCGTTTTTCGCGTTTTGGGTGTTTTTAACCAAACTAAACCCTAATCGGTAGAGGGAACCCGATAGGAGATTTGTGTATCTTAAGATCGTGCACATTTATAAAAAAAATGAGAGAAAATCGCGAACCAAAAACGTGAAAATTGCATTGAAGTAGTATTTTCACACTTACAACACAGAATGGTGGCATTCCAAAAAAATAATCCCCTTTTTTTTCTTTTCCTCAGATACTTTCAAATCAATCTTCAATCCTATCTTCAAATCAAGTGCATTTTTCCAAATGATTTTTCACTAATTTTTTCTCCACTTTATTCCATCCACTGCTGTTAAATCATGAGTGTATTCCCTTCCACCCATTGAATGAATGATCATCACCAGCTTCAGTAGTGCTGTTAGTAAATGTTAATCCCACTAAAGAACTACACATTTTAGGAAGCTGTTTTTTTACTTACCAATCAATGGATCTGAATCAAGAAATGGTATGCGTGATTAAGCGATAAATCTTAGATGTTTATTTCGATTCGATCTTATTTATTTTTTCGCAGAAATCAAAGGCGGAAAACAGCAATAGCAGCAGCAATGCATCTACTACTTGGAAGCAGTTAAAAAGTTGCCGCGGTTGTCATACTACTCGAACACCTCTATGGAGAGGAGGTCCCGATGGCCCCAAAGTAATTTGTATTTCTTAATTATTTGACTAATTAATCGTGTTCTTAAATCCAATCTATGATTTGGGTTCGATTCAATTTTGTTTAATTGGTTTTGTAATTTCTTATCAGTCGCTCTGCAATGCATGCGGGATCAAGTACAACAAGAAGAGGCGAGAGCTATTGGGTTTTGAAAGAGTAAAAGAAAAGAGAGCGGAAAGAAGAAACGGGAAAAGAATGAAAATGAGAAAAGTCGCCGGAGCAGAGAAATAGGACAGTCGTTTCGATTGAAATTGATGGAATTGAGGTCCGCCGGCGAGATGACGACGATGCTCAGGCGACCGGAAGAAGAACAAGCAGCTCTGTTATTAATGGCTCTTTCTTGTGGATATGTTTATCCTTTAGATGACAATTAGGAGGAATTAGGAATTATTATTAGTAGTAGTTTATTATCTAGATTTTTCTTGTGTGCAGTAGGACTTGAGGATGCACCCTCCCCCCCCCCTCCCCAACCAAACCCCAAACTTTTGAGTGATCATAGAGAGATCTTGAGCAATTAATTTGATTTGTTGCAGTTCAGCTGTGTTATGATTATGATTCGATTCGAGTTCGGTTTGTGTAGGCATTTGATTATGATTCTGATTCGTAAACCAAATGGTTCTAGTTTGGTTTGTTTAGTTCGATTCAATAAGATTCAAAATCAAATAGGCTAGATTCGAATGTTGTTTTATATATACTAAATAAATGAGCTAATGTTAATTGACTTGAGAATCAAGGAGAGTAAATCATTCGATTTTACTCGATGCGTCGTATTGAAAGAGCTCTTCTTGGTGCCTTATCACTCGAATAAGAGTCGATCGCAGCATGACGACGGCTGACGAACTCCGGATTAGTCGAACCAGTTGGTTCCAAATACCGGGGCAGCGAAAAGAAAAAAAACAAATTTAATGAGCTAATCTCATGCATATTTTACTAGATTAGACAAAGTACATTTGTTATGTTATATAGTTTCAGAGGCGGACGCATGATTTCGGATAAGGTGACAGTAAAATTTCTAAAGGCAAATAAACAATTTAAGAGGGGCAAACTGTATGTATAATAATATTAGTGCATTTTTTACGGATCAAGGGACAGTTGTCTCCTTAGTTGTATGTATGTCCGCCAAACGACTCGTGCATGACTAAACTACTCAATGGAAGGTTTTACGATCGTACATACTAGTCGTCCGAGTCTTTGAACAAGTCCCAGACTTTACAAGTGTTCAATCATTAGCTTGAAGTCTTCCTTAAAATTATAGGAAGGTGTCGGGTTGGATTAAAGTACTTTGCATTCGCTATGAACTGCACCTTGTGGCCACGAGCAAGTCTCTAGCTTTGGACATACAATTATTTACCACATCGACTTAGCTTTTTTTTTTTGCTTAAAGTCCCCGGTATCCGGAACCAACTGGTCCGACTAATCCGGAGTTCGGTCCGGGTCATGCCTGCAGAGTCTGACTCTTATTCAGGGATAAGGCTTGGCGAAGAGCTCTTTTCAACACGCGTCTCGAGTAGAATCGAACTGGTGACCCCTTAGGCATTCTCAAATCACTTTTGAGCCAAGTTACTTGATTATCGACTTAGCTTTTGGATGTTAAGTCGTATGCAACATCTATGAAGCATGTTTACACTATTTATACAATGATTGGGAGATTAATGTTTTGCTTGGTGAAGAATTCAAAAGAGACGATCTTGAAAAATTAGTTGATCCCTTCAAAAATAAAAATAAAAATTAAAAAAATTAGTTGATCTATAATTTTGTAAAAGTTTTCTCTATATTCTCACGATGACTTGATTCACTTCACGCCGTCACAACGATCACAGGGGCTCAAGATTCATTCAACCATACCGTTCGAAGTTATCCCCCTTCGATGTCCCTTTTTGGTTTATTAATGTATTCATTTTCCTTCGGGTAGTGTTGGGTTAGAAAAAACCAATTGATCCAAACCAACCCATATTAACCCAACAAAATAACTCAAACCAATTGAAACCACAGTTTGGTTCCATCCCGAACTTCAAATTTCAATGTGAAATCAACCAACCAAGCTGAACATTGAACAACCATTTGTTATTTTACTTGTTCGGTTTGGTTTGATTTAATATTTTTTGATCCAACCAGACTAGGAGTATGTGAGACTAACTCAACCCAACCTGTTAATAGTGCTACATAATACACACAAAAATATGCAGGAACATGTGATGATGTCTCGTTGAACGTTGTGTGTTGAAAAACATGAATTATACAAGAAAGGAAATGTAAAAGGAATCAAAATCAATTCGGAATAGAAAATCGATCAAGAACACTTGAAGGTGTTCTTCCCAAAATTCAAAATCAAAAATGTGGGAAACCGAATGTGAATGAATTACAATGAAAGCTTTGCATCAAAATGTAATTGAACAACTCAATCAAGATTCTCAACTCCAATTGGTATTTATAATGGAGGTGTGAGCTCAATTAGTTGCAACAAACTTAACTACCTAACTATCATCTTAAGTGTTTGTCGAAATGCCTCTAAGAGCCAAAAAGCTTATCCTACTCATCATATATCTCAACACCTCCCCTAGAGTTTGAACATGGATGTAATCCAAGTGATGCTTGAACCAAAAGCTTATCCTCTTGTCACATTAGTCGGGGTGTTTAAGAGGTCAGCGATGGTGCTCGCTGATGTTTGCGCCTTTGGTGTTTGCTGGCGATGAGTGTGGCATCAGCAGATTGCTGATGTTGGAACAAAAGGCTTGTATATATCTTTGAAGAGAAAAACATGTAGCAGTCTGTCTAGTGTCTTCCTATCAACAGGCTTTGTTAATATGTCTGTTGGTTGATCCTTGGTATTAATAGGTAAAGGAACTAGAGTCTTAGCTAGATATTTTCCCCGACAAAGTGACAATCAATTTCTATATGCTTGGTCCTTTCATGGAAAGCAGGATTTTCCACAATGTCTAAAGCACTTTGACTATCACAAGAGAGAGGTACTGCTGTGCAGGGAATAAGTGACACGAAAGTCATGGAGTAAATATATTAGCCATTGAATTTCACATGCTGTAATAGCCATAGCCCTGTATTCTGCCTCACTTGAGCTTCTTGAAACAGTTGGTTGTTTTTTTGATTTCAATGGGCTTCACCAAGATAAACTAAGTAACCAGTAGTGGATCTTCTAGTTTTTATACACCCTGCCCAATCCGAGTCACTGAAAGCCTTTAATGTCACTGAACCTTGTCTAAGGGGAAATAACATGATCTAAGGTGAAGTTTTCTTCACTTGATTTACACAAATGTAATCTGTCAAATAAGAAGGAATAGATCTTTGTCTAGTAGATCTTACATGTGGTGGTATATCCGATGTGTTATGAGATTGATTTGTTTGGAATGTATTCGGTGTGAGTATATTGATCGAGATATACCAATGTAATCATTTAAAGGTAAAGGAAGGCAAATCTCTGTAGAATTATCAGAAGAAGTAATATCAGAAAAAGGAAAGGTATCCTCATGAAAAGTCACATCTCTTGAAACATATATGTTCCTGGTGTGAAGATTTATGACTCTATATCCTTTGATGTTTTGCTCAAAACCTAGAAATATTGATTTTGAGCTTCTGTATTCAAATTTACCTCTGCCCTGAGATGTAGTAAACACAAAACCTAAACAACCAAACACTTTTAGCATATCATAAGTAGGTTTTTTAGGGTGAATTGGATTGCTGGAATGTAATGGAATTGAATGAAAGTGATGGAATGGAATGCAATGGAATGGAATGAAACCGATTCTATTCCCATGTTTGGCATGCAATGGAATGAAATATGCAAGATTGTATTAGATGTGACAAGTAACAAGGTGGGTGATAAGCGTGTATGATAACGAGTGTAGCAAGCGGGGGTGGGTGGTGGAGGATGATGTGAGGTGTGCGATAGTAGTGGTTGTGGTGGTGGTTGTGGTGTGCGATAATGGTGGTTGAGGTGGTGGCGATTGTACTGGTTGTGGTGTGTGGTGGATGTGGTTGTGATGATGGTGGTGGTTGTGGTGTGCGATACCATTGGTTGTTATATCCGCGGCGGTGGTGGTGGTGGGTTGTGATGGTTGTGGGTTGGGTTATTATGGGGGTTGGTGACGAGTTGTGCTGAAGGTGGTGACAGGATAGGCGGCGGTGGTGGTGGGTGGTGGTGCGGTGGAGGGTGGTGGTGGTGGTGGTGGATTGCGGTAGGATGGGCAGGTGCCACAGGAGGTTGCAGGCGGGCAGACGGTGGGTGGTGGTGGTTGATTTTTTATCACTAGGTTATGTTTACATTTCATTCCATCAAACCATTCCATCCATTTTTTGATGGAATGAAAATGGTAAAATATCATTCTAATAGAATGAAAACCCATTCCATTCTCTCGCAACCAAACACGCCAAAATGATGGAATGAAATGAAAAAAAGCCTTTCATTCCATTCCATTCAAACAATCCAAACGTACCCTTATTGTACTGAACAAAATGAGGTGTTTTGTTATTTAATAAAGGAGTAGGTAAGAAGTTTATCAAACGGATAGCATGAAGGACACAATAATGTCAGTATTCAATAGGTACATTAGACTGAATTCTGAGTGCCCTAGCTACATTCATAATATGTTGATGTTTTCTTTCAATTAGGTCATTCTGTTGGGGTGTTCTGACACAGGCCATTTGGTGCACAATACCTTTTTGTCTATAAATTTTTTCATACCAAATTCAAGACCTTGATCGACATGGTCTTAACACGCCGGTCATATTGTGCTTGCACAAAAACACAAAAATTTCTTAACAAATTAGCGACTTAATCCTTGGTTTTCATTAATAAAATCCAAGTATACCTGCTGTGATCATCTACAATAGACAAAAAAATAACTATCACCATCAACAAAAAGAATTCTATTAGGCCCCCAAATGTCAACATGTATGAGATCAAAGCAATTTACAATAGAAGATTGATTGACAGAAATTGCAACTTTCTTTGTTTAGCCAAAGGACAAACAATGCATTTACAATCGTGAAGTTCTATTCTAACTGCCTAAAGATCTAAAAGCCTTTAGTCTATTAATAGAGGGGTGTCCTAGTCTATAAATGAAATTTGGAATACAAAATACATTGTGCAAAGTGATGTGTCTGTTGTTGTGAATATCTCATATGTGTGTAACAAGAACAGATGTACCATTAGGTAAATAAACATATAGATTTTTCACAGATTTGACATTGACCAAGTGTTTTAAAGTGAAAGTTATATGATCAGTGGCCCCTGAATCTATGATCCAATGGGTTACACTGCCCTTGATACCTTGCCCTTGTGAGTTAGCTCATGCAACCATAAACACTGAATTACATTGGCTCTTTGGAGGTTGTAGATTCTGTATCAAGGCAAGTAGATGATCATACTGACTCTTAGTGATAATGGGATCCCCAGAATTTTGATTTTGCTGTTGAACCTCACATGACTGTATATCTTCAGATTCTTGATCACAGACCACATGATTTGCTACTGCATTGCCTCTACCATAACCCTTGAAATTTTGTGGAATCCATATTTCTTGTAACACTTGTTTATATCGTGCCCCTCTTTGCCACAATATGTGCAGTAGGGATTCTTGGAATTCCCTTGGGATCCTCTACCACCACCAGAACCTCTTCCTTGATTCTGAGGTCTAACATAACCTATTGCTTGATTGCAATCTGGTTCTGCAACATGATTACTTCTGGAGGCAAGAACTACAGATTCTGCACTAGTAGCATAAGTGAGCTGCTGCTCATGATTCAAGGCCATAACAAAGGCAATTTTAATGTCGTGGAAAAGTGCGCGAGTCATCAAGACTGAGACTTGACAGTGCTAAAATTCCCATTCAGCCCCTTCAAGAACCTAGTAGTGTAGGCATTATCATAATGTTCTCGTATAGTTTACAATGCAGGACAAACACAGAGAGGAATAGGCTTTAGAACTAGATATTGATCCCACAATGACTTCAATTTTGTATAATAATCGATCATTGTAAGATTACCTTGCTTTGTCTTCTATTTCTTCCTCGAGATTCAAAGCCTATATGTGTTTCCTCTTCCAAAACGATCCTGTAAGTCCAACCTTCCTTGCAAAGATCAAAGTACATGACTCTCTCTGATACAGAGGGAATCATAGAGTTCACCAACCAAGAATGAACTAAATCGTTCATTTGAAGCCAAGATGGATAACCAGGATCTGTGATTTCAGGCATAGTGGATGAACCATCAATAAAAGAGAGTTTACCACGAGAGGACAGCACCTTTGTCATGGATTTTTTCCAACGATTATAGTTGTATACACCTTTAAGCAAAGGTTGAACAAGAATCAGACTCGGATTATCAAGTGAATTTCCAGATTCGAGGTACAATGAGCCATTGAAAAAGCGTTAAGTACTTGATGTTTTTCCGAAAGATAGTCGAAACAGGAAAAGACTTCGAGATTGACAGCGGAATTGATTATAGCTCTGCTACCATGTTGAAAAACATGAATTATATAAGAAAGGAACAAAAAAGGAATCAAAATCAATTCTGGAATAGAAAACTGATTCCCAAAATTCAAAACTGAAAAAGGCGGGAAACCAAATGTGAATGAATTACAACGAAAGCTTTGCATCAAAATGTAATTGAACAACTCAATCGTGATTCTGCAACTCCAATTGGCATTTATAATGGAGGTGTGAGCTCAATTGGTTATAACAAACTTAACTACCTAACTACCATCTTAATTGTTTGCCGAAATGCCTCTAAGAGCCAAAAAGCTTATCTTGTCATATATCTCAACATTATGAGATTCAAAACGAAATAATGGTGCATTTTTTTTAAAAATTATTTGCGGTATTCCTCAAAAAAAAAAAAAATAATAATAATAATTTATTTACAGTAATGAGGTGGCGTAAATAATAACCTCCCAATACTTTATTCCCCCTAGGAATAAACCTGTCTTTACTCCAAACTTCAATCACTTTAATTTTCCAAAAACCGTCAACATCTAAACCATAATTAAACCCCTTAAACATTTGGTCAAACAAGATGTATAATGACACACTAAAAACTTCTTTTCAGGTTTGATAGTTAATTAAGTACACAAAAATACAAAAGAAATTGATGTCAAACAAAAATACAAAAGAAATTATATTATCAAATTATCAATCAAAACACTGTGGTGGTTTACTTTGTTTATAAACTTTATACATAAGTATATATGTTAATTTTCCCTTTAATAAAGGATCTTCGTGATTTGTGATAAGTATATATGTTAATTTTCCCTTTAATAAAGGATCTTCGTGATTTGTGATAGAGTTATTAATGTCTTTTTTTTTTTTTTTGAAACATAGAATTTTTTAATGTAATTATTAGATATAGTGCATGCAAAGATCGATGATACAGAAATACTTATAAATAAATAATAAATGTAAATAAAAAAATATGGAAAAGAAGGCAAATAGCTGCATTGCAAGATAAAAAGGATAATCGTCATATAGCACATATATATTACTAATTTACCACAACACTCATTATTATATGGAAAACCATACATATCAGATATAGATATAATCTAAAAACAAAATGAAAAACTAACTTAAAATAATCCTCCAAGGGATATTCTAAATAAGTGAGTTTTCGTCCTCGAAACACAGTTTTCTTTGTAACGTCGGCATCCTCCATAGCTTCATAACATGACTTGTGAGCATGTGTAATCTTCTTTGCCTCGCTTCGGTTGCTTGACATGTCACTTTAAATATTTTTTTTCACTAGATATAACTTTGCATGTATGGATAAATGAAAATGTTATTGCCCATAACGAACGGTCACACGATAAACATTTTAATGTATTGCTGATAATATATGATTAATTGATAAATATAAATTTATTCATAATCAATATTGAAAATGTTTTTGTGACATTAACCAGATTACGACATTTGTTGTATCTAATTTAGCTTATTATGTGGAAAGAAAAATGTGGGACCTTACCATAGCAAAGGGAGGCAAAAGATGAAGAGAGAGAAAAGCATCGGACGGCTGAGAATTGTGGAAGGGGTAGAACTTAAAGACATATCAGAAATTGGTGAAGGGCCGTGAGGGTAATATGGGGAATAAGGAACAATTTGATCAGGAGCTGGCGGAGCTTGGATGGGATACAAATCGGAATCTATCGGCGGCGGAGAGGGGTAAACGGGACCAGAAGGTGATGGTGGACAATCACAGCTAGACGGAGGAGGAGGAGAAGGAGGTGGAGGACAAGCCGGTGGAAGAGGCGGTGGTGACGGCGGCGGCGGTGGTGGAGGTGAAGGTGGTGGTGGGCAAGGAGATGGTGGAGGAGGTGACGGTGGGGGAGGAGGAGGAGGAGAGAGGGGTTGACAAGGGTTTTCACAGGTAGAACACATTGTGCAAGTAATTTGATCCTTGAGAATTGCGTTGATTGTAGACATGGCTTCTGAAAGAGTGGTAATGTGTGAAATGAAGAGAAATGTGAGTAAAATTGTGAGCTCAACTTTTCTAAAGCTTGAATTTGCATCCATGGCTGATATTTGTTTTATCCTTTTTATTTTTGTTTTTTTTTAAACTGAAAAACTGTTGCAGAAGTAAAGGTTAGTAGAGATGGATATGTTTTGCAAATTGTTTGAGTGGAACCTGACTTATAAATATGACAAGTGTTTAGGTTAGCCATTGCTAGGGTTGTTCACGAGTCGAGTCGAGTCGAGCCGAGTCGTGTATAGTAAATGTTGTTGGAATTTAAGCTTGTTTAGTTCACAAACATGTAAATGTGTTTGTATTTGGCCCATTTAAAGACAAATAATTCAGCTCGACATGTTAATAGAATATATGTCAGGTTTCTGGTTTGAGACAAACTGTTATGATAACGCCACATGAAATGGTAGACACGCGAGAGACTAAAATCTCGTCTTAAAGAAATGCTTATAAATGTATAGATAAGAAATTACAAAACAATATTTCAAAAACCATACTACATTTGCAAAAAAAAAAAAAAAAAAAAACCATACTACATAAGGTATTACATTTTTTTTTATATTATAATTTACTCTATAGTCTATGTTGGATAGATAGATGAATTATCTTATAGTCCATGAACATGATTTAGAATTAGGTTCTCCATCGTATTATTTTTATTTTTATACAAGTGAGTCCATGAACATAAATGGATGTTCGTAAGCTAAGCTTGTGTCAGTTCGTATACTAAATGAACGTACAATCAAATTCAAGTTCATATATGTTAATTTAGACAAACAAACAACCGCAAACAAAAACTTGCTCGCAAATGGGTGTGCTGATTTCGATAACTATATTTTTGACGATTTAGCGTGTGTTTTAGAATGAGCAAACATTAATATCACTATTGAATTATCACAACAAATTATACGACGTACTTTTAAATTATTGATTATAATAAAGCTAAATTGATCAATAAAGCTTACCTAATATACAATTAGGTAAAATATATTGTCAAGGCCATTCATATAACAATAACATCTTCTTTTTTTTTTTTTTTTTTTTATAGAATGAGTAATACAAGTTAATAACACATGAATTGATCACACAACCAATAACATAACACAGTTTGTTTTGTATCATGATTCTGGCATAACGATTATAAGAGTAACATATCATTTTTATTTTATTTTTCTTTTGGGGAGAAGAGCATCACAATTTTAGTATCATCATAGAAACGTGTTGGAATAGGGTTATTACTTATTATATGATCAACGGGGACCATTCTGTAAGATACTGTCACTACTTACTTTTGTAATGTGTCACTATCTATTTTTATTTTATTTTTTTTATTTTTATTTTTTAGAATTTCACAACATGTTTATAAAACTAGTACTGATAACTACTTAATTAGTCTACTTTATATAAGTCTTATTCATTGAATAATGGTCTGAAAAAATCTGTAGTCTCTGCATCGTGTTACATAATGTAGTGTCACTTCAAATTTTTTTATATAAATCATTTTTTTTTCCGATACAAAATTGATATGTTAATTTGATTAAAAAAAAACGAATAAAGATATAATACAGGAATATATCTTTCACAATTCAATGAAAAGATACAAAACATTATTATCACATACTCCGTATATCTTAACATTGAAAGAAAAGAAAAAACTACTATTGAATGAAAATATATTACACTACTTATAACAATGCATAAAATTAATTGCACCATAAATATTGTCTTATTTGTGGAGATTGCTGTAATCGTAACGTTTGTTGAAATCAAATACTACCGTGCAATATTGTCTACTTATGAGAGGGAACACTAAAAACGGTGAGGATGTAATAATGAAGTTGAGCTTCACATTACAGTACAACGTAAAAAATCAAACGGTTTAAGGTAATTAATCATGGTTGTAGTAGTAATTGTTAACTATCTGTAACATCTGACATTGGAAAAATGGTTAATAATTATCATGATATTGTGTCTAAAAAAATGTTATATATATATATATATATATATATATCATGATATAAGACGATGAATTATGTAGTTACCGATATTAATTAATTATATAATGTGACTCAAGTAACATTTTTTACTTCTTCTTTTTTAATACTTAGGATTAATCATTGCAATTTACTTCTTCTTCTTCTTTGATTTCTTATCAATCTTCTTTTAGGATACCCTTATTAAAATATAAAGATGTATATTTTATACGGTAAATTTAGATTCTATTAGTCGTGTGCACGACGTCACATTTGAATAGTCGTACTGTAAAATAAAAATAAAATTAAGAAAATTGTTTTTTATATATAACTTATAGAATCGGTTAAAATATCCTAGTGCAGATGCTATAATGAGCTAGATAGTGATATATATTACACATAAATGGCATAAGAGATGTCATTTTTATAATAGTATTACAATGCACTTTTTTAAAACAAAAATAATTCTAAGATGGGTGATCGAGGCCCCAATTACAATAGCGTGTGTTGGACATACATAGATTTGCTAAGACTTTTGCCTACACCTTTCCGGGTGATTCTGATACACAGAGTCCTCATCAGACTCAGTCGTCGGATCTGTGCTACGTGTATATAAGACAAAAACTTTTTTTTATCTTATACTCACGTGGCACAGATCCGACAGTTGAGTCCAATGAGGACTCCCTACATCAGAATTAACCCCACTTTTCCTTGGCATTTGTGAATTCTTTTTTATTTTAGGGTATAAAAAAAAAAGCAAAACTAAAATTCTCACAACAAGGTTACGAAACACATTTTTAGATAATTAATCAATATAAGACTTAATTCATTCGATATATATACATCTTAATCAAATGTGTAAAAGTGTATTATGATGGAGCAAATAACATTACTCTTTACCTTAACCCTCTAATTTATATTTTACTTTTTTATTATTTGTTCAGTAGGTAAGTCATTAAAATAAAATAAAAATGCAGGTAATAAAAAAGAAAATGATAATGGACCTGATAGAATTTTTTTTTTGCCAATAGCTCTTGATGTGGATTATTCGACTCGGGCTGTAATTTTTCAGCCCATCATCGGTTAATTGTCTTGATTCCACTAACAGAATATGTAAATCTAAAGCCCAATATTCCAGGCCAATATGTATACGTATATATTTTATGATGAATTATATTGTCACATCTGGTACCACACTTAAACCCTCTACTTTTTACTTTGGCAATTAGACATTAGAAGTTACAAACAAAGATGGTCATCTTTCCTTCATCAAAATCATCCATCGATGTTAATTGTTTTAGGAAGATTGAACTTACAAAAAATTATGTAAACTAAATAAATATATACAATAGATGTTATTAAACCGCTGTGACAAAGTTTAAGAGATCGAAAACGAGGAAGAGATTGCTCGGGTAGTGTGCCTCTTATGGAATATATGGAAGACGTGAAATGCATAGGTTTTTGTAGGGAATAATGTGTATGTATGTTCGGTGGTAGCACGATTCAATACAGAAGCTGAAACATATTTTGCTGCCAACTTGGGGCGGTCCGCCGGCGTTCATGTCCCTTCCATTGCAACCGCATGGAAGCCACCCACCTTTGACATCCTCAAATTCAATGTAGATTATGCAATTGGTGATGGAAAGGTTGTTATAGGGAGTCTGCTACGAAATTCTCAATTTGTTGTTATCCATACTTTCGAAGAAAAAAATTGGTGGAAAACGACGTTCTAGTTGGAGAAGCATTAGCGATATATAATGCCATGGTTTTTACGTTAACTCTGGGGTTTCTTAGGGTGAATTTCGAAGGGGTGCGCCGACAATTCACCATCACCATAAATCATGGGGAAGACTTATCTTATTTGGGAAGCATTGTATCCGATCGCCGCTCTTTAATGCCTGTCTTTGTATCGTTTTCTTTTATCGTTTGTTATACGGCAAGACAATGTGTCTACCCTGACGATACCGAATATCGCCCCTCCACGTGGAACTATCTAATTGGTCCAGCTGGCATGTGGAAAAGTCCAAGTATATTATCCGCATCGGGTCGAATACGAGACGAATCAGTGATCACCACCGCAGCCAGCAGATCTTGCAAGTGTTCCATCTCGAGTACCCATGTCGGTGTCCATCGAGTCAATACCATGGACTTGATCCAGGCTCTGAGCCCACCATCCAAAGAGTTACTTGGGCGAGAGGGCAAGGCCCATTTAAGGGTAATTATGTCAATAGACCAAACCGCCCCAAATTTAGGGCAGAGAAGGACATGTGCCTATAAATACATCATTCCAGGAACTACGTAAGGCTTGATTCCTGGACATTACACAGGATACGTAGGCAACCTGAGAGAGACTCTCAGGCTCAGTCTAAAATCACCCCCAAAACCATCATTGATTCTATCATCCCTAGATTAAATTGGCCTCAAATTATACATGACAAAATCCAAAGATCGTCATTGGCGCTAGAAGGAGGGCCTTCATCGGTGATGGATCAAGGAGTGGTGGTTCGTGATCAATTTAATGCCAAAAACGCAGTCTGATCCATGGTTGATTGATTTGAATGGAACCGTTGAAACAAGATTTCCACCGTTTAGATTCAAGGATAAGGAGGGACGAACAAGCCCTCCAAATTTCGTGACGATCGGAGTCCGTTTAGATAGCCGATCGTCGCCGAAAGTTGCTTCTTTAAAGAAAACGCAAAAGCACCCAAAAAAAGCAGCGAGATCGGCGGCTAATTTATGGAGTTGAACCGTTGGAATTAAAATCCCACCGTTCAGAGTGAATAATATGGAGGTAAGAACAAACCCTCAAAATTTTGTGCCGTCGGAGTCCGGTTACATGCCCGTCCGTCGCTAAGAAGTTGTCTTTCTTTGTATCAAAAATGCGGCAGCCCAAAAAAGCGGTCGATCGATGGATTATTTCCGGAGTTTCAACCGTTGGAACTAGAATTCCACTGTTCATATCCAAGTATTAGGAGGGTCGAACAAGCCCACCAAATTTCATGCTGATCGGAGTTGTTTTGAGTCCCCGATCGTCGCAAATAAGTTGCTACTGTATTATAGGAACGCAGCAGAACCCTAATCTGCAGGTTCCAAGTCGGCTGAATATTCCCGTAAATTGAACCGTTGGAACAAGATTTCCACCGGTCAGATTCAATAATTATGAATACCGAGCAAGCCCTCAAAATTTTATTCCGATCGGAGTTCGATTGAACTCTCGATCGTGGCAAAGAAGTTACCGCAGGCACCAAAACGCAGCAGGATTCTGGACAAGAAAATGCCAGATCGACGGCTTATTCCTGGAGATTGAGCCATCGAAAGAAAATTTCCACCGGTCACATCGAAGGAAAGTGAAGGAAGAACGATCCCTCCAAATTTCGTGCCGATCGGAATCCGTTTCGAGGTCTGATTGCCACCGGAAAGACACTGCTGTGGCGCCCCAGAAAGCTGCGAGTTATCTACCGTATCTAGCTATCCACGAAGCGAGTTCTCGAGCTCCAAAGAGCGAGCCGAGCTCTTTAGTTCTCCAGGTTCTTACAATTGTTATTTTAAATTCTTATATACTTTGTAAGTCTTTATTATATGTGTAATGTTTTTTATCACAATCACATTGCACCACAAAGACTCGAGATATCGAGCACCGGCATTCGAGCTCTACGGACTCGTCTTGCCCAAAACCCGAGCTCGACTCGGAGTCGTATTTGGAGCTCACCGATGGGCAAATCTTTAATAAGTTCGAGCTCGCCTCGGCATCATATTTGGAGCTCTCTTGAGCGTATCTTCTATAAGACCGAGCTCACCTCGGCATCATATTTGGAGCTCGGCTCGGCGTTATCTTTATAAGACCGAGCCCGGCTCGGCGCCATCTTTGTAAGACCGAGCTCGGCCTCGGCATCATATTTGGAGCTCTCTCGGCGTATCTTTTATAAGACCGAGCTCGGCCTCGGCATCATATTTGGAGCTCGGCTCGGCGGTATCTTTATAAGACCGAGAGCTCGGCTCAGCGT
The DNA here is from genome assembly GCA_026214975.1 of Gentiana macrophylla. Lineage (NCBI taxonomy): Eukaryota > Viridiplantae > Streptophyta > Magnoliopsida > Gentianales > Gentianaceae > Gentiana > Gentiana macrophylla. Next base: position 117,632,186 of record CM047811.1, read on the forward strand.
CATCTTTTATAAGACCGAGCTCGCCTCGGCATCATATTTGGAGCTCTCTCGAGCGTATCTTTTATAAGTCCGAGCTCGCCTCGACATCATATTTGGAACTCTCTCGAGCGTATCTTTTATAAGTCCGAGCTCGGCCTCGCATCATATTTGGAGCTCTCTCGAAAGGATTTTATAAGTCCGAGCTCGGCCTCGCATCATATTTGGAGCTCTCTCGGCGTATCTTTTATAAGACCGACCTCGCCTCGGCATCATATTTGGAGCTCTTTCGAGCGTATCTTTTATAAGACCGAGCTTGGCTCGGCGTCATCTTTTATAAGACCGAGCTTGGCCTCGGCATCATATTTGGAGCTCTCTCGAGCGCATCTTTAATAACACCAAGCTCGCCTCGGCATAATATTCGGAGCTCGAAGGCAATCTTATGTAAGTCCGCCTGCCATCTAAGCATGGTACCAACAGACTACGCCAAATAAGCTAAGCCTTATCTCGATTAATATCTGTTTTTACATTTTTTATGTCTTGTAATAAGTCCATGTGACAATTTCATAAATATTCTAATAAGCATGTCTTTCCTCGAGACGCTTTTGTGTTTGTTATGATTTACAGCCTTCACATTGCAAATCTACCATGATGCAAAATGGCAGAGGCAAAAAATTCGACCAGCCTTAAAGCAAAAGAAGTCCATGTGATTAAAGGATAAAAGAGGCAAAAGTCAACCACAACTACGAATCCTCGACACGACAAAGTCGGAATAAAATAGTGAATAAAGCCAAGTCACTGACAATGCTTATATCACTTCCGATCTGCAAGCCCTCGACACGATGGAGTTAAAACAAAATAGTGAATAAAGCCAAGTCATTGACAATGCTTATATCACTTCCGATCTGCAAACCCTCGACACGATGGAGTTAAAACAAAATAGTGAATAAAGCCAAGTCAATGACGGTGCTTATATCACTCCCAACCACCAATAAGCCATGATGCGAGGCGGTTGGAAGATCCCACGATGGATACCTTATTCGACCGGGCCTATAAGCACCACGAAGTGCGACGGTCGAATAAGGAGTTATTTAATTCGACCGATTCATAAGCCTGATAAGGCACGGCAGTCGAATCGAGCTCCAACCAAATAGCCAAGTCAAGCCCACGAGGCGACAACGCTAGTCGACTCATATTCAAGTGTACCATGAGTCATGCACTCATACTACACTTCCAGGGGCTTAAGGAATTAAGTCCAAAGGACTACACCCTATAAAGCAACGTCACAAGGGAATTAAGTCCAAAGGACTACACCCTAAGCAAATATTCAACAACACAAACGCGACATCCAAGAGAAAGCATGAATTGAATTAAAAATTCAAAAGTGGTCGAATGAATGCTCAACAAAAGTACAATTCAAAAGCGACAATTATGAAGAAGTCGTCGAGAGTCACTCGACATCCGAGGTTGGAGGACCATATTTACGGGCAAGAGATTCCCACACGGAGAGTTGAGCGATCTTATTTTGGAACTCTCCTGGCCGAGCATGGCGGGGACGAGCCTTCTTATTTCGGGAATTATCCCCATGGTTATTGTGACTTTTTGACTAGCATCTTGCGTATCTCGAGAATCCACTCCACAAAGGATCTACTCAACGGTCTCACGAGGATCCGCAAGTCGGACGCCGATGTCGACGACCAACGGCTATAAGTCTTAATGGGGCGAAAACACAATGGCATCAAAGTCCGAGTCGACAACGACGTAATCGACTTCTAAGGGAGAGAATTTACTAGGGCATCGAGGTCGGCAAAGATGATCATTTCGATGAAGCGACCAGGGAAGCTAAAATTTCCATGGAACCAAAAGGCTAAGGCATCGAGTTCGCACCATGTCCAAAACTCTCGCGATCATGTGTCATGAGTCATAAACGCGACAAAGAAACACCACGACACCGAGATCCGGAGCGATAGTGACGTATTACCAATCTTTTAGACAAGATAATTACTAGGAATCGTGGCGGAAATATATATCGGCGGCCCGAAAGGGCATCGATTTCGACAAACGAAAGGAGGCGACGGGGCGCCTCTTCTACTCCGCAACAACGAGGTTTGACGTCAAATACTTGTATGATCCAAACCTAAGGTTCTCATGATACTTGAGGAGCGGATATCGACATATATGCATCGACACGAGAGAAACGATGTGCGAATAAGGCCAAAGCGCATGCAATAAAGCAAGATGGTCTATATCAAAGACAAAAGAAAAGAAGGAAAAATGTGACGATTTTTCAAGGAAAAAAAATAAGCCAAGTCCAAATGACCGCTAAATGTTTATACAGATGGGAAGCCAACGACAACGTTTGGTTAAAAGGGCAAAGCCTAAGAAGAAGCATCATCTCGGGCGCTAAGGCAAAGTCTCAAGATCGTTAGGATCGACATTCGAGATCCGAATCGTCAGTACTCCAAAGTCGTGGCAAGTCAAATTCTTCGTGAGAAGTCGACCACGGCAGATATCTGATCCCAATCTGCAGACATCTCAACATTCCTTCGATACTCTGACCTCGAAGCCAATTTCAACCGAGACAGTTCTAAGTTGGACATCTCATCATTCATTCGACAAACTACGGCATCGGTCGATGTCAACTTAGCCACACATTATAAGTCCAAAGGGACAAATAATGCTAAGGCAAAAAGTCTGCAAAGCAAACATGGAAAGTCTCAGATGTCGGAATCCACGGGAAGTATGTCCGCGGAGGCATTTAAGTTCGAGCATTGGATAGACGACAGTGGCGAGATACACCTTTGATGGTCGAGACGACCTCGAGAGCTCGAGATAGATCTGCGGGGGCTTATGACGATACCGAATATCGCCTCCACGTGGAACTATCTAATTGGTCCACCGGCACGTGGAAAAGTCCAAGTATATTATCCGTGATCGGGTCGAATACGAGACGAATCGGTGATCACCACCGCAGCCCAGCCAGATCTTGCAAGTGTTCCATCTCGAGTACCCATGTCGGTGTCCATCGAGTCGATACCATGGACTTCATCCAGGCTCCTGGCCCACCATCCAAAGAGTTACTTGGGCAAGAGGGCAAGGCGCCGTTTTAAGGGTAATTATGTCAATAGACCAAACCGCCCCAAATTTAGGGCGAGAGAAGGACATGTGCCTATAAATACATCATTCCAGGAACTACGTAAGGCTTGATTCCTGGACATTACACAGGATACGTAGGCAACCTGAGAGAGACTCTCGAGGCTCGATCCTAAAATCACCCCCAAAACTATCATTGATTCTATCATCCCTAGATTAAATTGGCCTCAAATTATACATGACAAAATCCAGCATCGCCATACCCATCTATTAGTTGAGGAAGATCTCTGTCTCTCAGGGTGTGTGGAATGGTGTACCTCCCTCTTCTCATGTAATACTTGCTTGCATTACGGCTATTGACTAATAATAGTGTCTTAAGCTTTCAATCGGTCAATAAAAAAAACTTTCAATCGATCAATAAAAAACAATAAAAAAATAGACAATGAAAATTAAGGTGAAGCCCAAACAGCAAGCCCATTTATCCAAGCGTAAGTTGGTAGATTAAATTTCTTTGAATTGGACTGAAGATAATGCTATCTGGTTTCTTTTTTTTTTTTTTTTCTTTTTTTTAAAAATAATTATTATTAAGGAAAATGCTAAAACCACAGTCGAATTGACTCGGTTAATCATTTCAAAAAAAAAAAATTTGACTCGGTTAATGACACAATCTTTCTGTAGAGTCGAATGCACTGCACGACAACTAACTTTTCAGATAGTAATAATAGGGGGTATTATCGTTATGTCATAACGGATGACATAATGATTATATGCACCGTTAAATATGATGAATTTTCATTATATCAATTTAGACCCATAATAATCAACGGTGCAGATAGTCGCTATGTCACTTATTATGACCCAACGATTGTGCCCATCATTACTATTTTTCAGAGGCCGAAAAGCAAGGCCAACAAAAGCATCCTTGCCAAGCAATAAGTTGATTAAGTTTATAGCAACAATACAGAACACTCTATTCAAAGACCTAAACCTCCACCACCACTTATCGAACGCACTACCCTTAGCCAAGTTAAGAGGAACCAATTAGAGAGTTTTTTGTTGCATTTTCATTGTTACTATTGGCTCGGTTTTAAACTTCCTTCATTAGGATGATAAATCAGCTCTCCCTCCTTCACCTAAGGTAGACTCTCTGGAAGAAGCATAGGAACATAACATAACAACAATATTAATATATCTCGATTTATCTATCTATCTATATATCTCCACATACATACATACATATTTTGAATGAAGGAATCTTTCCATCGTGAGGTACCTTCCTGTCTGTCCAAATCAAGATATGTCCTCCAGCTGTTGGTGGTAATTATTTTAAAGGAAAATGATTCATATTTAATATTTTATACAACATTTTAATAGAGCAATAATTATGGTGACACGCATATAAAACTGATGAACAGTTGGGAAGTTTACTATCATCGAGCTTGTGCATTATAAAATTATTGACACGTTGATTAAAATAAAATGTCCATTAATTAGGATAATGATACATCTATTAACAAATAAGTTAGATTGTTATTCTAAACTGAGTTGAAATGGCTATTATACAAGTTTTCTAAATGAAAGAATTTTCAGGCTTATTTTCTTATATTCATAAATGATGCGTTTGGATAGCTTGAATGTAATGGAATATAATGTTTTTTTTTTTTCATTCTATTCAATCATTCTGACGTGTTTAAATGCAAGAGATTGAAATTAACTTTCATTCAGTTGAAATGAATTTTAGTATTTTCATTCCATCCGAAATTGGATTGAATAGACGTGGAATAAAATTTACAACAAAACATAGTAATAAAAAGCAATCACCGTCCCACCACACCACCCACTACCCACATCACGCACCATCTACCCAACCCACCGAAACCAACCACCGCCACCTTCCACCACACCATCACCGATGCCTTGTTGAAGTCTGTAAATATTGGGAGAGATGACCCAAATTTGAGGAGGCATTTTAAAGGGTATAAGATGTTATTTATCTACCTCCCCATCGCTTTAAGCCTTTTTGGGATTGGTAGAAATAACATAAGATCAAAGCAAATAGATAATGGGATTGAACCCTCGTATCAACATTATTTTCCCATTTATATCCCACACTTGAGGTTGGAGATATGATAATTCAACATGCACCACCGATATTTACTCGTCCACCACCACCCACCTCACAATCACTCATCATCGCACACCACACCACCCTCATCACTACAACCACCACTACCGCCATCACACACCTCATAGCATCCGCCGTCACCCACCACTACACGCCTCACCATCACCACCACCACCATCCCTGCACACCCCACTGCTACCCGCCACACTCAATCAACACACACCACCATCGTCCACATTGTCAATTGCCGCATTCTATAGAATCTCATACATTTCATTTCATCGTTTGCCAAACGTAGGAATGGAATCACGCTCATTCCATTCCATTTAATTCAAGCAATCCAGACGCACCAAAACAGTATACTTCATAGTACATGGTTATAATCCACTAAATATGATTGTAAATAATTATTTATATTTTCTAATCATGTTAAAAGTAAAGTATATATTGTCTAGAGTTTATCAACCATAATGAGGTTTTCCGTCTTATTTGTATTTATTTAAAGGCAAAAACAGTTTCCTTTTCTTTTCCGGGGAGGGTGTTTAAAACTGTTTATTTTATGTATGTCGAAATCGCAATGGATAGGTAGGAAACACCCAACAAGACATGAGGCGTTCTCTAACTAAAATATCAAAACACGCACATCATCTTGTCTTTTGACAACAACAAATCGAGTTGTATGAGAAAGTGCGACAATACTCCATAATACCACCCACGGAGGACCAATCTTCAATGAAGAAGTTAGATGCTAGATAATAGATAGAGTTTCCTTCAAAAATAACTGGAAGAACTTCCCCAATATGAGCTAAACACCGCCCTTTAAAAGAAGACATAAACACCTTGGCGTGGTAAATGACGAGAGCTTCTCCAACTAAATTTCACCAATGACGGTAGCATCATTATTGACAAATTTAAATGCGGAATATTTTACCCAAAAGATGAAGAGCGAGACGAAAATGCAAACAATAAAAATGGAAAAATGTTAAGTCTATAAATACGGGCGGCTCCAAAAAAGAAATAAAAATTCAATGGGTCAGAAATTTTAGACAACTAACTATGGCCGAAACATAATAACATTATTAGGTCAACACACAAAATTAGTAGAACAATTTGACTGATATATATATATATATTCATAAACAAATTCTTACTGTTATATCTATTTGTATTCTTTTAGTGGGTTGGCCACCCCACCCATATGCCACAAGGGTGTGCTGCCCCCGGAAACAAATAAACACAAGAAAAAGGTATTAATAATTACATTGAAATGTAATAATGATTTATATTATAGGACGGATAAAAATACTAAGGTAAACTTATATTATGAAAGGGAAGTAGTATATTTTATGTCTTTATATACATTGTATTTATTTTGTAATGCACGTAGCATCCATTACTTGTTTTTCCACATGCGACAGCAGACAAGGCATTAAACATGCACCCAAAAAGTCAGACTGGTATTTATTTTCCACATCCACAACTGTACTGATAAGTATAAATATAAGTAGTACTATACACTATTTTGTGATTGAAATTGTTCTGACCAAAACCAAATTGATAACTCTATTATCAAAAATAATATTATCAAAAAAAAAAAAAAAAAACCTTAACTCTATGTTTATTATTATTTTTTTTTTTTATTGAATGATAACTCTATGTTGGATCACTATTAGATATGGACGATTAAAAGGAAACTGTCATTTAGGTGCAATTATTAATATTATTATATACTCTCACCGCTTTTTTATTTAACCTGTCATAGCTTTGTAGTAGTTAATCTTTTTTTAATATCAAAACGACTATATAATTAATGTAATTTGTTTTCAATTTCTCTTTAATAAATAAGAGTAGATGTAGAAAAATACAATAAATAATGCTTTGAAAATATAACTATGACAGATAAAAATGAATTTTTATTTTTGACAACTACGACAGTTAAATAGAAACGGAGAGAGTAGATAAAATGTTTTCTAGCTATATGTGTTTAAATGTCATTGTCCCTAGGCGGATGCGCATAGGAGTAATTGGGTTCCGTGGACACCGCTAAAAATAAAAATACTCTAAATTTTTACTTGTTGAAAAATATTTCAGACTCCGTGAAAAAAATTATTTATTTTATAAAATATTTACGGACCCCGTTAAATATAATTTTTGGACCCGCCAATAGCTTGCTCGTAAAACAGCGTAGGTGATTACGGTCTTGCTTTTTGGAGTTGGGCAGTGTTAAAGAGCATAGGTGATGACGGTCCTGCTTTGAAGTTGGGCGTTGTGAGCTCGTTATCATGTATCGAATTCTCTAAAAATAAAAAAATAAAACATGTACATAAAACGTTTGGGCGGGCAAGAGAGGCCCTTTGGTTGTCGTTCAACGATTTTTTTTTAACATCAATATATTATTTATTTCATGAACTTATGGGTCCTAATTATAGATTCCAACCCACAACACCGTTTTAAATTTTATCCATTTTGTAGAAGATCTAGCTCAACAACATATAAACGAGTAATGTTAGTGACACAATCTTTCAGCAACAACGCGAGTGACATAACTTGATTTTACTTCATTAATTATGTTACTCGTCGTGATTGAATGTCGTGTCACTAGTATTAATTAATACACAATAGAAAATTAGGGATTTAATCGTGGCCGCCCAAGCGTAAGCGCCATCGAGACGGTGGTCTTAGGTCCAACGCGTCTGGGGGGCCAATTTTTTTCTCGTAGATCTAATATGATCCAACCTAATATAATTTGTTAATTCTTTTTTTATTTGAATTGATAAAGGCCCAAAAAAAATTTAGACGAACCGATAAAGGCAAAAAAAAAAAAAAAAAAAATTAGTCAATTAATTCTATCCGTGATCAAGATCATTGGACGACTTAAATTTGCAATGGAAGATTCATGTATTTAGATGTATAGTGGTCTAATTCGAATCGATAAGATGAAATTTCGAACTAAAATCTTAATTAGACGACTACTACTTGCTGTTTCAAAAATTCTAAGACCAACCCTGGATTTAATCTCAAAACCAAGGCTAATAGAAGTGAAAAAAATTGCTTTTGTTAATATGATGAAAAAACAATAGCAACTCACCGAAGTATTATATAGTTGATCTACGAATTAATTGTCCCTACCTAACTACATGGTAGTGGTCTAGGGAGCGCAATTTCTAGCAGTTAGGAGACTTGTAGTATTTATAGGCTAAAAATGTCTATTCATGTAAAACCCTACACATAAAAACCAATTGGCAGAAGTGTCTTTTGGGGTTTATCGTCTCTCAGAATGTAATTCTCACTAGTTTAATGGACAAAGCTTAATCAAAATGTCTTTTTCTTTGGAGGAAAAAGAAAAAGAAAAAGAAAAAACAACCAATGGCTTTCCACTTAATTAAATCATTAATAAAAGCTATTGCTACTTTGACATGCTCCATCAACGTCTTTAACATGTTTTGTTTATTTATTTCCTTTTCAAGTTACCCTCTAGCATAATAAATAACGAGTATAAAGAGGAAAAGTGATACTCTAATAATTGAAAACAGTCAATAATATTTTACTACAAAACTCGATTATGATATTAATGGATAAAATG